>BMAU01018822.1:350000-859910 GCA_019973935.1 Trichonephila clavipes | reverse complement strand
TGGCAACAGTGGAATTATCAAACAAGATACTTCTCTACACTGCTGTTTTGCGGCCCATTCTTAGTTATGCTTCTCCTGTGTGGGGTTATGCAGCAAATACCAATATTAAAATTCTTGAAGTAGCACAAAATTCTCTCATTAGAAGTATTGTCAGACCTGGCAGATACGTAAGAAATGCATATATTTACAGGGATTTAAAAATCCCTGCCTTTAAAACTTACATTCAAAATCTTGCTAAGAAATTTTACGAAGACTTACCGCATACTCAAAATCTCAATCTTATTGACATTCAAAACTATAATTTATTTGATAACATCAAAAGGCCAAGGAGAATTCTCCTTGATTCTTACAATCCCCCCCTAATTACATTGTTGTTCATTCACCGGTGGTGAATGACTTTTTCTAACTAAATTTTCTAAATTCTTAATTTTTCTCTTTCAAATTTTTTATATGCTGCTCCCACCAGGATAGCTTTTTTCCTTTTTATTCCCCCCCTTTTTATATCAGGAAAGCCAAGAGAGAGCTATCTCACTCGCTATTATTTTTTCGAAACCCCTCAGTTCCAGCAAAAACATTCTGTTTCATTCAACTACCGCTGAAACCATGAAGAACCGCCCATGACGCTGACGCCACTCCCATTCCACCTCAGCCATCCAATCAGAATGCCAAGAACAACAACTCATCAGGAAAGAGCTTTCAGTCAGGTTCTCCACTTGAAGGAACTTTTATTTGTTAGATAGGGGAAGGAGGATTATTTTTAATCCATATCCCCATGACATGAATCGAAACTCGAAACTGGCAACAGTGGAAAAGTTTAGATTTGCACAGAGAATAATTATAGTTACCATCTGTTGTAACCGACTGGTAAGTTCCTCCTTGTTTGATTAATAATAGTGTAGAAACATAATTGTAAGAGATAAATTTATTCACACTTGGAACATCTGTATTTTTTTTATGTAAAATTAAACGAGGAATAAATCAATGTTTAAAAAAATATTAATGTTCTAGATTTCGATTGTTTTAAGCAACGTAATTTATGATGAATAGTATACAGTGGGCCACAAATGTGTTTCTACACTTGCAATTTCTTATAAAATTTAATGTTTTCTACTAATAAAAATTAATATATTGTAAATGTAATTTTGGTTTATGATATCTGCAACTTGTTCTTAATGGAACAACATAATTAATTTTTTAAAAACGGTAACTGTTTTTTTAAAAAATTAATAAAAACTATTAAAAAATTACGCCACAAAAGTCTTCGTACACTTAACAAAAATCTTAACTTAGCTTTGAATATTGTATTTATTTCTTCATTTAGTACTTAGTAGGATATCTTTTAGTGTCCACAACAACTTTTAAGCGTCTTGGTATAGATTTAATGGAACTAAATTGATATCGGGGGCAATTGCGCCCAGCATCGTTTGCTGTAGTTGGAATGAAATCCAATATGGCGGCCTAACGTTAATTTGATGAGACACAATAATTTTAGAGAATTGTTTTGAAATACATTGAAATGTATTTCAAATAAAGGATATAGGAAGAGATTGAGAATTACCTAGATCACTCAATAAATAAAGAATATCAATATGTAATAAAAAGTAACATGTTGTAATAATAGTATAAGCATATATAATATTTTATCGTAATTATATATAATCATTCAGTACGATTTAATAACAATTATTAGAATAAATAATCACATCATATAATTTAATCTAAATATATATTATAAATGCGAAAGTTTGTCAGGATGTTTGGGCGTCTTTCACGCAAAAACAACTGAATGGATTTTATGAAACTTTACAGTAATATAGCTTGTACATCAGAATAACACATAGGCTATAATTTATAGCATAGGCTATAACTGTTACAGTAATATAGCTTATACATCAGAATAACACATAGGCTATAATTTATAGCATAGGCTATAACTGATAAAGAAGTGTCCAAAATATAACGATATTTGTCAAGCAAGTAAGAAAAAATTCTGCCGTCTGCAAGCAATTCTTTCATGCGCTGCAAAAAAGCCCACGTCAGCATATATCTATCTTTTGTTTGTGAAAGAACCCTTTTTGTTTTGACTTCGCAAGGCGCTCGCTTCTAATTAATTCCTGTGATCAACATAATCCCTAATTCTTTTTATTTTAGAATAAATCAGTTTTGAAGGGAGAGGTTGTTATAAATCTCTCTTCATTGAATGTTTTTTTTAATGATTTTATTATGCACATTTGGTAGTAAGAAATTGATCCTTATATCAAAATAAATACTTTTATTGCTTTTGGTACTTACAGTAGATAAACTTTATTTTTCACACTATATCATTTGGACATATTTGCATAGTTTCTTTGTGGTTAGTAGTTATTTATTATGCTATAATTTTAATTGAATAGGTGGATATTGCTTTTTTAAGTATAAAAATAATTATAACTACTGTACTGTATTTTTTGGAGTGAGTGAATATTAACGTCGCACTGTTCAGCTACACAAGGGCTTTTGGCAATGGACCACGTAATTTTGAACCATGGTCAAGTGACGTGGACGACACCCGAGCTGGCACGCCCTTCTCCTAACTACCACACCACACCATCTTCGAAGGAATATTCTACCAATACTTAGCAGGAATATTCTTTGAAATCCACTCTTCCAAGATATATGGTAGCATGGGTTCTCTATGATGAGTATTTTAGCGGGGAAGGCAAATAGTTTTGTAGCAGATATTGCGTTTTCAGCTGAGGGCGTTTTGAGTGGATTGCAAAAATTATTATTTCTGTCCCGAAAAAATAGTTTACGTCAAAATTTAAGTGTCGTATGTTTTTGTGTGTTAATGAAGACCTTAGAAAACGATTTGACTACTTATTTTAAGTGGATGGTGTATATAATTAATTTTACAATGGAATATCTTTAATTTTACAGTGGAATATATCTTTAATTTATTATCTGTAATGGATTAAATTTCCCGAAGTGGAGTATTTCGTTTATGTATATCCCTTGATTTTCAATGTGGTGATCCAAAAAAAAGAATTTGCATGAAAAAAACTGCAGTAATCTTAATGTGGTAGATAAAGCATTAATGTGCATCGCTTCCCTACATGGTGGGTCTTACAAAGCTCGAGCTATGAAAGTAGCTTGACATTTGCCAACTTGACTCTATCGTTATCCTTTAGCTGTGTTTTTCATTGAATCGCCATATAGCCATTATAATTTAAGAAACGGCATTGCTTGGGAATATTACAATTTTAACATAAAATAAATACAATGGAAAGTAATATTAATGTATTACTTTCAGATATAAATTATTTACACTATTTTAAGCGTTCATTACGCAAAACTTTTAACAATGTGTTACTTTTTCTGAGCAGAGATCAGCTTAGGGAGGTATTTTCAAAAATCGACCCTCAAGAGTGTTACGGGGAATTATAAATAAAAAAAAATCCTTTTTATCAGCTATTAGATCTACATACTTAAAATTTAACAAAGGTGTGTTTTTTTTCTTCCTTTTTTTTTGTTTAGCTGCGATATGCAAAAAGCTTTTTTTGTTTAACTTGCAATTCACGTAAAATTAACTCATTAAAAACTTCTTTATCCTTCAATCTGTGTTGCCTCATTTTTCAGTTCACCAGTGTTAAGAACGAGTATACCAGCTGGTAGTAATTATAAAAAAAAAATAATCGTCGAATTGTTAAAAAATAAAAATGCATAAGATAACTCATATTACATAATTATAAATAACATAATACGTATAAATAAATAACACAGTAATAGATTAATATAAATAACAATATTATATATAAATAAATAAGAAAATATATAATATTTGTAAATAAATGTTAAAAGAAACAATTATGAATAACGAATATTAGATGATTATTAAAAAAAGTAAAAATTGCATTCTTGTGTTACATTATGAATAAAATAATTACATAATATATGCTAAAATTAATTAATAATTCTCTATATGAAGTACTGAAAGCTTGCAATATGAAATTTGCACTGCAAGTTCCTTCAACGAATTGCATCGAACAAAGAACGTTAAAAAAAACCATTTTTAAAACAAAATAAATCAAAAATAAATGATTTATAGCAATAATTAAAAGCACAACACTTATTCTTCTGAGAGAAAAAATATTCTAGTACTCACTCATTTTAGAAATATCCGTATTCGAAAATAGCACAGTATTAAACAGAAGACGCAAACACTAGAAAAATTACACTAAAATGGTTAAAATTTTACAGAAATTTTAAATTGTCTGAAATTAAAAGGGCTACAGTGGGAAAAAACCAATAAAAGTTATTTCTAATATACGTTATCCCCATGGCAACCACATCGGTAAATGATAAAAATATTAAGGTAACCATATTGTAATGTTATCGCCCATTGTGATGAACCTCCATTCAATGATTTTCCTCCATTCATCTGTGATCTGTGCTTTTACTTCATATTTTGTTTTATTTGTCATGTTTTCTTTTCTTTTTTTTTTTTACATCAAAGGCTTACATAATATGTTCTTCTGGACTAAATAAAGTGATTGAGAAGAGGTGTTTTCATTATTTGGGGACAGTTATAGAGACGCCAGTGACGTGCATTGAGAGCAGTGTGCTTGGCGTCATTATCCTGTTAAGTCGTTTCCTTAATCCTAATTTTGGGCAGATAATTCTAAATTTCTCTTTAAAATATTTAAATAGAGCTCATGATTCACAAAATGAAAAAAATACCAAATTACCTAATTCTGTGGCCGATTTACACCCCCATGCAAGAACATGTCCACCTCCTTGCTTCAGCATTGAAGTGAAAGTGTTATAGTGTGGGGGTGTAAATTGGCCTCAGAATTAGGTAATTTGGTATTTTTTGATGGTATTGTGAATCATGAGCTCTATTTAAATATATTTAGGCTATACTTTAGGACCCTTTTTTTACTATATTTAGGCTTTTTTATATCCTAACTTTTTATATATTTATTTTTTTAAATATATTTTTTAAATTACCCACCCAAAATTTGGGTATTGGAAACGACTTCATTTTTTAACAGAATAATGAGGCCAAGTGCACTGCTCTAAATATACGCTACTGGTGTCTATGTCCCTAAATTATGAAAACACCTCTTCAATCACTTTATTTAGCCCAGTAGAACATATTTGATGAGCTTTTGATGTAAAAAAAAAAAAAGGAACCATGACAAATAAGCACAAAATGGGAAATAAAAACTAATCAAAGAATGGAGGAAAATCGATGCAGAAATTACAAAAAAAACTGATTAAATCTATACCAAGACACTTAAAAGCTGTTGTGGACACTAAAAGATATCCCACTAAGTATAAAATTAAGAAAGAAATACAATATTCAAAGCTATGTTGAGATTTTTGTTAAGTATACGAAGACTTTTGTGGCATTATTTTTTTAGTAGCTTTTTGATTAGTAATTTTTAAAAAATTGTCATTCCATTAAGAATAAGTTGCAGATATAAAAAATTGCAAGTATACACACACACACACCACACGAACACTTTTGTGGCCCACTGTACTCACAGCGGTCCAAAAAAATTATTGGAATATTGATTTAAAACACCTTAATATGCAACACCAACGAAACCATGTTTCGTTATTTGTTGCACGTAACAGTTCAGTTTTTAATGTTGAGGATTTTGTACCTACAAAACCAAACGTAAGCAAAAAATCACCGCTATCATTTTCAAAATTAGTTCGGCAGGCAAAATAAGTATTCGACATAGGAGGCTTTGATGAATTTTTATATCGAGAAGCAAAATTACTGTTAAGTGTGGTTAGAAATTTTTGTAATTCAAAGCATTTTAACTATTTCTGAGGGCATTTGGAACGTTTTATTTAAGCAGTGAACAAGATGGACCGATAACAAGAAGAGTTATCAGTGAAAATTAAAAATGTAATCATAATGCATTTTAAAAATGGGTTTTCTGAAAACAAAATTTCAGCTAGTGTAACAGGCCAAGAACAAGTGGGCTCTATTTAATTAATAAGTATAAAGCACAAAAATCTGTTGATAACAAGCCAAAAATTTTTTGACCAAAATATTAGATGAAGTGGTGGAGCAATTGCTTGGTAAAATCCTAGCAGAACCCACTGGTGTTTTTTGGCACCCAATTGAGAAAATTAGTTTTTTTAAAATGGCGTCAGAGATGGGAAAACTCTTCAAAACCGTGTTTCTGAAGGGGGCATACTGACGGAATGGGGTTAAAAATCATGAAACGAACAGGGGTTTTCCTAATGGCGTGAGGGGTGTCTGAAAGCAGGTGGTAGTACATGATTTACCTGCAAAAAAGGACGAAATATGCTTTTTACGATAAAATTGAAGAAATACATGAAACTCTCTAAAATCCTTTTGACTTTAATACATGATTTACTTAAAAAAATTACGAAATGAGTGTTTCGCAAAGATAAAATTGAATATAAACGTGAAATTCATTATTTTAAAAAGCACTCTAAAATCCTTTTGTAGTACATGATTTACATTGAAAAAAGAAGGAAATGAGTGTTTCTTAAAGATAAAATTGGAAAAAAAAATGAAATGAGCGTTTTGTAAAGATAAATTTTAGAAATACATGAAATTCATCATTCTAACTTACCTTTTTCTGCAGCCATTCTTTAGAAAACCAATGCGAGAGAAAACAATTTTTTCAAAATAAGTAAGGCAAAGTGGACTTTGTCCAAAAAGGGACATTTTCCTGTCACCCTTTTTAAGGTTGCCATTTTCTTAGGAGGTTTGAAAACCTTCTTTTCTGGAAGAAAATGGTAAGGTTACCATATTGTAATCTTTATCGCCAAAAATTTGGCAACATAAGTGGGTCCTAGACATTAGTTTTATATTATTTATTTTCATTTATTTGTATGTCTTGCCGAATTTTTTTTTTTTTAGTTAAACAGCCTTTGAAGGAAATTATGGTCATTTTATTTATTACATTTTAATGTATTACAAAAGATGCTGCATTTAATACTTAATGATTTTTTCTTCAATATCAATAAAAAATGTTTTGTTTTTGTATACTGTTTTTATTTATTAATTCAATTGATGCAGAAATCTTCACATGTCGAATATTTTTTTTAGTTGCTGTATGATTATCTATATATAAATGTTGTGTTAGTTTGTGTATGCTCGCATAACTCAAAGTTCCGCATGGATTTATCTGAAATTTTGACACAACGTTGCATTTGACTCTGGTCAGGATCTTATGTACTTTTTACTTTTCGAAATTCCTTCTGAGTTTTTTTAAATTTAATTTTTAAGTGATTTTTTAGTGTTATGTCATGATTCACTGAATGCCAAAATTTAAACTTTACACATTGTTTTTTCCGAATTATTGTATATTTCTACTATGGTTATGTTTATTGGTTGTCATATTTATCTATTTTTTTGTTCTTTGATACCTATATAATTGGGATTAATTTTCGAATAAATCATTTTCTTAAAATTATTCTTTTAACAACTCAAATTTTGTTTTGTAGGTTTGGGAACATTCCGATAGCTTTAACGCAGGATGTTTGATTTTTCTTATACTTTACATCATGTTTTTTTCTATAATTTTAAGCTAAATTTATTTCTGTTTTTAAATTCTTGAAAATTATATTTGACATCTGTACGCTACGGTAAAATCCTAGGAGAGCCCACACCCTTGGCGACAAACCGAATAAAGCGCCAAACCTGAACAAGATGGCGCCAAACGAAACTGACAGTGGCAGCAAGGGAATATAGCTGGATAAGGTGGTTGCGTAATGAAAATATATATAAACAATACAGAAATTAAACATTTAAGATGAAAAATATATTAATAGCACTTTCTTACTGCTGGTCTTTTCCGAGTGGAGGATACAGCGTAACAACGGGTTTTAAAAAAGCCTTAAGGTATCCAAACACGTTCGGAGCACTTTTTAGCAAAATAACATATTTAAACATTATAAAGGCTTTTTAGGACTCAATACCAATAAATACTAATATTTAATTAGCAATATTTAAAATAAGTTGCCTAAATTTCACAGAAATCACAATTATAAGTGAAATTTTAGCAACATTTTTGTAAAACTTCAAAGCAATTAAAGAAAAAAGTAATAAACTTATATTTTAGTAAAAGTATTGCCAAAACAATCTAGATGCAATTATCTGGAGAATGTACTAAAATTTTAATGTTTAATTAAAATTTGAAAATTTTAGAGTTGATTGAGTAAACATTATAAGAAAAATCCCATTCTTTATGAGACTATTATTTAAATAACAAGCCCTAACTCAAAACATATTCATACAATAAGAAATATTTTAGTACATTCTCTAGAAAATAGCATAAATATCAGGTTCAAAAAGTTGTATAGAAATACATTTGTAATATTTTGAGTTATCAGACTCGCCATGATAGATTTCGAGTAATTTAAATGCCTACTTCTGGTAGATCAAAGACCCACTTCCGGTTTTTCTAACTTAATAAAATTGATTGTAGCTTGGCCTCTAGGTAGAGTAGAAACAAAAAAAAATGTTTTGTGGAGCCAAAAGATGGCTCTATTCAATAAAAGAGAAAACAAAAATATCTGTCTTGACCGAATTTGGTCATTTTCAACATGTTTGGATACCTTAAAAGTCTCATGGCTAAGTGAATGATCGTGTGAGCGCCGCCATATTTATTCTGCGAGGTAATGATCAAACATACATTCGGCGTGGCTGGTACGATTTTGAAGAATGCGTTTTATTGCCGACCATGTTACATCATGCCCATCATTACATTTAGGACATTCATAACTCGAGGCAATCAATCCTTCTTTCATACACCATTCAATTGTTTCTTTCTTACCTTTCGCATTCAACAAATTAAAAAAATTCTTAATTTTTTTCCCTCACACACACAGCCCGGAGCCCAACAAAAGGAAATTTGAAATGCGGGCCCACAAAATACGAAAATGCTAGAAATAGTTAAGGTTGCCATATGTAGTATTTAAAAGTAGGGTTACCAAGAAAGTAATTCGCGTCAAGGGTGTGGGCTCTCCTAGGAGTGAACCATACGCTACTTATTTTCCTGCCGAATACTTGTTAAAATTCCTAATAGTTTTGAAGATAATTGAAGACTGGCCAGCTGATCTCAAATAGAGTATTGAAATTTTCCTCCAGTTATCTTAAATTAATTCATGATATAATGTTCATGTTTATTTTTTTTTTATAGTAACTACGTTTTTTCAGTTTACCCTTTATCTCAAATCAAAAGATGCCGTGATATGTTTTCAATGTTTGGAATGGGCCATTTGGCGTAGTTCTTTTTTTTTTTTGGCGACTGAAAGCGGTCGCCAAGGTACTTCTTTCGGAATTATTTATTTTAGAATTAATTCGATATTTCGCCGTGACATTTAGATAAAAATCGCCAAAATCCAAAGAAAAATCGTCAAATACGAAGTGCCCCCCCTCCCCCTCTACTACACTTGAACCTTGAACACAATATTTTTTTTCTGCATGGCAAAATTAATTGCCAGGATTTTTAATAAAAATGTTTTTTTCTGTTTTAGACAAGTTTTTAAATTTCATTTGATACTTGCATATTATCGCAACAATCGCCAATGTTCAAGGTAACTCACAAAGTTGGCAATCCCATTTTCGCATTTGCTGTATGTGCTTAATTGACAATCATGGGCTTCGTTTTATACAATGTCGCCAATAGGTTGCGATAATACGCAAGTACCTTTCATTTGATGTTACTATTGAAATACAAATGGAAAAATAAAGATTTTCTGATATGTATCTATATATTTGAACTTTACTTTGTTTTTTTAAGATTTGAGTTTATATTATAACTTTCTTAAGTAGTTTCTATTAGTAATTTGTTAACAAAACACTTGAAGTTATTTCGGTTTGCTTTTGTCAGGGATGTAATTACCGCCGTATCGATGCAGGGGCCCCAATAAGAGTTACTACAATCCCACTAACATGGTGCTCATATCTAAAAAAATGTCCCCCAAAAGAATTTTGATACAGGGCCCACTCAGAGCTGTTTTGCAATTTCATGTGTTTTTATTTTAACCTTTTTAAGTGTAGTCAGTTGGCTTCACTGCAGAAAATTGAACTTGGGTAATACTGGCCAAGCAAAAGCAGTGCTAAGGGTAATTGCACATCATATTGGAATAGACATCAGCAAATAAGCAAAACAAACAGATGGCTCAAAATGTATTGAGGAAGCAGGTGGTCATAAGATTGTAATTATTTTATCAAATTATGCTTTCACATTGATAAAGATAGTTCAGTTCTTTTTATGTCAATTAAAGTTAGTATTGTATTTTGTTTTGTTTTTTTTTAAATTTATTTTTAAGCTTGAGATATATATTTTGGATAATTTTTATATACACAATATTAATTAATGGATTTTTTTTTTTTTTTGGCATTATTTCAAAATCTCTCCACAAACAAATAACGTACTGATTGAAATTTTCCATCTGTTTTATCTCTCTCCAAGGATCCTAAATTAAATAAATATATAATTTTTATTTTTTTTGTAACTCTGAATGCGAAAATTTAAACTTTACACATAGTTTTTTCTGGATTCTTACATATTTCTACTATGTTTATTGGTTGTCATATTTATCTATTTTTTTTTGTTCTTAGATACGTATAATTATGATTAATTTTTGAATAAATCTTTTTTTTTAAAAAAAAATTATACTTTTAACAACTCAAATTTTGTTTTGTAGTTTTGGCAACATTCTGATAGCTTTAACACAGGATAAACAATTTTTTAAATTTTATTTGATGTTATTAAAATACACATTAGGTGTTCTGATATATATTATTTGTTAACAGGATACTTGGAAGTTTTTGTTTTGCTTGGTACTTACTTATTGATTGATGGGATTTTAAATAAGTAAGTTTTTTTCTCTATTTTAATCAATTTTTAAATTTTATTTGATGTTATTATTGAAATACATGTTACGAATGGTAATAGAGCGCCCTCTCCTGGCCGTATGGACAAGTAACCAGTCTGACTGCCACCACGGTGTAGAAAGGACATGTCAATGTCCGCCCGCGCAAACCCCTTATTTGTATAAAGATTAACAGGTTTTTATGTATTTGTAACTGTGCTCAATTAGAATGTACAATGAATTAAAATTATTTGAGCTAGCTGCCGGTGTTACTTTTGAGTACAGGTTATAAAAAGGCGCCCAGCGAGCGGCCGAATAGTCAGACTAGCAGTCCTATTAAAATTAACTAACAAAATTATCTTCAATATTCTGAACTGCCGGCTCATAAAGATTTTCTAAAAGTATTTTCTGAAGTTGTAGCTGCCAGCTACGAAGTTGGATTGTTTATTTCCTACCGGGAAATTAGAAATTTTGGATTACGTTCGTTTTCACGGATCGTCAGATAAGTTTCTTTCGTTTTGTTTTCTTATTCATTTTGACTTTTTGTTGAATTTTACTTATGTATTTGTATTTTATGGCATATATATATAATAACCATCATTTATTAGTCTATTTTATTTGAGTAATTCTTTTCCTTATTTCGGAAACTCTTTCTACTTTTGTTCATTTTTTCTCGAGATTTATGACTATTAGTGTGTGTACTTGATTGGGAAATTTTTACCCCCACTTCTGACTTTGAGTTTTCACTGTTTGTTCTGTAAAATTTATTAATCATGGATACTTTTCACTTTTTCTGCTGATTCATTAATTCACTTATAACGCTAGAGTATTTCCTGTGTATTACCTTTTTTTTTTATTTAAGTGTTATACTGTGTTTTATTTCTAATTATATTGAAGAATTTTGATCACATATAAAATTTTTGTGAATTTAAAAGAAAGAAATTATTAATTTTTGTTATAAAAAGTATTATAGAAAAGTATTGTTACGAATTTAGTCTTATTCTAATTGTTTCTACTCATTTGTGTTCATTTTTACAGTTTAATTTGTCGTATCTAATGTGATTTCAACTCGGTTTACCTGTAATATCATTTCCACTGCATTGCACGGCCCCCATGCTTTAACATTGGTTTAAATGGTAAACTCGCCAAATATTGCAGCTAGCGCCAAGTTGGCGACGGATTTGGTGACTTAATTTTTGGCGCCAAATTTGGCAATATATCGCCAAATGTGGGCGATAAGCTTGGCGACCATGGCAACCCTGCTCCTAATAACCCTGTCTGGCAACCCTATCGCGGTATTGTAACACTATTGTATTGAATGTATTACTGTATTGAGCTTTTCTCGTACGCTCCGGATTTTGCTAGACCTTTCTATTTCTCGATTATTCTGGCAAGTGCAAGAGGTTTCTGACCGAAAGGTATAAAAAGGGCCTGGGCCGGCTAGTCAGTTAGTCAGATCTCAGCTTTCAAGCAAGTGATACCTCTCTGTGTTTTAAAAGAGAGAGACGATTGCATAGTGAGTGTGTTATTGCTTTTATTGAGTTATTATTTTTGTGCTGAGTGTTTACTATTGCTTTTGTTAGTGTATTACATCTGTGTTATCAGTATTTTCATCGATTGTACGTGACTTTCTCGAACTGTTCTACAATTTGTGGAGGACTGTTTTGGCAAAGAATAAAATTGTTTTGGATCCCGCTCTTCGGCTTCAATCATTTCGAACCCCCGAAAACGCAACAATTGGTGTCAAAAGTGGGATTGAATGCCAACAACAAGAGCGATGGAGGCCCAATTCCAGACTCTTCTAGAAAAATTGTCTGAAATGAATGCCAATATGGGCGAAATGAAATCGGAGTTGACCGCCAGCATGAATGCCAATATGGGTGAAATGAAATCGGACTTGACCAGCATGAATGCCAATATAGGCGAAATGAAATCGGAGTTGACCGCCAGCATGAATGCCAATATGACTGAAATGAAATCGGAGTTGACCACCAATATCGCAGAAGTGAATACCAAGCTTACTAACGTAAACGAGCAGATCAGCGCCAACAAGGAAGAGTTGAAAAGTGATCTGAAGGGCATTGGCGACAAATTGACGACTATGGACAAGAAATTTGAAGAAATGGAAGGAAGAATCGAGTCGGTGGAAAATAAATTCGAAAACAAATTTGTGGATATAGAGAACAAATTTGAAAATAAATTCGAAGATATGGAGAGCAAACTAGAGGCGAAAATTTTCGAAAAGGTAGAAGATGTTTCCATCTCGTTCAGGAGTGACCTAGAGAAATTGAAGCAGAAAGTCATGACTGGTCAAGGGGATGAATTTAAGTTTCAAGCTCCTTATTCCAAGCCTTCCATCAAGCTTTCTACATATGACGGAAAGTTCTCTTGGCAGGTGTATAAGACCCAATTCTCCATAGTGGCGGATGCAAACCAGTGGGACTCCCAGACCAAGGCCTGCCAGTTAGCTGCTTCTCTTCGAGCCGACGCTGCTGACATTTTGCAAACTTTGCCGGAAACACAGCGGCTGGATTTCGACGCTCTCGTTAATGCTCTGGAGTTACGCTTCGGAGAGAAATGTGTGAAGGATTACAGCAGACTCCAGCTGAAGTCACGGCAGCAGAAAGTGTCCGAAACGCTCCAAGAACTGGCGACGGACGTCGAGAGGCTTTCTCACTTGGCGTTTTCTGACTGTCCGACTGAAGTAAGAGAAGTCCTGGCGCTGCAACACTTCATCGACGGGGTGCGTGATCCGGAAATCCAGAAAGCTCTCCGAATGGCGGATCTCAAGGACTTAAAGGGGCCCTAGTGTTTGCTATGAAATTCGAGGCAGCCCAGCAAGCAACACGAAAGGACAGACACCCCATACGAGCCGTCAACGAATGGACACGTCGAACTCAGGTGTGGAGCGGTTAGAGCGACAGATGAGAAGCTTCTTGAATAGAGTTGAGTCTTTGATGTCCCAGAAAGCAGACGGGAAGAAGACCCTTAAATGCTGGACCTGCGGTCGAGAAGGGCATCTGCAGAGAAGCTGCCGGGCACGCCAAGGCGCTGAAACTAATAGCGCCTCCCAGAAGGAGGTGTCGGAAAACTAATTAATGGCCATCTCGTGGGGCGGAGGTTGCCAGATTTTGGAAAGCCCCACTTTCAAGTGTGTCAAATTTCGACAAAGAATACCGGTGAGAATGGAATTTTTATAACGGGACATGTTAACGAGCTTCCCTGCAACATGATCATCGATACAGGAGCCAATGTGTCTATCATTCGGAACGATCTGGCTCAAAAATTAAAAAGAGAAACTCCTCTGGACCCGCCCGCGTGGTGCTACAGACCGTGACGGGGAAAAGATTGATATTCACGGAAAATTAAAAGTCAAGATCAGGTTTGGAGACACTACCTACCAACATGCTGTGTATGTCGCAGATATTGCAGACCCTTTCATTCTTGGACTGGACTTTCTAAAGGAGCATGGTTTCACTCTAGACTTCAACAAGATTGAATTACGTTCCATACACGAAGAAGTCACTATATTCAAAATTAAACACAGGACAGAATCTATTCGACAGGTAACCGCTAACGAGAATATTACCATTCCCCCAAGGACTGAAATCATAGTACCTGGATACATCGGTAACGATGTGAGTTTCAACTCTGGCCTAATTGGATCTGCGGAAAATAAAGCGAATGGATTGCTAATAGCTTCGACGCTAGTGGACCTTTCCAGAAAAACTATCCCGGTAAGAATTTGCAACGTAACTGAAAAATCTAGAGTGTTCCAGAAAGGTGAAGTGTTGGCAACCTGCAGTCCAGTAACGTGTGTCTGCAAAAGTTCGAACTTGCTCCTATCCAACTCGCCTCAACAGTTGAATCTAGAAAATGTTGAATTGTCCCCCGAACAGAAAAGCTCCACAGAAAGACTGTTCCAAGAATTTGAAGACGTGTTTTCTAGAAACAGTAGCGATATTGGCCATACTACAGTGACACAACACATAATTGATACAGCAGACTATCCGCCGATTAAACAGCACCCAAGACGCTTGCCGTTTGCTAAACAGGAAGAGGTTGGAACACTACTACGAGAGATGCAGGAAAATGACATCATAGAACCGTCTTCGAGTCCGTGGGCATCTCCAATCGTCTTGGTTCGTAAGAAAGATGGCTCCACAAGATTTTGCGTGGACTATCGAAAACTTAACGACGTCACCAAGAAGGACAGCTACCCTCTTCCAAGGATAGATGACACCCTGGATACCCTTTCCGGTCATAAATGGTTCTCGACTTTAGATTTAAAGAGCGGATACTGGCAAGTGGAGATCCATCCCGAAGATAGAGAAAAACAGCATTCACTTCCGGCCAAGGACTATGGCAGTTCAAAGTCATGCCGTTCGGGCTCTGCAATGCGCCAGCTACTTTCGAGCGCCTGATGGAGACCGTGCTAAAGGGTCTGACTTTTGAAGCTTGCCTTATTTACCTGGATGACGTCATAATAGGAGGGCGTACGTTTGAAGAACATCTTCAAAATATCCGGAAGGTGTTATCAAAATTAAGCGACGCTAACTTGAAGCTAAACCCTTCGAAATGCAAGTTCTTCCAGAAAGAAGTCAATTATCTGGGACACATAATCTCTGCAGAAGGTGTTCGTACGGACCCCGAAAAGTGTCCGCCGTAAAGAATTGGAAACGCCCTGAAAACCTCTGTGAGCTGCGAAGCTTCCTGGGACTATGTACTTATTACCGAAAGTTTGTGAAAGGGTTCTCTAACATCGCAAGACCCTTGCACAAGCTAACAGAAAGTAAACAAAAGTTTCAGTGGACAAAAGAATGTGAAGATTCCTTCCTCCAGCTTAAAGAAGCTTTGACGTCTTCACCAATCTTAATATATCCACAACCGGACAAGCCATTTATCTTGGACACTGATGCCAGTAATGAGAGTGTCGGAGCAGTATTATCTCAGGAAATAGATGGCCAGGAACGAGTCGTAGCTTATTGGAGTAAGTGTTTATCGAAACCGGAAAGAAATTATTGTGTCACTCGAAAAGAGCTACTGGCTATTGTGAAAGCCATTGAGCATTTCCATCACTATCTCTATGGCCAAAAATTTCTTCTACGTACCGATCATGCCTCTTTAACCTGGCTAATGAATTTTAGAAATACTGAAGGCCAGGTAGCCAGATGGATACAACGGCTCAACGAGTATTACTTTGACATCAGACATCGTAAAGGCTCCTCGCATGGAAATGCTGATGCCCTTTCAAGAAGGGCAGAAAATTGTCGTCGTTGTTCCAGAGTAGAGACCAAATATGACTATGCTATACGCCAGATAACAACTTCAACAGCGACGCCACCCGATCCCTGGAGTGACGAGAAAGTTCGAGAAGACCAGATGGCGGATCCTGATATTAAACCTCTTATAGAGTTTATGGAGTCTTCCAGCAATAAACCAAGTTGGCAGGACATCTCGGCTTATAGTCCTACAACTAAGCAGTATTGGGCCCTCTGGAATTCTCTACATCTCAGGAATGGTGTTCTATACCGAAAATTCGAATCAGAGGATGGAAAGACATTCAGGTGGCAATTAGTACTTCCTCGATCTCGTATCCCAGAGGTACTCAAAGAATTGCATGGCAGCCCAACAGGAGGTCATTTCGCGTCTTGAAAACTTTGCACCGAGTTCGAGAGCGATTCTGCTGGGGTAAAGTGAGAGCTGACGTGGAACAGTGGTGCAAGTCCTGTGATGCCTGTTCAGCTCGGAAGGGGCCAAAGGTATGTAGCCGAGGGAAGCTGCATCGCTACAATGTTGGAGCACCCTTCGAACGTATCGCTTTCGATATCCTGGGACCTCTGCCAAGGACTGCGTCTGGTAATAAGTACCTACTTGTTGTCATGGACTACTTCACGAAATGGCCCGAAGTGTACCCCATTCCGGATCAGGAAGCCCCCACCGTAGCGGAGGCTGTAGTGCAGCACTGGATATCGAGATATGGGGTACCTCTTCAACTTCATTCCGATCAGGGAAGAAATTTCGTCTCTGCGGTATTGAAGGGGGTCTGTGAACTACTCGGAATTGACAAGACCAAGACCACACCTTTGCACCCACAGTCAGATGGCATGGTGGAGAGGTTTAATCGTACCATCCTGAATAACCTCTCACTGATGGTCTCCAAGAACCAACAAGACTGGGACCAGAAAGTTCCTCTCTTTCTGCTAGCGTACCGCAGCGCCGTTCACGAGACTACCGGATATTCACCATCCCAGATGCTTTTTGGCCGAGATCTTCGTCTCCCTTGTGACCTGCTGTTTGGTCGCCCTCCGGATACACCTTCATCGCCTGAGGAGTACGTGCAGAATCTCCAGGCACGTTTTGAAGATGTACACAATTTGGCTCGAGAACGAATCAACCTGAGGACGGAGAAGATGAAGACTCGGTACGACACAAAAGCCACAGGACATCAATTCAAGGAAGGTGACAAGGTGTGGTTCTACAACCCGACTCGACGCAAAGGACTTTCTCCTAAGCTACAATCGCATTGGGACGGTCCTTATACAATTTTAAAGATAATAAACGACGTCGTAATCCGGATCCGTAAGTCAACGACTCGAAGCCTAGAGTCGTTCATTACGACAGGCTTGCTCCATATTATGGCCATAATTCTTAGTGTGTCAATTATCGTGTAATTTATTTTGACCATGGTCTTGTATAAATAAGTTAGTGTGTAAATAATCTTGTAAATAATTGTGTTTATTGTTTTGTAAGTGTTTATTTTCTACTACGCATTACGTTTTATTTTTGTACTATGTATTACATGTTTATTATTGCATATTAATTTAGTTGTTTTTAATCAATTGCTTTATTATTATGTTAACATCTGATGAAGGGTTGTACTGCCCGGGACGTGCAGTTCTTGAGAGGGGGGCAATGTTACGAATTTAGTCTTATTCTAATTGTTTCTACTCATTTGTGTTCATTTTTACAGTTTAATTTGTCGTATCTAATGTGATTTCAACCCGGTTTACCTGTAATATCATTTCCACTGCATTGCACGGCCCCCATGCTTTAACATTGGTTTAAATGGTAAACTCGCCAAATATTGCAGCTAGCGCCAAGTTGGCGACGGATTTGGTGACTTAATTTTTGGCACCAAATTTGGCGATATATTGCCAAATGTGGGCGATAAGCTTGGCGACCATGGCAACCCTGCTCCTAATAACCCTGTCTGGCAACCCTATCGCGGTATTGTAACACTATTGTATTGAATGTATTACTGTATTGAGCTTTTCTCGTACGCTCCGGATTTTGCTAGACCTTTCTATTTCTCGATTATTCTGGCAAGTGCAAGAGGTTTCTGACCGAAAGGTATAAAAAGGGCCCGGGCCGGCTAGTCAGTTAGTCAGATCTCAGCTTTCAAGCAAGTGATACCTCTCTGTGTTTTAAAAGAGAGAGACGATTGCATAGTGAGTGTGTTATTGCTTTTATTGAGTTATTATTTTTGTGCTGAGTGTTTACTATTGCTTTTGTTAGTGTATTACATCTGTGTTATCAGTATTTTCATCGATTGTACGTGACTTTCTCGAACTGTTCTACAATTTGTGGAGGACTGTTTTGGCAAAGAATAAAATTGTTTTGGATCCCGCTCTTCGGCTTCAATCATTTCGAACCCCCGAAAACGCAACAGTATTTTTATTCCTTCAAAAGATTCATTCATAGATTTTGTTTCGACTGAATTTCATCAGGATTTCTTACTATGGAAGTCAACTTTTTTCCTTTTTTAGCAATAGCAACAGACAAAAACTAGAACCAATTTACAATACTGCCTTACGTTTAGCCCTAGGTCTCCCAAGAAACACCCCATTAGATTTATTAAGAGCAGAGTCTATGAATGGAAGTATTAATAATCGCCATAATTCTCTTTGCCAAAAATTTATAACTAAACAAATTGCATTAAAAAACTGGTCGCCGAATGCAAGATTATTTTGGGGTATAAACAACATTTTTTTATAGAAAAAGAGATCAGTATTTTTCAAAAGACGATCAACCAGCTCCAAGAATTATGTATCTCTAAAGTAGATATTCTTCAAGGGATCTCTCCTCCTCCAATTTACGAAAATCGCAAAATAAAGATCTATACTCATGAACTATACCATTTCAAAACAAGGATCTTCCAGATGACATAGTACAAAATATGTTGAATGATTACATTCAGCCAAATTTTAATAACAATATCATAATAGCAACAGATGGTTCAAAAAATACTAATCAAACATCAATAGGTATTTTGATCCCTAAGAAAAAAGTTTGACAAAATTTCATACTGAAAGAAATGATTTCAATATTCACAGCTGAAGCTATAGCCATATGGACTGCTTTAAAAAATTGGGTTTCTAAAACAGAAAAATATATCATCTTGATGGACAGCTTATCAGTCCTAAAAAGCATCCAAAATATTAATAGAAAATCCAATACGATAATATTAAATTTAAGTTCAACTTTACATCAGTGCCTTTAAATAGCTCAATCAATTACATTCATTTGGGTACCAGCTCACAAGAAAATAGAGATTAATGAAAAAGTTGATAAATTGGCTAAAGCCTCTCCAGAGCCGTGGAATATTATTTCTTGGATAACTTGGAAAGACCTACATACACATTTCAAAAAACAACACAAAAATAAAAGTGAAGAAATATGGAAAAAGAGCAAAAGACATAAAAATTATTTTTATATATCTCATCTTGAAAAATGGAACAGACAGGCAGCAAAAAATAGAAATGCAGAAGTTTTAATCAATAAGTTGCGAGCTAAAAAATTACCATTAAATGATATATATTTCCTTTTTAAACAAACAGATTCTCCTTTGTGTGCAGCTTGTCAAGTACCAGAAACTAATGAACATTTTATATTAAACTGTATCAAATACAAATCGCAGCGTGAAGTTTTGAAAATTTTTATCTCTAACCACACGGAGAATGGTCTTATTCCTCAATAGTGAAATGTAAAACAATAGAGCATGTTCAAAAAGTTGAAAAAATTTTGACATCATCCAATAGATTCTAAAATTCCAGTTACTCTATACTCTACTTTCATCAATCTCAGTTGAAGCACAACGCGATAATTCAAACTACTGATGGACAATGCAATCACGAGCTGTACGTTACAACTTAGGTTAAAAACTAATCAAAATTTTATCGGAGCATAAGGCGTTGACCAAGTCTCCACTTTTACAGTGATATCACTGTACTGAACTGAACATATTTTTGAATAGTATTGTGTTTGAATTCTTGTTCTTCTAATGACTAGTTGATGCTCAATTATAAAGGTTAACTATTTTAAAATTAAATTAACTCTGTTTAATTTGTGGCTGTTGGACTTTATTATTCACCCCTTTTTTCTAAAGTTAAAACAATGACGTATCTTGCTAAAGCGCGCAAAGATGACTTAAAAACATTAGCTACAGAATTAGGCCTCGAAATAGGAGAAATGATGAGAGTAATGGACTTTAAAAATTTAATCCTAACTGTAAAAGACTATGATGAACAGTTTACTAAAACCCTTTTAGAAACAATTATTGAAACTAGGGTTCAGGCCGAACGTGACGAAAAGGAGGAAAATGATTACAAACGAAAACAAGAGGGACTGATTTTAGAACTAGAATGCATGAAGTTAAGCATGACTGTTACTTCAACTAACATTAGTGCTGCTGCCACAGAGAAAATAAATATCCAACACCTCATTCCCAGATTTGTGGAAAATTCTGATATTTCCACCTATCTTAAAATATTTGAAAGGCAGTGTGAGCAAGTTAACATAGGTGAAGTCGATTATGTAACACACTTTCTACCTATGTTACCTATCGACATTTCTCATATTATCTTGCGTGAACCCAAAGACAAATTAGAAAATTATCAGCACATTAAGCAAGTGTTACTCCAATGATTCAAGTTGAGTGCTGAATTGTTTCGAGTGAAGCTCAGTACTCATCAAAAACAACCTGAAGCTTTGTGGAAGGACTTCGCGTACGAGCTAAATAATTACTTAGAAGGATGGCTACACACATAGCCTAGAAGTGCAAGACTTTAACTCCCTTAAGGATTTGGTTCTTACCGATCAGCTTAAGAAAAGAGTTGCAAAGGAAGTTAAAGAACTCTTCCTGAATATCTGGGGAGAGATTTAAAGCTCCTCTTAGTTAGTACAAAAATTAGACGATTATGAAGTTGCTCGAGGTAAGACATTGAACCATAAAGTTTTACCAAATGTAAGAAGGACTTCTTTCCACTCAAAAATAAACAAATCAGAATGGTGGATAAGGCAAAGGAAGAATCAAGAAAATCATTTAGAGGACATTCGCAATTTGAAAGCCAAAATCCTCTGTCCTGCTATGGATGTGGAAAGCCCGGCTACATAAAGTCAAAATGCCCTGATTGCAATCCTTCAAAGGGTGATCCAGCTCATTTTGGAATTCTGCGAATTAACAGTCTCTCTCCTTCAAACAGAAATGCTGTACTCAAGATCAGCATAGAGTTTCAGGAACTGCATTTGTGGACAATGGTGGAAGTCATTCGATTGCAGGAGAAACTCTTTACACCATCCTTCTCCAACAATAAGCTGCTTTTGAGAAGACAGTAATATCTCTATCCTTTGCTGATGGAATCGTTACTCAGAAAGAAGTTCTTCGTACATTTCAAACAGTCATACTGGAAGGTAGAAAGTTTAAAATCCCCTTTATAATTTTGCCTGATGCCAAAAACAACTCCACCCTACTTGGAGTTTACTTTCTTGAAAATGCTGGAATAGTACTGAATTTCCGAAAGAACTGTTGGACTTTTGGGGACGATTTCCGAAAATTGTACAGTTTCGTAACGCCTTATCAGAGTACTTCTGTTAATGTACGGCCTGTGGTGATAAATAACTGTCAACTACCGGAAGATGAAGGACAAGAACTTGGTTCTCAGTGTGCGGAACTAGACAGCTTACTTAAAAATCATCACTCTATCTTCGAAGTAGGGGAGGAGCTATACTCCATTTATCGAACATAGCATCAACACTGAAAACAATCAACCAACTTCAGTGCCTCCCTTCCAAATGAATCCAGCCAGGAAGGAGCTGTTGAACAGTGCTAAGTGGGATACCACCAGTGAAACTGCTGCTTATCTGCAGTTTGGACGAGAAATGAGAACTATAGATGATGTACCCAACGGCTTTCAAGCCTTCTTAGATAATGAAAATTTCATCCCAGAGATTACCCCATATTTGAAAAGATTAGCGAGAATTTCTTCTGAAGTCCGTGAAAGAATTGAAGAGAAACGACATCAGCGAAAGACTTTCTATGATAAAAGATACCGTCCTGGTCCCTTGTATCATCCAGGTGATAAAGTCTGGGTAACCCATCACCACCTCAGCATTGCTGCCCACAAGAAAACAGCTAAACTCATGCCCAAAAGAGATGGGCCTTATATTATTGTGACTCATCGCTCTCCGACGACTTACGAAGTGGCAAATCCAAACAACCCACATGAGGTTCTCGGACCTTATCATTCATCTGCTCTTCGTCTTTGCATAGAGAAGGAAGCCACTCCAGTGATGCCTCTCAGAAAAAAGGGAAGACCCAGGAAAGAAAACTCTGCTGGTTCCTCATCGAGGACAATACCTAGGAACCAGAGGGGGAGTGTAACGAATGGTAATAGAGCGCCCTCTCCTGGCCGTATGGACAAGTAACCAGTCGGACTGCCACCACGGTGTTGAAAGGACATGTCAATGTCCACCCGCGCAAACCCCTTATTATTTGTATAAAGATTAACGGGTTTTTATGTGTTTGTAACTGTGCTCAATTAGAATGTACTACCACTTAAAATTATTTGAGCTAGCTGCCGGTGTTATTTTTGAGTACAGGTTACAAGGTTAGGTTTTCTGATGTATAATTTGAGTCATCAAAATATTAAACCATATTTTTGTTTTTGATGACTTTTTAAAATTTAAATTTATGTTATAATTTTCTTAAACAGATTTCATCAGTTATTTGTTAACAGAATACTTGAAGTTATTTCGGTTTGTTCTGTACTTATTATCGCAACAATCGCCAACGTTCAAAATAACTCAACAAGTTGGCAACCCTGATCTCCAATGGTTGTATGAGCTGAATTGGTAATTTTTATTGAATTAATCATAATATTGGTTCTTCTTTTATTTTTAATCTTTTTAAAGTTTTATTTTATGTTATAACTAGCTGTATCCAGCTACATTTTTTGCTGGGGCTCAAAATGGCACCCTGCAGAAAAACGAATTTGAGTCGTCACAGTCGCCATACAGAATGAGAGAGAAGACTGCTTTCAAATCTGACTGAAGAAGAGCGGACATCTATACAAGAGAGAAACAGATTAGGTTCTGATGTGCCACACTAAATCTGCAGAAAGATGAGCAGCCAGGCTTGAGGATGCACGATTGCGAACACAGCAGTCGCGTTCTGCAGCAACAGGTTTGGTTCGTTATCAACAGAATGAGCGTGACTGGGTGAGGATAGCTGGAGCACGTACCCAAAGAACAGCAGATCTGAATCTGCAATACCATCGTCTTGCATTCCGGTAAAATCCAGCTATTGATTATAGTTCAAGTCATAATGTTGTCATTGGACAGATGAGCCATGTCTGTACTTACTGTCAGGCTCTAAAGTTCAATAATGAAACGAAAGGGATGTGTTGCGCTGGCGGAAAAATCAAATTGCATCACCTTGAAGCACCACCAGAGCCACTGAAAACTTTACTTGCTTATTTACAGCCGAATCAAAACATTTCCTATCAAACATCAGGAAATACAACTCTTGCTTCCAAATGACGTCATTTGGTTCGGAAATTGTGACTGCTCAATTCATGCCAACTTTTATATCACAAAGCTGGCTCACTGCTCCCATTCAAAGATAGTGACCATAAATTCCTTCAAATGTACTTTATCGGTGATGATAAAGATGAAGTTGATGCACGTTATGGAATACATACTTCACTAAGAAGATCCATTATTTCACAACTGCAGGCGCTCCTTCACGAAAGGAACAATTTGGTGCGATTGTTTAAAATAGCTATTGATATGATGTCATCAGATACTAACAAGATTGTTATTCACACAGAAAAAAAGGTGGAGAACATGTCCGGAGATATAATGCTCCAACTATAAACGAAGTGGCAATTGTCATGGTCGGAGATCAGTTCTAACCTAGAGACATCGTTCTCCATCGAAGAAACGATCAATTAATAAACATCGGGGAAACTCACGGTTGTTATGATGCTTTGCAATATCCAATTATCTTTTGGGATGGTGCCAATGGATATCATTTCAATGTGAAGATGGTTAATCCAGTTAATGGGGCAGAAATCAATAAAAAATGCAGTGCAATGAACTTTATTCATACCGCTTAATTATTCGAAGGAACGAGGACAATTATATTATGAAATATCGTCAGTTGTTTCACCAGTACATTGTTGATATGTACGTAAAAATTGAAATGGAACATCTGCTATTTCTTGATTGAATCAGACAAAACTTTGCTGCGAAGAATACTTTCATTTGTGAGATGCAGTTGTGAATGAGGGTAATACAACCAACATTGGAAAGATAATTATTTTGCCATCTTCATAGATAGGCAGTCCGCGTCACATGCAGGAATATGTACAAGATGCAATGGCATATGTTCGCCATTACGGGCGTCCAGGCTTATTTATCACCTTCACGTGCAATCCAGCTTGGGATGAGATATAGCAGTTGTTACTTCCTGGACAATCACAAGTGGATAGACATGACAGCATGTGTTTTCAGACAGAAACTTTAGTCACTGATGGATTTTATTGTGAAATATGAAGTATTTGGATCTGTACGCTGCTGAATGTATTCAGTATAGTGGCAAAAGAGAGGATTGCCACATGCACACATTCTAATCTGGCTGTACAATAAAATAACTTCAGACGAAATCGGTTTTTGAACTCTCTTGATCTGCCAGGAATGCCACCACACATATTAAAATTGAAAATAGGTGTGCCAGTTACCGTGTTGCGTAATGTCAATCAGACGAAACTCTAATGGCACGCGACTTGCTGTTAAGAAATTGATGAACAACGTAGTGGAGGCAACAATATTAACTGGGCCTTTCAAAGGAGATGTCCTAATTCCTCGAATTCCCATTGTCCCAACCTATACACCATTTAAATTTAAAAGATTGCAATTCCCAATTCGAGTGGCATTTGCAATCACAATCAATAAAGCCCAAGGTCAATCGTTAGAATTGTGTGGGTTAAATTTAAGTGTGGATTGCTTCTCACTTGGACAATTGTATGTTGCATGTTCCCATGTTGGCAAACCTGATATCCTTTATATTTATGCAAACAATGGTAAAACAAAAAATATTGTATGCCCACAAGTATTGCAAAATTAACCCTTTGCCCTCAAGGACGGACTACAAAGTACACATGTTTCCAATTTGTGTATATTTTTAACTGCTTAAGACTTTTTTTTTTTATTTAAATTAATGTAATTTTTTTATCAGTTTTGAGCTGTTTTCAATTTCTCTGTTTATTACAATTTTATCAACTGTATGAACCTATTTATGTATTTTTGCATTTAATTTATTATTTATTTTTGTATTTAATTAATTTTTGCTTATGATTGCTTATATATTTTTCGGATTTTTATCTTATTTTTGTTTGATTATTTCTTACATATTTTTGTGATTTGCAGTGCATTTCACTGTCTGATTGAGTTCTTAAATAACTTGAAATCGCCCCGTTTTTCCTCGTGTTTTGAAACTCAACTTAATTTTTTTAAGTTCTCAGACCTCCATCTCTGTAATTAAACCAGACTATCCATTAAGAAATTTATGCCCAATATAAGATTCACAATTGGCTGGATGGACCAGCTCTTTTTTTTTCCATTTAACCAGACTGAGCCACAGCAGCGTGTAGCAGGGTACAGCTAGTGTTTCTATAAAATTGTTTTCAGAAAGCAAATGAAACATGAATATATATATATATATGTAGGACATATCAGAAAGAGCAGTCATTATTCAATTTCTGTCTTTCAAAAAAAGTAATTTCGGCATAACATTTTATTTCTATGTGTAAAATGTAGTATCATATATATTGCTCATGTTTGAAATAACCTTCATATAATGCTTCCTCTTGTAATTTAGAGGAATTTATAAACGGAGAAAAGCTGAAAACTGACATAACTTATTTTCCTGTATATAATCCGCAGCGGCGTATTATCCGCAATGCCTTTTTTCGAGTAAAATACACATTGTATAATCTCCTGCAATTTTTACGGCAAATAATCCAAAATATAAACTGCCGATAATGAGTGTGTCTGTCCCCCTCGGGGGGGGGGGCTCACCTTCTTTAGGTGAGTACGGGTGTCGCAATCCCAAGGTGCCCTAGTGATCTTTTCCTATTTTACCAACGGGTTTACTATATTTGGTAAACACGGGCCTCGCGAACCCGGGGTACCCTAGTGATCCTTCTCTATTTTCGACCCTCTTTCTTGTCATCGCATTTCTCCGTTTCTTCTTTTCCCATCCATACCGCAGACAAATATTTTAAAGTTTACAATTTGAGTTATTAGTTTTTTCTATTGTGGCGCAGCTTAGCCAGGTTTGGCTCTTGCGCCATTAAATCTCACTCACCCGATAATGAGTGTCACATAAGATAAAAAATACACAATGTAATTAAAAATAGAAGTAGCTGTACAGAAAACAAAATTTATTATGAAAAGATTTTTTAAATATGTATGATTATATTTTTTACGATAATCTGAATGAAACAAAAAAATTCTTTGATACTGTCATCTATGTTTTGAGTTAAACAAAACATTGCATGTGGAAAAAATCTTTCTTTTTTTTTAATTTAGCAAGTTAACAGCAAAAAATTAAGATCGAAACAGGTTTCCCACTGTCTCTTTCTTTTAAAATCCATTTATTTATTTCTTCCTATAATTCTGGCCAGTGAGGTTTTCCACGATGATCGGCTCTTCAACGTCGATCACAATTTTCGAAGTTGGGTCTTGTTTTTTTCTCCACAAACGAATATTCGATTCATCAACATTGAAAAGCCTTGCAGCTTTCCGACTTCGGTAGCCTTCTCTATAGCTTTTAACTTGAAGTTTGCAGTGTAATTTACACGCTTTCGCTTCAACATGATGAAAACTTTCAACGGACGTAATAGCTCTAGTCAAGAGAAAATTGAAAATGGCGCCAGTGACTATTAACTGTTTTTTAACGTAATTGGACAAAAACTAGTTATGGCTGAATTACGTCAGCCAAGTCATGAAAGCGCCCTCTATTATTTATTTTATCAAACATAAACGGCATTTCTTTTTAAACTTTATTGTTGGCTTTTCTGATCAAGAATTTTTTTTCTCAGATAATCCACGTCAGCGTATGATACGCACAACAAAATTTGAATTTTTTAACACATAATTTGTAGATTATATACAAAAGGAAAATACGATAATTAGATTCTGTGATTAATTACATAATTAGCACAAAAAGTAATTTTAAATTGATTGTGTTTATCAATTCCATTGCAAGTTTAAATTTTTAAATATGAAAGAGAAATTGAGGCAAATTTTACATCCCTCTGAAGAAGTTTTACTCTACCGTTACCCACCCACTTAGCAGCGTATTTCATGATATATAAGTATATACTGTGTGTGTGTGTTTATATACAGCTATCAAAATAATTATTGGATATGCAACGTTTTCTGTGAATATTGACTTTTAACCTAATACTATGTAACAACAAAATCATGTTTTGTTACTTGTTGCATACAACAGTTCAGTTTCTAATGTAGAAGTTTTTGTATTTACAAAAACACACTTAAGCAAAAAAATCACTGTTATAATTTTAAAAACCAGTTTGGCCAGCAAAATAAGTATTTTATACACTAGGCTTTTATAAATTTTTATACCGAGAAACAAAACTACTGTTAAGTGTGGTTGCAAATTTTTTAATTCAAAGCATTTGGAATATTTCTGAGGGTATTTAGAAAGTTTTATTTAAGCAGTCATCAAGATGGGCCAAAAGCAAGGAGAGTTGTCGGTGAAAATTAAAAATTTAATCATAAACTAGATTAAAAATAGTTTATCTAAAAACAAATTTCGGCTGTTGTAAATAGGCTAAGAACAAGTGGGCACTATTTAATTTAAACATAAAGGGCAAAAATCTGTTGATAACAAGCCAAAAACTGGTCGACCAAAAAAAATTTCTGAAGCTGCGCAGCGATGGTTTAAACCTTAAATGAAAAAAGACCCAAAACCAATGAATCAAATTTTGCAAAAGTTTCCAAGGATTGTTTGGACATAGATGTTACACCCCAAACTGTTAGAAATTACATAATAATAGTTTAAGGTTAGAATTGATCGAAATATAAACTATATATATCCAGTAAGAACCCAGTGCAATGACTGGAATTTACAATTCAACCAGTTGAATTCTGGCATAGTATAAGTTTTGTAGACGAGAGCAAATGTAATCTTTTTGAATGTGATGGAAAAATTAAAGTGCGCAAAAAACATGGTGCTGAGTTGGAAGAACGAAATATAGGTCGACAGTTAAGCATGGAGGAGGTGGTATAATTGTTAGGGGGTGTATGGCAGCTTCAGGAGTGGGAAATATTTTCTTAATTAATGGCAGAAGGGACCAACCGTATTACATGAAAAACTGTGAATTGAGGAGGACTTCCAGTTTTACCAATATAATAACTCAAAACTTTCCACTCACAATACAAGGGTTTGGCTGCTTTACAACTGTCCAAGAATTATAAAAACACTCGCCCTAAGTCCAGACCTCAACCTGTGAGTATATTAAGCACCTGCAGAGCGCATATTGGAAAAAAGGTTACAAGAGAACCATTTTTCTAAAAAATGTCAAATGGAGAAAATTCTTAGAGGAATGGGTGAAAATTGACCAAGAGGTGACAGAGAATTTGGTTAAATTGATGCCACAGCATTTAAGAGAAGGCATTGATCGAAGAGGAAGAGCAACTGGATACTAGTTTTATATTTTAATTATTTTTATGTTTAGTTGAAAAGTTTTTTTAAGTGCCTTTGAATGAAATAATGGTGATTTTTTTTAAATCTATCACATTTTATTGTATTGGAAAAGATGATGCATTTAATATTTAAAGATCTTTGGTTTAAAATCAATGTAAGGTGTTTTTTTTTTTTTTTTTTTTTTATCCATTTTTTATTTAATGTAATATATGCAGATATATGTCCCGTAATCCCTCACGATGACCTTTTGAATCAATCTTTAAAACACTCTTTTGTTACGGATCTATACTCCATTTAAAGGAACAGGCCTATCAAATTTCTAGCATGTAGGTCAGTTGCTCAAAAAATGGGAATATTCATATATAATTCCCCTTAAGCCCTCACGACACCTCTTAAGTGTCATTTTTTGTAAAACTTTTTGTGTAGTGGATCTGAACTTTATTAATGGAACAGGCCTAGCAGATTTCTAGTTTGTTGGTCCAATAATTCAGAAATGGGAATATTTAACTATAACGTCGCTTAGGTACCCCCCACAACATCCTTTGAGATTCATTTTTAGCCAACCCCCTTTTTTTGTGGACATCTAATCTTTAAAAGGAATATGCCCTCCAAATTTAAGGTTTTTAGATCTAATACAAAACAGGGATATTTATCTCTAACGCCGCTTAGAGGTCAATTTTCGCAAAACCTTTTTTTGCAAATGACTTCTATTCCATGAAAGGAACATGCCTATTAAAAATTTGAAAATTGTTGGTCTAATGGATCAATAACTGGAATATATATCTCTTAACGCCCCTTAGGAGTTAATTTTACTTACTCAGAGACCTTTGTGTGCATGTGTCCAACCATCCCCAAAGTTTCATCACAATCAGATGAACGTTTTAGGAAGGTATATAAGACAAACATTTTTTATTTATGTATATATAGATTTCTGATATTGATTTTGCGCTATAAAATGCCAAATATATTTATACTATCTTTAGCATTTACAAATAGACTTGCTTACAATTTAATTATTATAAAAAATTATTTAACTTTCAGTAAAATTATGCAATTATTTTTTTCCAAATATGTTTTGTCATGGTGCTAACTTGATACTTGGGTGCTACATGCCAAGTTGTTTGTGTTCATTAAGATAGGTGATAACATTACAATAAGATTTTCTTGTTTTTTTTTATTGTTTAGCAATGTGGTTCCCATAGGGATAACATTTATTAGAGTTAATTATTTTTTTTCCTGTGGTAACCCTATTAATTTCAGACGATTATGATTCAATTTCTTTTAAAATTGAACCATTTTCAATTGCATTTGCTTCAGTCTTCTGTTGTGTTTTTTTTTTTTTTTTGAATATAAATATTTCTTTTATCATTGGAGAGTACCGGGATATTTTTTACAAAAATATGAGGGATGTACTTTTAATTTTTTCTAAATAATGCATTTTTAAATGTTCATAGTTCGATGAAGTTCATTTTAGGAACTTGCAGTTTTTAGAATATATCAAGGTTATCAGCACTTATTATTTGATATTAATTTTTAATTTAAATATAATTTATGGAATTATTTTATTTGTAATATATATAAAAAATTTAGTATGATATGTAATCGTATAATATTCTTTATTTATAGTAATTTTTTATATTAAAAAGCTTTATTACAATATGATTATAATTTTTTATAATTATTAATTTATATTATGGTTATTAATTATTAAATCATTTTATATGAAAGTTATATATAATTACTATTAAATTATAAGTTTATTATATATATTGCTTAATATTATTAGTAAATATCACTTTGTATTATATTATATTGATTTTCATTATTTATTGATCTTGGCTATTCTCAGTCTATTCCTATATTCATGTGGGGCTGGTCAGTGATGACACAACGGTCGTCTGTATTTAATTTTAAAATTTAATTGTTCAGTGCTATTTACATAATTTACAATACAGTTTATCATTTCAAGGAAAAGAATAATTCATTTTCAGTAGTTTATAACAAACACAAGGTATTATCGTCTTTCATCTCGTCATTCTAACATGGCGTCATCTCTGGTTCAGCGTCGTAGTGCGTCTAGCAGGCTCCCAAAACACACAGAGCGCTCCTAGGCATGCACAGTACATTAGCGCAGTGGCTTGGAAATAGCGGCCGGCACCACGTGGCCATCCTGGAATCGGCTGGTCCTCCAGACGACACTACAAATATACAAAAAAAGCAAAACAACAAAAGGACTGGAATAAGATATCTGAAAAGTAAATATTTAGAATTCAGAAGTCTTTTGTCTGCAAAAAAGTTCTCAAAAGGGTTATGGTTCACGTCTTTCTTCTTTCCTTTTATTTTCAACGTCTTTCTCTTCTTTTTTTCTTTATTTTTTCAACATATTTCTTTCGTCATTTTCTTGTTTGTTTGTCTTCCGTCGTTTACTGTTGAAAATCGTGCACAAATTGGAGAGTGTGTTTCATGACTCCTTGTGGCCGCGGTAGCCTAGAGGTCAAGGTATCGGATCATGGCTGGCATGTCACAAGTTCGAGTCCAGTACCGCTGAAGACCCACTGCTTAGGGCAGCAATGCACGTTAACATTGTCCAGAGCTAAAGCGTCTTCCCTTTGGTGTGGTAGTTAGGAGAGGGGGTTGCCAGCTCAAGTGTCATCCTCATCACTTGACCATGGTTCAAAATTACGAGATCCATCGCCAAAAGCCCTAGAGTAACTTATCAGTGCGACATTTATATTCAATCAATCATTATGAGTAGGGGAAACCTGTTTACCTTGAGCCACCCCATTTTATTTGAATGATATTTAGTTTTAAGTTTTATTATTCAATTGGTTGAGTGACAATACCAATTAGTACTTTGACATTCAATTTGAAATTTTGCAAAAGAATGCTGTAGCAAGTTATAAATGAAAAACATTTTTACATAGTCTGAAGTAAAATTTTGCAGTTTATATCTTCTTATTGTTGTACAAAGATAAGTCAAATATTTTTCTTTGAATTCAAGTACATAATTTTGTTTGTAACATTCAGTACAAAGTTAGATTTGAAATAAATCCCCTCTTCATGTGGGTTTTCTACAGAAAAAATTTTGTATGAAATTACCTACTCTTATACCAGGGGCCGCCTAGTTGTCTGGTACCTAGGTCCTGCTCTAGGTATAATTGCAATTGATATTCTTTATTATTTTAATAAAAAAAGTTTTCATAATAAAAGGAGGAATATGCCCTTAATTGTCTGAACCATTTTGATTTAGTCAAGTTTTTTATTATTATTCAGGGGTGTTTGTGCTCCGGGGATTTTGAACTTCGATACCCGGAAATTCCGGGAATCGTCGTTCAAAAGAAAGTAGGAATAATAATGAATTATTTATTTTGATCTGGGTAATTTTGTTTGCTGGGTAAATATTTACATAAAATGTAGTAGTTTATATGTTTGAAAATTTATGGTTATTAATTTTGCAAAAAAAGTAATTCATTGAACTTTTATAATTAGGTCATTATACTTCATAATTGTAATTTTTCGTTTCTCCCCTTCTCGAAACTCCAAAATGTCGGTAGTAAGTCCGTAAAAGTTTCAGGGGATTTTTTTGGGGTCCCACAAACACCCCTGATTATTGGATGTTATTTAAATTAGAGGAGTGTATATGTTGTTCTGAAACTTTAAATATGCTTGATTTATGAAAAATGTTTCCTATTATTATTGATATTATTCAGGATTATAATTTTGTTTATACAAACATAAGAATTCAATTAATAAAAACCCAATTTTTTTATGTTTTAAAAAAATCAAAAAACATGCGATTAAAATAGCCAAAAAAAATAAATTTGTGAAAAACAACCAGAGTTTGAAATTGATGCGGCTTCATCCAGAGAATTATCAGACATTAAAGGTTCTCATCCCACTGATAATGCAAATTCTACAGTAGCTGATATAAGGAATACTATAGAAAAGGGAGATTTCTGTTTAACAAAAATACAAGGTAAAAAACTGAACATTTTTATGTGACAAAAATAATAAATGCTAAAGAAGAACAATATAGTATTTAATTTCCGAAGAATATTGCACGTTCAAATAAGTTTCTTTGATAAAAAGTAAACTTATGAAATTGGCAACAGAAATATTTTGTTCAAATTGCCCAAACCACAGTCTTTCGGTGCTACAGAGTGACAATGTATGCAGCTCACTTTGGAACCAGTTTTTTAAATTATAATATTGAATGTGAAAATACATGTAATTCATTAATAATTTAGTGCATTGCAATTTAAATAGTTGCATGATAAATCATTGTATTAGAGCTGATACTGTTTCTTTTATTAAATTCATGTGTTTATGTTTGTTTTCTATTGATTAGAGAGTGAAACCTAACTTGCAGGAAAAGGCCATTTTGAAATTTTTTTAAAACCTTTTATTTCACAGAATTTATTAGTTTAAGTACTTATATTAACCCCAATTCAATGGTAGTTAGTATAATGATGAGTGATATCAGTTTCACATTTTTAAACAGGTCAGTGGCTCTGTTTTTGTGCATTGAAAAAAGCTGGTCCTAGGTATACAAGTTTCCCTTACATATCAGTGCAATTATATATTTAGCTAAGATAAGTAACAACATTATTAAAAAATCTAAATCTTAATAATGTATCATAAATTTAATTCTTAAAATATATATATAAAGTGACATTTTTTCATTTAGCTTTAAGATGAATATGTATATTTGCTGATCTAATATTATATTATAAGTGTGTTGCACATTTTGATTTATGTATTATAACATTTAAAATCAAGATGTTTGCAAAGTATGTTACTCATATAAGCATGACAAAATCAGAGTTTCTATTTTTCATTAGTTATGAGAAGGAGATTATACCAAGAATTATTTCATTTTCAAACAAAATTTTGAATTGTTTTTTCTTATAGTTAAACTTTAACCCTCTCGCTGTGTAGTTATTTTATCAAAGTAGGTTCAAAAATTGAATATTTTTTTAATTACACATTTCAAATCTGTGTATTAAATCTACATTTTAGAGTTAAAAAATACAAAAGAATTTTGTGAAAGAGTTTTTCTTTTAAAATATAGAAATAGATCACAAAAATATGAACATAAAAACAAAGGAAAACAGGAACAGTGCTTGTTGCAAAGCTAAAGTAGTCAGAAAAAAAATCATACCTATGGAAATCGCAGGTTACGCAGATTTTGCTACTTTTGTGTTGCCCCTGGAAATTGCAGGATGTACAGTAGGAGGGTTAATATCTTTCAGGCATTGGGACGATGTAAAATGCTAGAGTGCAATGTTTAAATTTACAGATTTATGTGACAAAGACATATATAGAATTATCCAAAAATAAATGCATGAAATACAATACAATGCAGTGCTATATTTCCAAATTAAAATTGTGTTTTATTGAAAATATTTATTTCTATTTTTTTTTCTGTAATTAATCTTGAATTTAATTCAAGTTTAGCATTCTGAAATTATATTTCTACATTTGAAACGCTGATCTGGTTTTTATTTTTGAAAGTAGAATTTTCTATTACTTGTTTCTTTTTAATTCTAATTTGAAAGTGTGGTACGAGACACATATCATAGTAAGAAAGATTTTATTGTAAAGGAGTTTTTGATGCCTCTCTTAAATCAAATTTCAAAGTGTATTTGGTTGTATTTAATTATCAGTCTAGCTAGAAAAATAAAATATTTCTAGTATTCAAAATCATAATCTTATTGTTCAATTAGGATTCTGTTGGAAAATTCATTAATCCATCCCATCCTTTTTATAAAAATTACAGTTGCCCTAAAAGCAGAAATTGAATTTATAATTGTCTACTTTGGTTATCTATAGTATAAATATATGAGTGCAATGATCTTGTTAAGTTTTAAAGTATTTCTTTTTTTTTTGTTTCCAAGGTGTGTAGTATCAGAAAAGTTATTTTACTGCATTAGTGTTACTTCAAAACATTAAAATTGTAATTATCTTTAAACTACCGTTGATATTTTGTAGTCACTCTACTTTTGATATAATTTAAAACATCCTAACTTTGTGACATTTTTTTAAAAAAAACTGTGTTAAAATATAGAAAATTGTGTAGAATTTTTGCATCAAAATAAAAAAACAACTATATAATGCAGATTATTGAAATTGTGGGAAATCAAAATCTGTAAAGTTAATCTGCACAAATAAAATTTAAAATGCCTTTTGTAATGCTTTCTTTTGAATGTGTTCTGTGCATTTTTCTGGTCATGACATATATTTTACTCGCCGAAATTTTTACCTGTATGATGTAATGAGGTTTTCTTTTATTTTCCAAAATTCATTAGCTTTAATTTGTTGATTTCTCACTAGTTACTTTTAATTTTAATTATTGAAGTTTGATTCAAAACTTGTGTCTGAAACTAAAATTTTCTGATTTGAATTCTTTTTATTCAGAATTTTAGCTATACAATTTTATGCTTTTAATTGTTAATAATTTAACAATTTAAACTAAATAATTGTTAAGTTATCACAATCTTGTTTAAATTGTTAAGTTATTTAAAGTATATATGTGAATTCTTATTGAGTGTTTAAGTTGAAATTAAATTTCAATGTTATCTTACTTGAAGCTGTTTCTCATTTTTAAAAATTTATTTACTATCATACTTATGCAATTTTTTTTTACTGTTTGTAATTGAAATTATGAATAACTTATTCTCAATATAAACAATGAGTGTTCTTTTTTACTCTTCTTAACTCTTACTCTTCTTTTGTTGGTCTTCCGAGTCTACTTTATTCCAGAATCCTCATAATAATAATAAGTTTGTATTTTGGCTCTGTTACTTTACTTCAAATATATCAAAACTAAATCAGTATGATCTAGAATGTGTCGAAATGTTTATTTCAAAAAGTCAATAATATATTAAAATTTTTATATTTTGAAAATTTATTATTGCTGTTCTTTTCCTCGGGTTTGAAAATTTTAATGCATTTAAATTTCTTTTCAGAAAATCTTGTTCACTTCGAAAAGAACATTTATGTCCAATTGAAGATACAAGTGATAGACATTATTTCAGAGGTAAATTTAATCATTCTTTTTGGCATACTTACAGCAAAAGGGATTTTTAGTTAAAATTTTATCTGGTGGAGAGGGACAAAATTGGCACTTTTGAATTGATAATTACAGAAAATTGTATAATAAGCATTTACTTTTTAGGAGATTTTTTTTGTATGAATTAATTTAAAATTATGTTATAGATTCCTGAAAATGGAAAGTATTTTTCAATTGTATTCACTGTATGCATAATGCACTTTTTCTCATTTCATCTGAAAACAAAAAATATGAGTGAATTTGAAACTAATGAATGGATTTATGAAATATTTCTTGAATGAGATATTGATGGAGCTATGTCATTTACACAATTCTTTGCCTATGTTAACTTTTTTTTAAGTAAAACTTTTTTCATTTTTAACTAATTCCAAGATTTTTTTATATGGAATTCTTTCTTAGGAATAAAAGCAGGTTAAATTGTAGCTTTTATTCCCTCAGCTGGAAGTATTAATCTTTACCTTATTCAGAAACTTTTCTAAAATATACTTATATTTCTTTTTACTTCATTCACAGAGATAATTACGGAAGATGGAGTCTCCAAGAAATTTTAAACTTGGAGATTTAGTGTGGGCAAAGAGGAAACATTACCCTTTTTGGCCTGCAAGAATTGTAAGCCCTCCAACTGTAAAAGAAAGAGCTTACACAGTCAAAAAAATTCAAAAAAAATCTAAAGTAAAACCTCATCATTATGTTTTTTTTTTTGGAACCGAGAATTGGTCCTGGGTATTAGATGAAAATATTGTTCCTCATTCCGAAGAAATGTTTAATAAAGTTTCTAAAAAAAAAAGTGCTTCATATGTAAAAGCTATAAATAAAATTATTGAAGAAAGTGGTTCAGTTGTGGAACTGAAACCAAAGCTGAAGAAAATCCAGAAGCCATCTAGTAGGTCAGGTGAATGTTCTACTCGAATTTCAAGCATTCGTTCCCTTCAGGTTACAGTTACTAAGCCCATAGATGTCCAATCCATGGATGTTGGCGCTGATTTGAAAGAATTATACTTGAAAATGAAAATAGGGTTTATTGGATTAGGAATTATGGGACAAAAAATTGTGAAAAATCTATTAAATGCGGGCCATAATGTTTCGGTGTGGAATCGAACACCTGAGGAATGCCAAGAATCTGTTAATGCAGGAGCTTGTCAGTTTTCATCACCTGGTGATCTTCTTTTGAATTGTGACATTATATTTTGTCTCCTTTCTGGACCAGATGCCGTAAAATCCGTAGTCTTTGGAAATGAGGGTATTTTGCAGGCTCTTGAAAGATGCAACATTGGAAGTAAAGGATATGTTGAGTTGACATCAATTAATCTTCATACTTTGCTAGAAACTGCTGCAGCAATTACTAGTAGAGGTGGGAAGTACCTTGCAGCACCTATAAGTGGTTCATTAACTGATGCAGAAGACGGTTCATTGTCAGTTCTTGTTGGAGGGGATCTTCAGTTTTTTTCACATGTGTTCTGTTTACTTCAGTGTGATTAGTCAGAATGTAATCTATTTGGGTTCTGATATTAAAGAAACTGCAAAACGAAATCTTATGGGTAAAATGATAAAGGGTGCCACAAGTGCTGCCGTGAGTAAATCGTGCTGATTGATGATTTCATAGAATAGTGATTCATTGAAAATATTTTATCAACTGATAGTTCATTAGAATTTCCTCTTAAAATGACTATGTACTTATATAGACTCTACAAGTTTTTTCAAAAATATACTGATCTTTGCCAGTGCTGTCTGCTGTTAAAAAACCTATTCATTTCTCTTTCATCCTGAGCATGATGCTGCTCTATAATGTGGAACAAAATCTAGAAAAATGTCCTGTAAAAATGTGTATTCGTATTCATGCTAAGATAGCAAATTTAAAAAAATTCATGACTGATTAAAGTGTTCATGTTCTTTATTGTTAATTACCTTACTTTCAGTGACATATAATGTAAAGAAAGCCATACATCCTGTACAGTTGTTAGTGGCACTCACCCACTAAAAGACTTATTTGGCCTTGCCTACAGCAGACCATTGGTGTGGAAGCGCAATACACTGCCACTCAGTCACAGGGCTTTGGAGTGTTTAACACTAAACATAAATACCTGGTCAAGTGACGTAACCAGGAGAAATTGTGAATGCAACTATTCATTTATATATATATATTGTATTGACTTTTTTCTAGCTTATTTGGAATTCATTGTGTTATAAAAATAACAAATTTCATCGAAGGATAAAAATTTATTATTAATCAAAAACTATCAGAAAAATTGCTTAAAGAAGTAAACTTTAAATTTTTTTACTAGTTTAACTTGGTATTTTTGGAGCCATCTATTGTTTATAGGTAAATCATCCTATTATTTTTAAAAAATTATGTGTAATTCAATAAGAAAAACATATTTAAACTGAATTTCTGAATATTATTGCACATTTTCTGATGAATTAATATTGTATAATTTTATTTATTTATTCCCTTAATATTGTATAATTTTAAATAAGTAATTCAATATGTTCTAGGCACTTTATACAGAGGAAATTTTTAAAAAATATTGAATATGTAATGTGTAAATTTTTATTATAAATCATACTCGCATTAATGTTAATTTTTGATCCAAGTGTTGCAAACACATGCATTATATTTAGTAACCCAGATACAAAGGTGCAATTTCTAATAGAAAACTATTCAGATATGCAAAACATTGTGCTAACGAGTAAAATTACAAGCACATGTTTATTTAATGTGTCATGTTTTTTATTTTTTTCAGAGAAATTACAATTTTTTGCAATTTCTTTTTCGATGCTTAATATAGCAATGGCATTTAAGCGTTCTGTACGCGTGCATGTCCGAAAGTAACTCTTTATTAATTTTAATACGCTGAAAGAACTCAGCACTTGCAGTAACTGCAACTTAGAAAAAAGTATTCAAACAGTTAATGCATGTAGAAATAACTCATTATTATTTATCAGTCCTGAGTATGCATTGTTATGGCTCACTCCGTCGAATACTCAGCACTCAATTCGAACACAGTTTTTAGTGGACTGGTATTTATTTTTTACTCAACTCTTTTTACAGTTGCATCAGAATTACTGGGCATGCGCAGTCCAGGCAGCGCTTGCGCAAACATTCCGCCCGGCATTGCAATGTTACAACATTCAATAAGTTTCATGGCATTTTACAATATTGGTATATTAAAATGTAACTGTAAAAAGAGTTGTGAGTAAAAAATAAATACCAGTCCACTAAAAACTGTTCGAATTGAGTGCGGAGTATTCGACGGAGTGAGCCATAACATTGGTCCGGTAGAATCCGGAGAAAAACCGCGTGTAGTGATGAGTTAAAATTGTGTCTGAAAACTGAGGGAAGAAACTGAGTTTCCGAAGTATTTTCTGTGTCTTGATAGTCCAGCGCAATTCATCAGTCGAAGTATTAGCGATTTCCTTGCTTCTTATTTGATATCAAACTAATGTTATGTGTTAAAATGTCGACAAATAAGTCTTAAAAAGGACGAGCTTTTGCTGGTCGCCGAGGAACTGGGATAAGACATACCCCAGAATCCAAAAATTATAGTATTAAAAAATTTAATTGAGGGTAGTGAAATCTTTGAAACTGAGATAAGGAGTTTCTGCAAAGTGTAATTGATGGCGTTTTGGCGGAAAAGAAAGCTAAAATTGAACAAGAAAAATTTAAATTAGAGTCTGAAAAGGCCAAGATTGAATTTGAAAAAATTATATTAGAACAGTTAAAGAAAGAGCTTGAGTTAACTAATGCTAAATGTAAATTGTCCCCTGCGCAAGAGAAAAGTGAACATTTCGAATCTGTCCCATCTGATATTGAAAACTTAATTAAAAGTATCAAAACTCTAACAATACCTGTCCCTTCTAATACAGAAGCCTATAATTTATTTTTCAATCGTTAGAAAAAGCTTTTAAAACAAAAAATGTGGAGGATAAATTTAAAGCAGAGATTTTATTGAATATGTTGGGAGAAAAGGTGGGAAATTTAATGATTTATGTTAAACAAGAGGAACTGGGTGATTATGAAAAAATCAAGCAGTTAGTGCTAAAACAATTTCAACCAACACCTCGAGTATTACTTAACCAGTTTCGAAGGTCCCAAAAACTACCAAATGAGAACTATGTTCAGTTTGCTTCTAGAATTGAAGCAATGTTTGATTATTATTGTAAATTAAGAAACGTTAATGAGTTTAATGAATTATGCCAGTTAATTGTTGCCGATCAGATAATTAATTCTCTTGATCAAGAACTGACCAGTTATATTAATTTAAAAATGTGCGAAAATTGGTACACACCAGATAAGCTGGGTCGTGAATTAGATTTGTTTATGTCATCTAAAGTTTCAAGTAGAAATGAGAAATAAATACGGGTTTCCGACAAAATAAATTATTTAAAAGTGGCGTCGACAGAAAGGGGTTAAAAGGTGTAACTAGTGTTTTTTTGTCCGATGTCAATGAAACAAAATGTTCATATTGCTGTGAAAATCATGCTATTCTTTTTTGTACAAAATTTGAACAACTTTCCGTTCATGATAGAATAGAGATAGTTAAAAAACAGCGACTATGCTTTCTGTGTTTAAGAGTAGGTTGTATGGCGTCGAAGTGCGAAGCGAAACCTTGTAAATTATGCGCTAAGAGGCACCATGTCTCGTTACATTTCCCCAAACAAAATACGAATTTTCAAACAAGCCATAGTAAGTCGAATGCTTTCCATCCATCAACAGAGTCAAGGTTAAATGCGGAAGCGCGAGAGAATTTAACCCTGCTTTTCCCTCTGGAGAGGTTTCGGAGAAAGATAGTAATGCGGTGTTTGCAATTAATCAAAAAAAGGGAACCACTAGTGTGTTTTTGAGTTCCGTGAAGTGTTTTGTAAAAGATTCATACGACACGAGAAATGGAAAATAAGAGGTCTGCTTGACGTCGGTTCTATGACAAATCTAATTACGAAAAAATTCGTAGAAAAATTAGGATTACGAAAAGAAAAAGTAAATATTTAGGTCATGTGTTTAAATGACTCCTCTGTATGTGTTAAAAATTGCGTAACTACGGAAATCTCGAATTCCGATGGTAGTTATAAAAAGAGAATAAAAATGTTAGTTGTAGATAAAATTACTGATTTAACTCCAGTTAAAAATCTAAATGTGAAAGGATTAATTCCTGAAAATGTAAATTTAGCAGATGATTCCTTTTATGTGCCAGGTCCCATTGATTGTTTATTGGGTGCAGAAATTTTTTATGAATTATTGCGTAGTGGGCAAATTCGTTCTGAAAATTCTAATCTTATTTTCCAAAATACTGTGTTTGGGTTCGTGGCTTCAGGGAGCAATAGTTTTGCAGATACTGAAGCACGGGTTCATTGTGGATTAATTAAAGGAGATTTAAATCAGACTTTAAAAATGTTTTGGGAATTGGAAAACGTTGAGGTAGAGAAAACTAAAAATGAAGAAGCAATTTTTTGTGAGGATCACTTCCTAAAAACGCATTCCAGAGATGAGGAGGGTCATTATGTGGTTAAAATGCCCCTTAAAAATGAACCAAATTGTTTAGGTGAGTCGAGGGACATCGCTCTAAAACGATTGAATGCGCTGTGGACTCGATTAATCAGAGATCCTCAATATCTTAAGTTGTATAGAGACTTTATACATGAGTATGACCACAACTTGGTCACATGAAAGGTTGTCGCAGAGCATGACAACTCTGAGGTTGCCTATTATATGCCACACCATGGCGTCCTTAGACCAGAAAAGAGCACAACGAAGCTGAGGGTAGTTTTTAATGCTACCAATGTTACAAGTAATGGGTTATCGTGTGTTGAATTCCATGCAATACAATGGAGGACTGGTTCAAAATGACCTGTTTACAATTGTGATTAAATTTAGAGAGCATCCTTATGCCTTTACGGCAGATGTGAAGATGATGTACCGAATTATACTCATCCATGAAAGCCAACAGCCGTTGCTTAGAATTTTGTGGAAAGAAAGCCCAGAGGATCCGGTGAAAACCTTTGAGATGAAAACAGTCACATATGGCACGGTGAGTGCACCCTGTGTAGCAACGAGAACTTTACTGCAGTTATCGAGAGATGAAGAGAAGAACTTTCCTTTGGCTGCACCTGTTCTTAGAGAAAACTTTTATATGGACGACGTTCTTTGCGGCGCAGCATCTTTAATGGAAGCCAAGGCCTTGAAGAATCAACTTTCCGGCATTTTGAAGAAGGGAGGAATGGGAATTGCACAAGTGGGGTAGTAGTCATCCGGAACTGGCTTCAAACATCCTCGGAGACTATGAGTTCGAGAATCCAATTGAAACCAAGACGTTAGGAGTGTCCTGGAAATCACAAGAGGATTGTTTTATTTTCAAAATTGCAGTGGAGTTAAAAGACTCCTACACCAAGAGATGTGTCCTTTCAACAATAGCTAGACTGTTTGATCCATTAAGACTATTAGGTCCAGTAGTCGCAAGAGCCGAGATCTTCATGCAGTCTTAAAATCGACTGGATCAACGAGTTGCCTTCTGAGAGAGCCAAAGAGTGGCATCGTTTCCTAGAGGACTTCAACAGTGTAAGAAGTATCTGCATTGGTAGATGTATTGTGCATCCTCAAGCGACAAGGGTAGAACTTCACGGTTTTGCTGATGCTTCAGAGAAATGTTACGGAGGAGTGATGTATTGCCGTTCTCAATCGCCAGATGGTGCAACAACAGTGAAGCTTGTAACAAGTAAAAGCAGAGTAGCACCTGTGAAGAGTGTCACAATGCCGCGACTCGAGCTGTGTGCCGCCGTTCTTCTTGCAAAACTGATGAAAAGAGTTGAGACTGCCTTACAAATGAAAACTTCCCCCGTGTACCTGTGGAGTGACTCGATTATTGTCTTAGCGTGGATCCAGAAGGAGCCTAACTTGCTTAAAACCTTCGTGGCAAATAGAGTTGCCACAATCCAACACCTGACTAACGCAGAGCAGTGGCATCATGTTTCTTCGGGCAGAACCCAGCTGACCTCGTTTCAAGAGGTCTCGACCCGTCTAGTCTTCTCAACAACTCTTTGTGGTGGAATGGACCTAAGTTTTTAGCGACGAAAGATTTTCCGGAAAGGAATACCCTTTCATCAGTGACTGATAATGATGAATTTAACTGTGAATTTAAAAGTAACGCAAAGCACTGTGTGTGTGTGTGTGTTAATTTAAATCTAACCAACTCAACACACACACATTTATGACTGACCTGTTAAAAATTAGTAATAAGTACACTAAAATAATTAGAATGTTAAGTTTTATTTTTAGGTTCATAGCAAATTGCCGAGGAGAAAAAAGGAGAGGACCTTTAGATGTCCAGGAAATCAACCAAGCGGAGCTCACCTTAATCAGGATTGTGCAACTACAGGAGATCAAAAGAGATATAATGAGTTTTAAAGAAAATAATAGAGTGTCTGCAGAAAGTCTTATAAAAGCTTAAATCCCTTTTAGATAAAGATGGTGTGTTGAGAGTTGGTGGTAGACTTTGTAATAGTGATTTGAACTTTGAATGCAAATTTCCTGTAATATTACCTTGTAACCATAAATTAACGAATTTAATTGTAGAATATTTTCACTTAAAATACTTCCATCTAGGTCCACAGGCCTTACTATATCAAGTAAGACAGAGATTTTGGCCTCTTAGAGGACGTAATGTATGTAGGAAAATAGTACATGATTGTCTTGTATGTTTTAAAGTGAAACCTATAACTTGTGAGCAAATAATGGGCAATTTGCCTAAAGAAAGAGTTAGGGAAAATTTTCCTTTTGATTGCAATGGGATTGACTTTATTGGACCGTTTTGGATCCAGAGCAACAAACAGCGTAAAAGTAGTAAAAAGACCTATTTCTAAAATTTGTATCTTGCCCATGAGAGAATGAATTTTTTTCTTTTTGCATTACAAGATTTTACTTATTTTTAAGTTATTGTAATTAATCTTTTAGTATTGTGTGTATTTTAGTGAATTTTTTCTGATTTATAATTATTTTAATAGTGTTACATTTTAACAATGTTATGGCTCACTCCGTCGAATACTCAGCACTCGATTCGAACACAGTTTTTAGTGGACTGGTATTTATTTTTTACTCGCAACTCTTTTTACAGTTACATCAGAATTACTGGGCATGCGCAGTCCAGGCTGCGCTTGCGCAAACATGCATTTTATATGTAATTTAATCACTTGTAATAATGAATAATCACATTTTTTTTCATTGAATATTTCCTAAAAATTATGTATTAAAATATGATTCACTTTAACTTAATAGTGAAATATATTTGTCTTTTATTACTTAAGATAGTCATTTGTAAAAAAATTTCCAAACATTTTTAAAGGATAATTACTAAGTAAATCAGACAGCCAAAGATATGAAATGTTATTTTATTATAAACATTTTCAAATATCTTTAAATGCTTCATAATATTGTAAAATATATATATGTAAAGTATTTATATGCAATACATCGTAAAATTAAAATTTATTTTCATCAAATAACTAACTGTTCCACATTGAAATAAAAAAATTCATTTGAATTTTAAGTGTAGGTTAGCAAACTTAAGTAAATATAATATATTTTATAGAAAATTGTTACTTTCCATCTCTAAATACTGAAGTACTGAGGAAAAATGAGAAAATTCATGCATAACATTATATATTTAAATTCACACCCATGTGAAGAACAGGTTTACCAGCTAGTAGCGTATAAGTACAAAGGAAAAAGAACTTTCTCTAGTATTGATGAATCAACCCAAAATATTACAGGATTATTTCAAATGTCTGACACGTTTTACAGTGTGTTCAATGTCCCCCTTGGTAAGCCATACTATTATAAAATATGCAATTCATGAAGTTGTAAAAAAAGATCATTTTCATCACAGGATAAATATATTTGAATCAAATACTTTCATATCAACTCTAATATTTTATGTACAAAATCACTTTAAAAAGCTGAACATCGTAAAACAGATACACGTATAAAATCCACAACTCATATCCATAATTATCTTTACATACATAATACTGAGTTTTTAGGAATTAAACTCTTTTAAGAATTTGTACAAAAAAGGAAAAAAGTTAAATCATGAATAAACTAAAAATTACATCTTAAGTAGCCAATTTCAAAGAATTAGCAAATGAGATTTTTTTTAAAAAAATGAAGATGACAGAAAAAGACTTTCTCGCCAAAAGATATTTATCTAACACTTTCATATTGTCTAATATTCTATATACACAGGCTTAAAGAAATAAACTTTTTTTTACAAATTTAACATACACTTCAAAATAGATAAATCATCAGATTAAATTTAATCATTTCTAAAGTTTGTTACCTTTTGCTATAGTGTCATTCCCCCTTGAGAATATTTTATTTTAATTTAAAGAAAGAAATGACATTCATTTTTAACTGTGTGTTTGTGTAAAGATTAATTATTAATAATTTAGAAATAAATTATTTTTTTTTTGTGGGAGGTAAAAATCAAAGAAAAATTTCTTTAATAATTGTAAACATTCCTCCCACAAATTACCTTCAAATTGTATTAGTTCAGAACAAATATTTTCTCTTAACTTTGAATTATTAATTATAGAATTGCAAACAGATATTTTAATATCATTTACACCTAACTGACACTGTATTTCTTAGGTTCACAGACCTTGTCTCATAGAACCCTTGCCATGTTTTTCGGTTTTGGGTAGACCCCTGCTTAGCTAATATTAAATATTTTCAAATATATCTTTTTGACAGCATGTACTACTACTTATTTTAAAAGAAATTTCTAACTGTAGGGAAGTATAGCATTTATAACTTAAGAAGCACATGTTAATGAATTAGAATTAATACACATATCATAACTGAATAACAAACACGTGATTTTAATGACAGGAATGAATCTGGTGCTTCAATAACAAGTTTTCAACATTTAATATCTGGTCAGGTTTAACCCTAAACCTCCTAAGTGTCTAGTTTTTATTTTCCCCCCTCTTTCTCTCTCTCTTTTTGTTTTTGAGGTAGGCAAACTCTCTCACAAGGAAAAAAATTAAAACTTTCTCACACGATATTCCATAATTCACGACAAATAACAGGTTTGTCTTTAAGTCAATGTTGCTGACATACGTTTCTAAACTTTATTTTAAGATCTTCGTTAGGGCCTATTCTGATTAGTTCCTATTGTATTATGACATTTTTTTCAATGCTACTATATGAATTCGTTATCTATTACTACAAAAAGAACTATCTCAAACTTAGTTTCAAAATCTGAGTAAAGAGCATTTAAATGTTGAAGATAGGTTAAAACGTTATTTTTCTGGCAGATTGTGACAAATTGAGAAACTGCTCAAATTCACGACGTTCAGTTTTTACTCCTTTAGCTTGATTCTGGCATAAGAAACACTGAAAAGATGGTCCGATTTTAATAAAATGTATGTTCTCACCTTGTAATTGCAAATTACTCCTAGTAAATAAAAGCTGCTAAATAGGTAAATCTGGTTAACATTTGATTAAGTTTTCTTTTAAAATTAAAGTCACGATCTGGGTAAGGCTATCGTAGACCCCCATTTACACCTCATGGATCGCCAAATTATTTTTTTGCTGACGTGGACCCCTGGGGGTCTATATAGACCACTTTTTGTGAATCACTGGGCTCGACCAGGAGTTGGCAACCTTTTGAGTCAGAAGAGCCTGCAGCGACCTTACAGCTCAACAAAACAACTCCAAAACTGAACTGAATTGATCTGTTATTCTTGTAGCGTGCCTGGTTTTACCATGTGTTGTAGTTTTTGGAAGCTTACCTCTTAATTGCTCATTTAATCTTTTATCTTTAAAGTTAATAAAAATTTATTATTTCATTCAACCGTGTTGTAGTGCAGAATGTCTAACCACGCAACGCGGCAGTGGTGACCCCTTTTGGACTTAAAAACACGTAAGCTATTCTGTTCTACTGGCCGAATGCAATACAAATTCTTCTACTACGGATGATCAGTACGTAGCGGAAGATTTTTTTTCTCCTTCTCAAGGCCACTTGAAGCATCTGCTCGGAGATTCGTTTCGCTTCCTGCTTATTCAACAATATGACTAGTGAAACCGTTGAAGTCGCTCGTATTGCGTTGCGGCTGCCGCCGTTTTGGAAATCGAACGTTCGTCTATGGATTGAGCTATGCGACCATGTATTCACATTGAGTGGTATCTCCAGTGAGATGATACTAAGTATTCTGCTTTGGTTGCGAACCTGGATGCTGAAACTCTCTCCTACGTGTCGGACATTGTGTTAAGCCCTCCGAACAGTGACAAATATCACACTCTCTTGCAGCGGCTCATCACCCAATTTAGCGACTCCGAGACTCAAAAAATTAAGAAACTGCTTACTGACCTTCAGCTAGGAGATGAGAAGCCCAGCCACCTGTTGCGAAAAATGAAAGAGCTGTCTAATGGCCAACTCCAGGATGACTTTCTGCAAAGTTTGTGGCTTCAAAGAATGCCACTACATATCCAGACTGTTTTGTCTGCATCCTCACAGCCTTTGGATAAATTGGCTATCATCGCTGATAAGGTTTCTGAGGTTGTTGGTGCGTCCTCGACTATCTGTGCTGCCACAACTGTTCCTCCACCATCCCAGTCATCTTCATGCAGTGCATAGCCAACTATGGACTCTCTCGCCAGGCAGATCCAAGAGCTGTCTCTACAAGTTGCTGAACTGACAAGAGAGCGCAATTCCTCTCGCCACCAACGATATAGTTCTGACCGCCGGAGATCACGTGGCCGCGGTAGCCGAGTGGTATAGGTATCGGACCGTGGCTTGCTTTGTCACGGGTTCGAGCCCAGTACCACTAAAGACCCGCCGTGTAGGGCAGCGATGCACGTTAAATCTGTCGAGAGCTGAAACGTCCTCCCGTTGGTGTGGTGTGGTAGTTAGGAGAGGGGGGTGCCAGCTCAGGTGTCGTCCACGTCACTTGACCATGGTTCAAAATTACGTGGTCCGTCGCCAAAAGCCCTCGTGTAGCTGAACAGTGCGACGTTAATATTCAATCAATCAATCAAACCGCCGGAGATCACATTCATGCTCTGGGAGTGTCAATAGAGGAAGTGGCATCTGCTACTATCATCGCCGTTATAAAGATCAGACCCGCAAGTGCGTTTCACCTTGTGCATTTGTGCAAAAAAACGAGTAAGCTCTGTCATAGCTGGAATGGCAGAGCCCTCGCAACATACCAGCCGGTTATTTTTATGAGACCGCAAGTCTGGCCAGAAATTCCTCATAGACTCTGGAAGTGAAATCTGTGTCATCCCACCTTCTCCAACTATGAATAAATCACCTCAGTCTAACTTCTCCTTATTTGCTGCTAATAATACCAAAATTCCAGCCTATGGTATGGTCCGTAAAGAACTGAACCTGGGCCTGAGGCGACCTTTTATCTGGACTTTCATAATTGCTGATGTATCATCTCCTATAATTGGTGCTGATTTTCTAAAGCACTTCAACCTTTTAATCGACCTTAAGAAAAAAAGGTTGGTGGATGTGGAAACTTCTTTTTTTCACTCCTTGTGTTTTTTCAAATATTGTACAGCCCTCAATCCTCACTGTAGATGCAAACATTAGTTTTAAAAACATCTTATCGGAATATCCAGACCTCAGCAACCCTTCTTTAATTTCCAAATCAGCATCACATGGCACAGTCCACCATATTATTACTACTGGCCCACCAGTCACTGCCAGGCCTAGAAGGCTACACCCTAAACTGTATGATGCAGTGAAGGTAGAATTTGAATTTCTTCTTGCTCAAGGCATTATTATACCTTCCAAAAGTCCCTGGAGTTCTCCTCTTCATGTTGTGCTCAAATCTGACTCTACAGTTAGACCTGTTGGGGATTACAGGCAGCTGAATTCTGTTACTGAGTTCGACAGCTACCCCATGTCTTATTTGAATGACTTTGCTCATGCACTACATAGCAAGAGGATATTTTCCAAAATAGACATTTTTAAGGCATTCCACCAAATCCCTATAGCTGAGTGTGATATTCCTAAGACAGCTGTTACAACTCCATGGGGGTCTTTACGAATATATCCATTTGTGTTTTGGCCTTGTGAATGCACCACAAACCTTTATGCGATTCATGCATGAAGTACTAAGAGGACTTCCTTTTTGTTTTGTCTACTTGGATGATATTTTGTGTTACTCAGAAAATGCTGAGGAGCATCGTTCTCACTTAAGAACTATATTCCAAAGACTGAGCTCATATGGTTTAAAACTAAATATCTCTAAATGTGTATTTGGTGTGACTGAACTCATTTTCCTTGGCCACCTTATCACTCCTGATGGCATTAAGCCATTGCCTGACAAAGTTCAAGCAGTTCTTGATTACAAACAACCAGAGACAGTTGGCTCTCTGAGAAAATTTTTAGGACTGTTAAATTTTTATAGACGTTTCTTGCCCAAAGCAGCTGAACAACAGTATCTTTTAAGTGAATTTTTAAAAGGTTCTAAAGGTAAGAAGGACTCAAAACCTTTAAACTGGTCTTCTGAGGCAATTAAAGCATTTCAGAGGTGTAAACAAGCTCTTGCTGATGCTTCACTTCTTGCTCATCCTTCACCTTCTGCCCCGCTTGCTCTTCATGTGGACGCCTCTGATTATGCCATAGGAGGTTAACTTCACCAAGTTGTGGACTCTGAGCTACAGCCATTAGCTTTCTTTTCCAGAAAACTTATTTCATCTGAAAAGTCTTACAGTGCCTACGACCGTGAACTCCTTGCTATCTAATCGACTATCCGACACTTTCGGTATATGCTGGAAGCTAGAGATTTCACAGTGTTTACTGACCACAAGCCCCTCACTTATGCTTTTAGGCAAAAAAGTGACAAGTGTTCTCCACGGCAGATCCGTCAGCTGGATTTCATCTCTCAGTTCACCACAAATATTGTACACATTCCAGGATCTGACAATATTGCTGCTGATGTTCTCTCTCGTGTTTCTGCAATCACCTTCCCAAGTCAAATTGACTATGACTGTATTGCTGAGACACAACAGACTGATCAGGAGCTTCACTCCCTAATAGCATCTGGAACTTCCTTGGAACTCAAAAAGGTAACTTTTCCCAATTCGTCTACTGAAATTATGTGTGATCTATCAACGGGCACAGCCAGACCCTACATCCCAAAACAGCATCGCCAAGATGTTTTCTCTGCTATGCATAATTTATCCCATCCTGGCATACGTCGATCAGTACATTTGATGAAGCAGCGTTTTGTTTGGCCATCAATCTCATCAGATGTAGCTAAGTGGGCAAAACACTGCCTAGCTTGCCAAAAATCCAAAATTTATCGTCATACTAGATCACCTCTTTCATCATTTCAAGAACCTTCCCAACGTTTTGATCATGTTCATCTGGATCTCATTGGACCTCTACCTCCATCAAATGGCTACACCTATTGCCTGACAATGATTGACCGTTTTTCGAAATGGCCAGAGGCCCAACCTCTCAAAGACATAACTGCTGAGACTGTGGCTGAGGCCTTCTTTTCCTCTTGGGTGTCTCGCTTTGGAACTCCTGCAATTCTCACAACCGACAGGGGCAGGCAGTTTGAGTCCTCGCTCTTCAAAGCTCTTAGCAAACTACTTGGTGTTCAGAAGTATCGTACAATTGGATACCACCCTCAAGCTAATGGGATGATCGAAGAATTGCACCGCCCATTGAAAAGTGCAATCAAGTGCCATGCTACTGAGCGTTGGACAGAAGTACTCCCTATCATCTTACTAGGTCTACGAGCTTCTCTTAAAGAAGATATTCTGTGTACCCCAGCTGAATTATAGTTTTTGGGACCACTATTCGACTGCCAGGGGAGATGTTTGACTCTTCCAAGCCAGATGATGATGTTGTGAATTTTGTTTCGAAACTCAAGTCTCACATGCAATCAGTTCACCCTAAACCACCAAAACACCATGGCAAACGTCCAGTTTTTATCCATCCAGGACTGTTGGAAGCAACACATGTTTTCTTCGTCGAGACATGTTACGTCGTCCACTTCAACCACCCTATGATGGCCCTTTCAAAGTCTTACAAAGGAAGGATAAAGTGTTTTTCCTTGACATCAATGGTAAACGGGTATCTGTATCTATTGATAGATGCAAACCTGCCTTCTTTCTTAACACTGAGGACTTGCAACTACCTCAAACCAAGAATGAAACACCTGCTACTGTGGAACCTAATGCAACAGCTTCAACACCTGCTACTGTGGAATCTGAACCAACAGCTTCAACGCCTACCCAGCCATCTACACGTTCTGGTCGCAAAGTTAATCTTCCAACTAGGTATCGTTGACACTGGAAGGGGAGTATGCAGCGACCTTACAGCTCAACGAAACAACTCCAAAACTGAACTGAATTGATCTGTTATTCTTGTAGCGTGCCTGGTTTTACCATGTGTTGTAGTTTTTGGAAGCTTACCTCTTAATTGCTCATTTAATCTTTTATCTTTAAAGTTAATAAAAATTTATTGTTATTTCATTCAACCGTGTTGTAGTGAAGAATGTCTAACCACGCAACGCGGCAAGCCAAAAATTACAATTGACAAAGTCTCAAAGTTTTTAGAGCCACAAAATTTTTTCTTGCCAGCAATAAATAATACTAGCCTAAATAAAATTTTTTGATAAAAATATGTATTTATTCATATATAAGCATTGTTTTTAAAAGCAATTAGATTATATATATATATGACATTATTAGATAATTACTTAATATTTAAGTAAAAAATTAAAACAAACATTTTTACTTACAACATTAACTTGTACTTCTAAAACAAACGTTTGATCAAATTCACTGGGAACGATGGCTTTGCATGGTTATTCAAGTCGAAAATTTAAACTTTACTAAACAATGTAACTTGTACTTAAAAATAAAAGAAATTATAACATGCATTTGAGCAAATTCAATGGAAGTGTTAGCTTTGCATGATTTTAGAAAGTTTGGATAAATTTGACTCATAACTTGTTGTTTTAGGTTTCAAACACGACTCTAAATTTTCATTTGTTAGTTGGCTTCTTACTTTACTTTTAATTATATTCACGCAAGAGAACGCTTGCTTTCACGAATTTGTCGATCCGAAGATAGTCAGCATTCCAAATGCCAACTTCTTCACCTCACTGTAGTAATCTGGAAGACTATTCCATGCTTCAAATATAAGTGCCTCAACTCGCGGCATTTCTTTTAAAGCTGTCAACTTTTGTTGCGTTACATTCAGTCGCGCACACAAGGGGGGGCGGTCCGGACCCCCACTAAAGTCCTTGATCTTTTTCCGATTACTTATAATTCTAAGTATATAGTACGTAAAATTTAAGTATTTGTTATTAATGAATACTTTAGTTAATTAATGCTAAGTATTTATTCAATAATTAGTTTTTTACTGTGTTTTGTTCAGGAAAATCGACGAAATCAAAAGAAGCATGATACAAGAATAGTGGACTTTCGAGACCACAGACCCCCCTCCCCTTGAAAAATTCCTGTGGGCGCTACTGGTTACATTCATACATTTGTGGACCTCCAACTCTTCCCACTTGCTTTTCCACAACTCTGTAAATTTTTCACTCCTCAAAGCTTTAGCTTTTAAATCGATCAATTGCATTTCTAGAGATCCAGTATCAATTCCAAATGGCTGAATGTGGATTTCGTTACTATTTATGTTGAGAGGATTTACTATGAATGCTAGAGTGATTTTGAATTGCTCAAATCTGTCAGCATATTCATCTTTAATTTTTTTTATAACTGTGCTGAAGTAATTCGTGTCAACCGTTGCACTGGTTTTATCGCGATATTGCTTTAGAAATTGAAAAAGAAGTAATTTACCGCTCTGAGAGAGAGAGAGAGAGAGAGAATATCTTCTGCAAAATGAATTAATTTTTCTTTGAAACAAACCCCGATTCTTCTACCAAAACATAGACTGGGTTTCCCTTTCTTTGCAGTTTTCGATTCAGGTCATTTAATTACGCTGTGATATCCACCATAAAATAAAATTTTTGGAACCGTTTATCGTTCTCTAACTCAGGATGATTAATGCCTTTTCCGGAAACTCTTCAATGTTCAAGGTCAGAACCAGTTCAAAATCACCAAACAGAGCGAGTATTCAAATGTGGTTGTCCGTCTATTAGACCTTACATCTGGCTACGTCACAAAGATAGAGTAAACGAGACAGAAATTGAGCGGTCTTCCGCGACATAAAATAGTCCGAAATACAATTATACCTTTTAAAGAGAATACATAAAAAATGGATTTTTAATTTAAGTTTTGGGCTTGTTTCAGATTAGAAAATTTGAATCAGTCTTAGAATAAAATATTTTGAGTGTAGTTGAAAAAATTAAAATATCAGAAGTTTGTTTGGATATTAAAGGCTCAAAAAACAGTTTCTTTGCATATAGGATTCTTTTTTTTTAAAAAATAAACTTTCTAATTTTCTTTTGAAACAATTAATATAGTTTTTAAAGTTAGGATATCTTGTTTTATTTAAACATAAAATAACATAATTGAAGGAATATTATTTTGAATTTTTTTCTATAAAACTATTTTCTACATATAATATGTATTTTCATATGTATTATTATTACTCTAAAACTTGTTCATACATGATATACATTTTTACATGTTATTATTTTTAATACCTTTACCACAAAACTATTTTTAAATACTCTGTATAATAATGTTAAGGTAAAAATATCATTTAATTTATACATATATGCAAAAAATGCTAAAAAGTTAAAGCCTTGTTTTGACTGAAAAATTTATTTCAATGAAAATTTATTTATAAATTTTTCTTCGCATTTTTTAATTTTGAGGCTTTTCAGATGAAAGTTTTATAAAAATTTTAAACTTTGTTTTTTCTTCAATAATTCCCTTTAATCGAATTATGCATGAACCACCAATTTTTATAAGCATTCTTTGACTATTTGAAAGATATTTTTTTTGTGTGAAAGAATATTTTTATCATTAAAACTTTTGATTCTTTCTAAATATTTTTTTTTAATTTTAAATATAAAACAGATTTTACGAGAATTCATTTGTTCACATATAATTTACTGTTTTCTTGAATAATTTTATTTACACTTTTTAGACGTTTCATGTTTATCATTTAATAATCAATATTTAATTATTGGAATTGTTATATCAGCACATTGTTTTAAGAGGAAGATGGTATATCACACATTCTCCTAAAAGCCACACCACATTCCTAATAGGGAGATAAGAGTCAAATTCAACTGATATATACCTTTGCTTTCGGTTTTTCTAAATTTATATACGTAAATACAAAAGCATTTCTAATGTTATTCTTAAAAATGCAGTTATATCTTTATAATTTAAATGTTGAGAATATTTCTAAAAAAAAAATTAGTTTTTTATTCTCTTTTTTATTCAAAGTCTACTACAATTTTATTATTGAAATTAAAGCTATTGTAATTTTTAATTATTTAAATATATTTCAAATTGTTTATTTAATTTTTTACTTAATGAACTATGTATAATTTGAGATTAATTCAATTTTTTAAAGTGTATTGCTTGTTGCGAGAATTGCATAAAAAGCTTCATTCAAGTTTTGCAATAATTTCAAGCATTTGTTACTTTAATTAATGCTGTCAAATTTACTTTATTAAAGAATTTTTATATGCAGAAATAATTATACTTCACAATGAGGAAAATTCACAATCAGACCTTGCTGTAAGAAAGCAGAAAAACTTTGTTAGAACACTCATTAGCAGCAAGAAAATAGAAAACAAATGTTCTTGAATTCCCCAATGCTTTCCAATGAAAATAAAACTAAAAACAAAATATATTAATTAATTAAAAGGGACATTTTAACTTTTTGATTTCGGACAAAATTGTTTATTTCATTCCATACAGTAAAGAATATTTTAATGAAATAGCAATAAAATCGCTTCAGTAGTTTTTTTATATATAGAGATTAAACACGAATCAATTATTTTTATGAAATGGATTATGGTATATAAAAAGCAAATTTGTGTGCATCTAAATCCAGCTATTTGGGATTCATCACTAACTTCAAATACAACAGATTGAATTCATTACAATTAATTCTTATGTTTAGATTGAAATATAAAACAAATTTAGGAATTTAGCTGCTTTTTACTTCTTAGCTTTATATAAATATTCAGTAAAAAATATTTGACTCTTTTCACCAGAAAGAAGTTTTCACGCAAAGGAAGCAAAATAAATTTGTATTGTAATTTTAGTCTCGTAAATGTGTCGCTTGCAACCCTTCGCTTCAAAATTTGCTAAAAAGTTCAAAATGTACTTACATTAGATTTCGTTACTATTACATTTTTAAAAATTTTTCATCTGAATAAAATATGAATTTATTTTAGTCCTTATTTATTCGAAAATAATAATTTCAGAAGAAGACCCACACGCGTAGGAAAATATGCTATTGGTATTGAGAAAAAACAAACAGGAAATAGCATTATTACGTTCTGTGCATATGCTTAAAAGGAAGATTTAATAGTTTAATGAAAAAATAGAAAAACTTAATTGCTCACACTTTTCTTAATTTTCATAATTTTTTTATTCCAAAGTGAATGCTTTCGTGCTTTCGATTTTCTATTAACCTTCAAGTTAGTTCAATGTTCTGGCTAATTATTTTAAAGAAACAAAGTAATTCCTCAATATCACGGGTCCTCTCTAGACAAGAAGGGAAAGGTTTGGTTTGTCTCCTCACTCGAAAAAAAACCAATCCTTTTTTTTTATAACTGCCTTACCCTGGTGTTAGAGGGGGGGCAGAGATCTATTCAAAGTCCCTGGTACTGTCCGTCATGATTGTTATACAAAGATCATACTGGTTTTTTCTCAGTTTGGCAGATAACAATCTTTCGCAGATCGTTTTCTTTCACATGCTCACTCTATGCGATTCCCATGAAATTGGAAATTCTTCCAACAACGATCTTTTTCTGCCGTCGCCTTACTCTCAAAGGGTAACTTCTAAGAATAGTGTTGCTGTAGTGTCGGGCTCAAATCTCCTTTTACGTAATGATGGCTGTGGAAAACCTCCAATTTGCCCGTTGGTAAAAGAAATCAATTAAAACAGAGAATGTATTTTCTGAAGAGATTTTCTTAGATATTTTAAATGAACTAAAATTATAAACTTTTTTAAAATGCCATATAATCTCCCCATTTTTAACTCTTGTGTGTATATCAATATTTATTACATTTAAAATGAAATAGTATAGTTTTTATCCTAGTCAGAAAAATTTATAAAATTTGAATTCCTTTTTTTTCCGTTTTATTACTATTATTTTATCAGAAATAGCAACATCTCTTAAATTTTACTATCGAAAAAAAATCACACACACACACACAGATACACCTCTTTAAATTCTTAATATTTCTATCCTCACAAAAAAATATAATCATTTTTTTAAGATTTAAAAAAATCAAATCCTGGAAGCGCTAATCTGAGATAAAACTTGAATAATGACCAAAACAGCTGCTTGAATTTACTTTGCATATAATTTATCTGTAAACAAGCACAAAGAACTACTTTTGGGATGGCCTACATGTTCTTCAGAAACTTGATACTGTGTAAATATAAATCAAATTTTTTAGAAAATTCGGAGTAAGAAACATTTTCATTATTTTCAAGTAGTTTGTCATATTCTTACATTAAATGTACTCTGATGTTAAAAAATGGCTAAAAATAAAATAATTTCTTGAAATAAAATTATAGTAAAACAGTCCATCCATTTATCCTATACAACATGAAAAATTAGTATATACATTTCCTAAATTCAATAATTAAAAATTTACGAACAGCAATCAAAATGGTTTATTAAGGTATCCGACTACCCAAAAATCGGGGATTTGGTCAAGAATTGACAAATTTTTTTTATGATTCTATTTTGTAGACCAACTTATTAGCTTTATAAAATTACCAAGTTTTTTATTTTCCGTTCACTAGAACAAAAGTTACAACAGTTTTAGTAAAAGCAGATGACACTTCCGGTTGGTAACTGCCGACCGGAAGTGGGATTCTGAAATCAAAACTGAAGGTTTTTTTCGGTTTCTTTCCACTTTTTGAAAAATATATTTTGAACTAAAGTATATTTTAATATTTTGTTTAAACGCTATTAAAAAGCCTCACTTATTTTCTTTATAAAATAAGTTTTCACATCTGGCAATTTCAGGATATGTGTTTATTTACTTCTTAACGTTTGATATTACTGCTAACTTTTTTTTCATTCTAGTTTTTACTGAAATAAGTTCATTTTGATTTTCATATTTTATAAAATTACTTATTTAGTATTCTTTTTAAGTTTCTGCCATGGGACATGAACGAAAGATACGTCAGAAGAAGCGAAAGTTTCATGGGAATTTCCGCACTGCTCAAAAAAAGTTAGTGAAGGAAGTATTAGTTCTGAAAAATTGGGAAGAGGATTAAGTGACACTTTATTTAATGTTGATTCCGAAACTCTTTCTGGTAATAGGATTTTCGACATCGAAATACTGATGTCAATATTCTCTATTCTTTCTTGTCCTGTTTGTTACAATCAAGAACTGTACTTGATTGAAGACTCAAGACTTGGTTTGCAGTCAAATTTATGTCTCAAGTGTAAGAACTGTTCATTCACAAAAGGATTCACTTCCACATCAAAGGTGAATAATTTAAATATTATAAACCTTCTTTTTGTCTTTGGAATGAGAATTATTGGCAAAGGATTTTCAGCTGGAAAGAAACTGTTCAGTATGCTGAATATTCCTTATCCGTCAAAATGTACATACATACAACATGAAATTAAGTTGCTGCATGCTGCGTCACAAGCTGCAAACAATTCTATGTTGGAGTCAGCAAAATCCATTGCAGAATGTTCAAATGAGTGTGGCGTTAGTGTAGATGGTACATGGCAAAAACGTGGCTACTCTTCATTGAATGGATGTGTTTCGACAATTTCTGTGGACTCGGGAAAAATATTAGACATTGAAGTGCTCAGTCAATATTGCCGAGTGTGTACGAAAACCGAAAAAACATCGGGATTCTCCAAAAAAAAGCGTAGTGTCACATTTTTGTAAAAATCACAAAGGATCAGCGTCTAATATGGAAACTGTCGGTGTTTATAGGATTTTTGAAAGGTCTGAAGCAAACCGCAGTCTTCGATATACGTCTTATTACGGGGATGGGGATTCAAAGGCGTTCAATAATGTGAAAGACATTTATGGTTATGATAGCGTAGTTAAATATGAGTGCATAGGACATGTGCAGAAGAGAGTTGGCTCTCGTTTACGAAAGCTGAAAAAATGTACAAAAGGCTTAGGCGGAAAAGGTAAATTGACCGACAAATTCATCGACACACTTCAAAATTATTTTGGAATTGCAATTCGGAGTAATGTCGGCAATTTGTCTAACATGCAGACTGCAGTCATTGCTGCATTTTTTCATTGTTGCTCCACCGACAAAAAACCCATGCATGGACAATGCCCTTCTGGATCCGATACATCGTGTAAATACCAAAAGGCCAAGCAAGAAGGAAAACTGTATAAACATAGAACAGCTGGCTTACCAAATGCTATATTGAACACAGTGAAAACCACCTATATGGATTTATGTGACCAATCACTTCTTGAAAAATGTTTACACGGAAAGACCCAAAATGCCAATGAAAGTTTTAATGGTGTTTTGTGGAGCATAATCCCAAAAGAAACTTTTGTTGAACTTCTGACATTAAAATTTGGTGCATTCTTGGCTGTATTACAGTTCAATGATGGATCTAAAGGGATTCTTTCCGTGTTGGAATATTTACACATCCCAATGGGTTATTTCATTCTGAAGGGATTTTCAAAGTTGATGACGAAAGAATTGTCGACTCGGAGAGACATTCATTGCCAACTACAAAAAACAAGAGAAAAAAACTCAGAGGACTTAAAAAAAAGGAACTGTGCATTATCTGAGAAAAAGGAAGGTGTCACGTATAAATGTGGAGAATTTTAAACCTGTATGTAAGTATTAATATTTAGAAAAAAGTATTTCAAACTTTAAAATGTGTTTTACTCAAAATGTGTTTTTTCAGAAAATGTTCAAACGGGGACCGTGATTGCTCAAAAAGTTTTGAAAATAATTTACTGAAATTTCTTGTGTATGTTCTGTATAATAGTAGAATTGTTTTGATCTTCAGATTTTTAAATCACTGCATTATTACAAAATTTACAGTCCCTTATGTGAATATAACTACTGTTTTTTTAAGCAATTTCGTATAATAACTAAGATAAAGTGCTCTATTTTTTGTAAAAATTAAAATATCTCTTATCGTGAAGGTCACTTCAAACAGGAATAACAAAGTAACACATCAAAATTGAAAAATTGAGGATTTGTTCATAAAATTTTTTTACAGAGCGGGCCCCGTTTATGTAATTTTTTGTAAAATTTAACCAGTTTTTCCCAATTTTCATACTAATAAAAAAAAATTTCTTTTTTTTAATTTTAGGATTTTTTTTTCTTAAAATATACCAAATAAATCTAAAAATCACAAAAAAATCTCCATATCTCCATTTTTTCAAAAAAAAGTTGTCGCAAGTAGTCGGATACCTTAAGTAAACAATTGAAAATGGCAAGCCTTTTTTCTTTCAAACTAATTTCTCCTAGAAATATCGTAACATGTATTCGCTCTTGACAATATGTTTTAAAGTTATACGTTACATGTGGTCAGAATAAAGTTACTTCCTCTTGTATAAGCTAACTGTTATTCTTCTAACTTGAACACAACGCCATCCAAGAGGTGTAAATGAATATAAATTTGAAGTTCGCTGTCAAAAGGACCCATGTTATTAAATTTCAATGTTAAATTAATTTTAAAATGACTGTAGTTTTCATTTTTGTTGTTTTTTAATTAATAAAGCTGTTTGATTGCTGTTATTTAAATTTTTAATTTAGGTTTAAGGAATGTTAAATAATTTTTAGCAATGCATTGAATATGGGACAATTTTCTGCCAACAGTTATTGAATATATCTATAGCTAATCAATAAAACATATATATTTTTTATCTTTTGTGCACAACGCGCTCACATTAAATTCAATTACTAAAAACTTAAACACATTAGTTACTAGAGATGTGTTTTTAACACATCAGAATATATTTTAACATTAAAAATATATCAAATTATATAAAAATAATGTGCAGACATTTTATATTTCTTATTTTTTTTAATACTTGAATTGATTTCAAAGTAGGATTAATTTTTTGAAAAATATGTACATGATCAGATAAGTAGTTTTTATGCGTTAATCAATCGGCTAAATTTAGCAAATTAGAGAGATGTTTTAGCCATTACTTAAAACCTCACTCTAGAATTGGAGAATATTCGATAAGTTGATGGATTATTGGAGAACCTTCTTCCCGCAGGGAAGCTCAATCTCCTTTCGTGAAATAACTGGGTGGATACATGCAATGTCGCACACAAGGGGGTGTCTTAGATGTTCGGACACTCCCCATAGCCCTTGATTTTTTTTCGATTAGTTATAATCCTACGTATATATTACGTAAAATTTAATTATGTATTGTTATTAAATTTATTAATTAATGCTAATTATTTGTTCTATAATCAATTTTGTATTGTTTTTGTACCCGAAAATCGACAAAATCAAAAGAATATGCTGGGTGGCGTAATGTAGCAAGATACCAAAATGGTGGACTTTCGACCGTGGACCCCTCCCTTGAAAAAATTTTGTGTGCGCTATTGGATACATGGGTTCAGCTTTTCTCTTAGCCCTTTGCTGCATAAATTGTAGGAAAATTAAATGAGAGATTTAAATTAAGTGAATAAAATCATTAAGAAAATAAAATATTGTGCATTAGGTGTGTAGGTAAATAAAAATTTAAGTGTGAGTTGAGAATATTAGAAGGATAGTGTAAACATCCCACAATTTATAGTGTGTGCGAGTTACATTTCTCTTTCTCCTTCTGTCTTTGGAGTGTCCAATCAGCGGTGAGAGGCTGAAATTGTTGTCAGAGGTAGTGTGTGTCACAAGACGAAACATAAACAAGCAAGACAAAGTGCAGTGCTTGATCAATTTTTTTCAAATGATAGTGGATTTTGGTTTTTTAATTTAGCTTAATCTATAAAGTTATGTAATTTAAAAAAAAAACCAACTACAATGAGTAAAAAAAGATCATTTGAAGAGGAACATCTTAATTTTCAAGAAAAATGGGAACTGCAATATTTTGATGTCCAAAACAAGAATAAAATACTATGCTAGATATGTAAAAACTCCATTTCAATTTCTAAGGAATATAATCTCAAAAGACACTAAGACACAAATCATAAACTATTCAAAAACGATAATTTAAAAATATTTGTCGATTCTCAGCAACAGTACTTACAAGAAATTTAGGAATTCATCACACACGAATTTTTCATCTCAAAGCTCAGAAAAAGATCCGTTTATTTGATTATGAAGGCAGTGATGAAACCAGTTTCATAGCCCTTTCAGCAGATAAATATTGCTTTCTTTTCTGTATTTCTTGATCACGAGATCTCTTCGGTAAATGAAAGATATATCCTATTTTCTTAGTGCTATTCAACAGTTTGCTTTCTGTATGAGTTTTGCAACATTTCCAATGATGAAAGCTTGCATGGACTTAGATATTAAGTTACAGGTACAGAAGGAAGGAAGTATTGTGAATGATATAGACGTTACACAAATCTTTAATGAAATAACTTCATTCAAAGATATTCTCCTTGTAAAAAACAGGCAATTGAGATAGTAGATATTATAGTCAAAAATAATCTCATTCCCTTTTTTCCAAATTTTGATCTAAGAATTTTTGGGAAATCTTTTAAAACGGGGGCTGGAATTTTCCTCCACCAAATACTTCTTTTCTAGCCAAATGTGGATCGCCAAGGCGTATCCTTGGGATGAATCGGTTTGCAGTAACCATGTGTGATAGCTTTCTCCTCGCAGGGAAAGCTCAGCGTAGTGATACACTGCATTTCTGATAATCGTTTAAAGCTCATGTTTTCTGGAAATATTACCAATGTAGTTTCAGCAGTAGTTTTCACGATTTCTCGAATTCCCTTTGAAAAAATTTTTTGATCAAAATCAGATTTAATCAGATCCTTCTGAATTAAGTTAAATTTTTCAGTTTTTTTTCAAAGCAAAGAATTATCATTTAAATACGAAGGTAAATTACATTAATTTTACAAATACAAGACATAAATGTCAAATTATAAGTAGTTTTAGTTTTTTGCCAGTTCTAAGGAAAGTAATTATTTATCTATATATATATAATCCAGAAATTTCATATATCTTATTATTCTAAATGTATTATTTGTTTTATTTTTATCATTATCTTAATTTCTAAGCAGATAATCACTCATGCTTTTTCTAAATATTCAAATATTTACTGAATTTTCCTTCATTATATTTATTCAGAGCTGATTTATTATACTCAACAAAGATTATTTACTACTGCGGTTTTTTTCCGATGTAATAATTAAAAGATATAATTTGGAAGCGAATATATACTTTCAGAGGAGAGAGAGAGAGTAGTGTATTTTATTTTACATTTTTCATTACTTTTCTCTTTTTTCGCTTATACTTTTTTGAATAAAATAGTAATTTATAAAAAATTGTTGATACTATATACATGTTAGTGAATAACATAAGAAAATTCATTTCTGTTCCAAATAATAAAATTCTTTAAGTAAATGTGATGAAAATAAATCCTGAATTATTCACGTACAAAATCTAGAATTCTTAACAACCGAAACATCACGACTCTTAGAACATCGGATTTATTGAAAGGGGTGATTGTAAAATGATATCTTATCTGCACCACTTGTCTGAACAGGAAATATAAATATATTTATCAAATTAACCTATCAAAATTTTAGCCTTTTATAAAAATAAATTAAACAAAAAACCCACTAGAATTTGCTAATGTCTTTTTGTGTGGGAAATTTCGTTGCGTGTTTTTTATAATCTTACATCAGTGCTTCTCAAACTTTCAATACTGGCGCCCCCCTTTTCAATCACAATTTTTATCGCGCCCCCCCTTATACATAATAATTTACTAAATGCAATAATAATGCACTTTTACGATAAAGCAACAATATTTATTATAAACCGTACAAATTCATGACATAAAAATTAAATTTTGTATATGTTACTTTTAAGCAAAAAAAAGTTAAGTAATAGGATAATTACTAAGTTATTTTTCCTTTCTCTGATTTTTAAATTGGAACATATTACAAAATGCGGTGGTTGCTTAGAATACAAAATATAGATATCAGCTAAATATAGAAAATGAACTCAGAGGGTCAATTTCTAATCATAAGCATTCCTTTGAAAAATTTGCTCTGTAAGACAAGCCCATGGAAGTAGCTAATAATTATTAAACTTGTTCTTAATTTAGTATTAATTAATTAGTCATAAAATACTCTGTGCACCACTCATACATTAAAAGCAGTGTTTCTCAAACTTTCAATATTGGCGACCCAATTTTCAATCATAATTTTTGTCTCGCCCCCCTGTACAACAATAATGTATTTACTGCAATAAAAATGCACTTTGAGAGAGAGACGCTAAAGTTACAATACGATCTTAATTATAAACCGTACAAATTAATACGATAAGTATATTAAATTTTGTGTATATGTAACTTTTAAGTAATATATATATATATATATATATTAAGAAAATTACTTAAAATATATATATATATTACTTAGAATTGTGTTATTTTTCTTTCTCTAATTTTTATATTGGAACAGATCGCAAAATGATGTATTTAAAGATTTATTTCCTTCAGCATTCATTTCTCAAAGTACAAATGTCATTAGAAAAATAGACTAGTCAATGTCGCTCTCTATCATATCCATCACATCTGGCATTATAGGGTACGTTTGCGTGAGTCTGGGCAACCTATCGGACGTCTGCGCAAAACATGTAAAAAATGCTTTTCCCTCGTACAATTCCAGTCAGTTTTGGTCGACTCGATACTCCTATAGCTACCGAATCTAGCTTGAAAGTACATTTTTTTTTTTAATTTCCACGTTAATTGTAATTCACGGTAATTAAGTATTTATGGCAGTAGATTAAAACAATATCATACATACATTTTTAAGTTGTAAGCAAACATTCGACCATAATAAAGAATCAACAAGTACACAGACGAACGAGCATGGTTCCGAAAATTAAATCAAGGCGATCTTCTCAAAAATACTAAAATTTTGGATTTACCACCTTTGAAGAAAATGATGGAAAAAAAAAAGCCCCAGCTCGATATGTGTTAAAACTTACAAATCTGTAGAACAACGTGTGAAAGTTGTTTTTAAAACATGTAAAATCATTTAGCTATGTTGGCAAAGAATTTTAAAAAGTATTTTCTGGATGAGGACAACTTGGTAGCAAGTTACGAGTGGATTAGGGATCTATTTCAAGATACTCCAGAAGGGCTCTCAACTTCCGAAGAAGAAATCTTCATAGATTTCATATCCAGTGAAAAATTAAAAGGCAATTTTGTAATAAATCGCTCTTTGAATTTGGGGTAGAGGTGGATGAGGAATTATCTGTACTGAAAAACAAAAGCACTTCGTATACTATTACCATTTTCAACATCCTACCTTTTTTCAAACCGGATTTTCTGCAGTGGATGCCTTGAAGACAAAATATAGATCTCAGCTAAATATAGAAAAATAACTCTTTAAGTGTCAATTTCTGATATTAAACCTTCCTTTGAAAAACTTTCCTCTACAAGACAAGCCCGTGGAAGTCCCTAATAATTATTAAACTTGTTCTTAATTTAGTAATAAGATTGATTGATTGAATATTAACGTCGCACTGTTCAGCTGCACGAGGGCTTTTGACGACGGACCACGTAATTTTGAACCATGGTCAAGTGACGTGGATGACACCTGAGCTGGCACCCCTCTCTCCTAACTACCACACCACACCAACGGGAAAACGTTTCAACTCTTAACAGATTTAACGTGAATCGCTGCCCTACACGGCGGGTCTTTAGTGGTACTGGGCTCGAACTCGTGACAAGGCAAGCCACGATCCGATACCTATACCACTCGGCTACCGCGGCCAAATTCAGTAATAAGAAATTATTTATAAAATACCTTCTTCAGTACTGATACATCAAACGTATACTGGCTAAAACACCGACTCTTCGCACGAGTTCATTTTTAAAAAATAAAACATTATTCTTGATATAATAGCTGAACTGTAAGGAGAGTAAAACTGTGTGCACGACATTGTATACAAAAATGTAAAATGATTTTTTTTAGATAAACGCTATAATTGTAAATAACTGTTTAAAAGAACTGTAATTTTAAACCTCACACAATTAGCATTTAGAATTAATGTTAAATTATGAAAAAAATATAAAATTCCGATGAAGAATAATTGTGTTACTTTTTAACTTTTAAAGCGAGAAGACTTCAAAATGTTTTAACCCGGGAGCAGGCGCGTACTCGATACTAACATTAATGGTAGTGCGGGGGACTCAGTCACCCCAATCATTTGTTTAGAATTACTTTTACTGTACACGATACAAATCGGAATTCTAGTGAATATTTTAATTTATAGAAAGTATACTTACCTTCTTCAAGGACTATTAAATTCTTTGATGATTTGAGAAAAATCCAATAAAACTGAACTAAAATGATTCAAAAGTACAAGACCATAATAAAGGACGCAAATCAGACACTTTTCAATTATCCTACAGAAATGTTAAACCAATCAATTCTTTTTCCAAATATCGCAAAACTCAATTATTTACAATTTCCTAAGCGAAAAGCAAACGCATAAAAGATGGGAGGGAACTAATATTGAATAACCATACCATAAGATTGAAGGTCAATCAAATGATTAGCAAACGTACTGTGCAGCCTGGCTGAAAAGTGAATCATGACTTCTTTTTCTTTTTCTACAACTAATGTACAGTATTTCAATAATAATTACAGTGGTGAATAATATTGTTTATCTTAGAATTTTTCTCAGGGTCTGGGTTTCGTTTTTTCTTTTAACGAGTAATATTTTATGTTAAAACGTAATAAAAAAATCTCTCATTGAGGAAATACAGCAAATAAAACAAAATGTTTTTTTCTTTAATTTGGTTTTGGGATCAAAGATAGCTATTTGATGACGGAAAAAAGCCAGATAATAAACATAAATTATGTCAGTGTTGTGTTGTGTGTATTTTTTTATTATGGAAGAAAGCATTTTGTTTTACTTCTCTTTCCGGTTATTTTTTTTAAAAAATCTTTAAATTTTCGATACGCTCGCGCCCCCCTTGTAGGGTCATCGCGCCCCCGGGGCGCGCCCCACACTTTGAGAAACACTGTCTTACATGGTTTTTATTAATGTATCAACTTAAGAAAATCTTTATTAAAGCTCTTGAATTATGTAATAAAACACTTTTACATACATCTGTTTACATAAAATTTTTTGTACTCAGTAAGATTTTATGTGCAAAATTTTTTTCTAAACAAGTATAAGATGTAAGCATTCTTTTCAATGAAAATGAGTGATTTTCATTTAGAACAATTTATATTTCAGTATTTGAACCATGTACGACTACAATTATACTAAAAATTATAATTGACATAGTTTAAATATTCATGTAAACATTAAAATAGAATTTACATTCATATAGTGATGAGGTGTCAAAATTTATGAGTTCCTTAATTCATTGTTTTCTTATAAAAGTCTTAATAAACATTTAAAAACTTGTAAATCTCAAAAACTCAGAAAACTATTTTAACAATATTTTATTATTACTCTAAAGGCGGAACATATATATATTATATCAATTGCGAAATTTTAGAGTGTGAAAATGTTGGAAAAAATAATGTGTTTAACTTTGTCTTAATGTGTGTGTTAACTTTTTTCCTTGCAAAACAAAAATTAATGTTTTTATTAACACACGATTTAGATTTTTTCAGAGATTATAACTAATTTTTAAAAAATGATAGCATTAAAAAAATTTAGTTTTGCTTATAGACCATAGCCAATAAAAATATGATTAATAGCATTTGGTTAATTCAGAACTTAAAATAAAAATAAGTAGCAAAAAATACAGTGATTTCTTTTAAAAGTGATTTTATATAAATATATAAATCACTTTATTGGTAAACCTTTTTTATTGTAAAATATCATTTATAGCATACCAAATTCAATTGTCATATGTAATATCTAGGTACTAAAGTACCATTGAATTTTGACGATAGGATGCAAAAATGAGAGCAGTATATAAAAGTTGTTATACTTAGCTCTCTACCAATCAGAATTCCTTTTTTCTCTTGATTATTACTACTTGGTTACAAATATCGGCAACATTTTGAATTTTGTTACATAAAAAAAAATCAGATACTTCTTAATTTCTTAATATACATATATTCATAAGAAAATTACATGCTGTTTCAAATTTTTAAGATGACACTTTTTTTCTAAGCTCCGTAATAATCAAATTTATATTATTTGAAACTTTTCCTTTTTTTGCATTTACAAAAATATATTAACCAACATAGTATAAAATGTTTTAATATTATTTATTTATTTTTCTACATATAGAATACTATGTTAAGTAGTTAAATGTTAGGAAATTCTACAACATCTGTGTTTTTGCGTATGCTTCCAAATTTGATTTTTAAAAATTTAAAAAATTTTTGTTTCACTCTGAATAGTGGCTGCGGTTTCCTAGTGATTATGGTCACGAATTCGATGCCGGAATGTCACGGGTTCGAGTACTGGTGCTACAGAAGACCCACAGTGTAGAGAAGGCTGATGCACATTAAATCTGTAGAAGCTCAATGTCTTCCCGTTGTTGTGGTGTGGTAGTTAGGAGAGAGGGTTGCTAGATCATGTTGCATCCTCGTCAATTGACCGAGGCTCAAAATTAAGAAATATTTCGCCAACAGCCCTCTTGTTACTTTATAGTGTTACGTTAATGTAATCCTACACCCTCTCACTCTCTTGACTTTTTATACATTTTAATGAATTTATTTAAATCCTGTCTACAAATGAATAACTAAACTTAACTCAGTGGCGCAACAGCCCATGAGGGCCAAGGCCTACTGTGCCCATATCAGTATACGTGACCTTGAGCCCTGAGGTGCATGAGCAGATGTACCGGTCAGGTGGTCAGTCTGACGCGAGACCCCAGTGTTAAGTTCCCAAGCAAGCTTGGTACTCATTTATCAGCCTACTGAAGAGATGAAAGGCTGAGTCGACCTCACCCATCCTGGGGTTGAACCTCGGACCTGTGGTGTGGAAGCGCGATGCACGAGTACTTAGCCACTGGGCTTCTTACGAATGAATAAGTATTGCTAATTAGTATTTTTTGAAGCATCCATTTCAGGGTTATACTTGAAAAATTTTATTAAAAAACTTCAATCACAATGATGAAAACTCTTATAAAAAATATAAATTTTGTAAGAAACAGAATTAAGTTTATAATTTTTTAGACTCCTTGCACGATCAGGAATTCAAGCTAGATGTGCGTAGACAAAAGTTCTTCTTATGTAAATATTTTTCTATGACTGGCACATATAATGAAACATTTAGAGGTTAGTGACGCTGATTGCTGTGCCGTTGGGCCTGGGAGACAAATTCCACAGGAGGCATTGATATTTATAAATGAAGAGGGCCTTTGCGGCATGGGGGGTACTCTAAATAGCTGTCTCAAGGCGCCTTTTCTTAAGGTTGGTGGAAGAGGAAGAGAGTTAGGTCGCCCCCGATCACCCCCAGGATGTTCTCTCTCAAAATTGGGGTGGAATTGAGCCAAATAGCGCTGTCACCTCTGCCACAGATCCCTCTTATATCAAGGAGAGAACTTCTTGTGGATAATCATGGTTTCCTACCTCCCACGAAGTGGTTCAAATACTTGAAAACTGCTCTAAAAGTTATTCTAAGAATTTTTTTTCTTTTCTTTTTAAGACTTCGTTAATATAGTTCTCGTCTTGTCTTAAATTGAGGATCCTCAGTTTAAGCTTCATATATATACATATATACATTTAGCGAATCATTTCATTATAAAAGATTAAAAGTTTTTATTAAATATCTTTATCGAGTCCGTAGTAAGAAACATTACGAAAAGTAAGATTAATTATATAAAATGCTAGCCATTACCCGACTTGAACTGATCAACTAAATCTGATTCACTTGTTATATAAAAGTCATTTGTATATTACAAATGAAATCTATATTTATTACTATTGAAACGAAATGCTATAACTGTCACATCAATTGGAAAAGGTTTATGAATTTAGTATTTGTTTTTTATTTTTGTATAACTATGTGCTATTTAGAAATATCCACAAGATTTTAAACGTTATTATCAACAAAAATAAATAAATTCAAATGCACTCATTCAAATCCTTAATATTCCTATTCTCATGAGAAAATAAAATAATTTTTAGGGTTAAGAAAGTCAGCTTTTAAAAACGCTAATCTACAGTCCCTGGTCAAATTATTAGACGCACTCCTGTTTTTTAATAATTAATTGTTTTATATAAGTTTATATGCAATACTTTCACATTTAAACATAGATCCAATGGATTTTTAATGATTAAATTTATTATATATTTTGAATTTGTATTTATTTTTCACACATGACAACACAAAGTTAATAAATTCTCACACGAACGTAAACATTTCTAAACCTGCTAGAGTCACGTTCGCGCATACTTCAGTAGCGGGCATGTTTCTGTGGGTTAATGTGCTTTGTTTGTTAATTTAGCAGTTTTATATTACGCAGTTATTTGTTTGTTTCGTGTGCAGCGTTTAAATAATCAGTTTGTACTCTTTCAGCATGGGTAAAAAAGGCGATCTTTTTTTTTCACAATGTAAGAAAGCAGAGGTAAAGGTCTTAGTGAATGCAAAATTGTTTTCAAACCGCGAGATATCACTAAGGTTGAAAGTTTCTGAAGATAGTGCACGACGCATAAAGAAGAAAATTGAGTTAGAGGAAGAATTGAGCCCCAAAAGAAAGAAAAAATGCGGCAGAAAGCCCAAATACACCACAAGGTCAGAAAGATCTTTAAGGTATGTGACTACCTTCGGAGCACTTTTTTTGAAATATATAAAATTTCAATTAAATAAACATTTTTTTATTTGAAATGGGACATAAAAGTAAGAATTCCAATACAGTTCTTACAAAGTTAAAAGTAATTTTGGAAATATTGGGAATTTTGAGTGAAATTTTAGTGAAAAATTGCAGTTGCGGTAAGGATTGTATTGAAAATTCTAATTAATATATTCTTATAATATTTATACAGTACATAAATGACATCATTATCTGTGTTGATAGCTATAAAATTTGTAAATACTTCTGAAAGTTTCTGAAATATGTCAATTTTTATGCAAAACCTCAATTTTTTACAAAACACTAATGTTATTTTCTCACAAAAAGTGCAATAAAATAAATAAATATATACACAGAGATTATATTATAGTCTAGAATACAGATAACACTAAATAAAACATTTTCTGAAAGTTTCAAGTCAATACCTTAAAAAAATTCTGTAGTGAACTGTACCGTGAAGAAAAAAATTGTGAAAAACATAGTTTTTTTTCAGGAAATGCATTTAAAGATTTTAATACTACATGAAAAAATTTCTACTAATTTTACACTTTTTAAACTCACTATATTTATAGCTCAAGCTCTTTTTAGCTTCATGTAAAACTGATTTGACCTTTATTTTACCCTTTTGTTGTTTTCTGGAGAGTTTTGTAGACTATAACAATTTTTTGTTTTTAGCGAAATTTTGGTGAAAAATTGCAGTTACGACAAATCTTGTACACAAAATTCTAATAAATGTATTCAAATAATATTTATAGAGTACATAAACAACATCTTTATCTGTGATAGGAATCAAAAAAATTTGTAATGCTTTTGAAAGTTTTTTAAATATGCCAAATTTTATGCAAAAACTCAAATTTTTAAAAAATTAATGCGTTTACTTTCATAAAAAAGCAATAAAGTACATAAATATATACACAGAGATTAGATTTTGATTCATAACACAGATATAACTACATAAAACATGTTCTGAAAATTTAGATTTAGTATCTTAACAATATTTTGTGTAGTGAGCTTTATCGTGAATAAAAATATTTAATAACAGTTTCTCGTAAAACACATTTAATAATTTTAACTCAAAATAATTACTTTTCTACTCACTAAACATTTTCAAAACTCTCCATATTTATAGCTTAAGCCCTCTTTAGCTTCATTTTTAGCTAATTTGGACTTTTTTGGGCTTTTTGTTTTTTTCTGGAGAGTTTTGTTGAGGGTAATGACTGGCATTTCAATTTTTGAATTCTCTCCTTGTCAATTCCCATATAGTTTTTAAGTGTCGTTGGATCAATTCCTATACCTAAATAATTAAATACAAGCAATAGCCCTAAGTAACCCGAATTATATAAGATGACAGCCATGTATGAACCCAAAAACAAAGTTTTTTTATGAACAAAAATTTCTTTCGGCAAAACAGACCACAATACATTATTAAAGCTTTCATTATTATTTTGAGTCTTGCCATGGAGGCATTTTTTTAGTAACTCCTTATCATAGAGTGCTAAATAAGTAGGCTTCATCACTTTAATCACGTAATTTGAAAGGCCTGCTGTTTTGTCCACATATACTTTACCATCACGTAATGCTTGTTTACATTTGCACCAGCTGTCTTTCCCTGTTGAACATTGCCCATGCATGGGATTTTGATTGCTAGAGCAGCAGTGAAAGAAGGCAGCTATTACAGCAGATTGCATTTTTTCGAGGCATCCAACATTGCTGCGGATGGCAATCCCAAAATAGTTCTGCAGTTTATCGATAAATTTATCAGTTAATTTCCCCTTCCCACCAAGTCCTTTGGTGTTCTTTTTTTAGTTTCCTTAAACGTGAGCCTACTCTTTTTGTATATGTCCTATACATTCAAGTTTTGTGACACTGTTTTCACCATATATATCCTTCACTTGTAAAAAGCCCTTAGAATCATAATCACCATAGTACTCGGTGTATTGCAGGTCTCGTTTGATTAGTGACCTTTCAAAAATTCTAAAAGCTCCAACAGCTTCCATGTTTCCAGAGGATCCTTTATAATTTGAACATACATGCTCACGTTTCACATTCAATTCACACATTTTACAATACTGAGTCATTACTTCCAGATCTAAAATTTTTTCCGTATCAATGGAAATAACTGAAACGCAGCCATTAAGTGACATATGGCCTCTCCGCTGCCATGAGCCATCTACCGAAACACCACAAGTTGTACTTTTTTTTAAATTTTGCACTTCTTTAGATGCAGCTTTCATATTTTCTTCAGAACATAACTGTACTGCTTCCAGCAGTTTGAGTTCATGAGCTCTGATCGTATGAACTAAAATAAAGTATTTTTGGAATCTTAAGCGTATGGGCTATAATATAAAAACATAAAAAAATTTCGAAAATTTTCTCCAAACCGAAGATTTTGGGGTAGTCACATATCTTAAAGAAAATTTGCCTTGAAAACAGATTTGCTACCACAAAAGTAATAAAACTGCAACTCCAAGATATTAATGTGAATGCTTCTGAATTCACTGTTCGAAGAAAACTAAAAGATTTAAATTTTAAGACCTGCCGCCACGCCAGGAAAAAAGCCCAAGTGAAACCCTGCAATGAAAGCAAAGCGTCTAAATTGGGCCAAACAGTGGCGTGATAAAGATGTGGACTTCTGGAGATCGGTATGTTGTTATAATTTATTCACAAACAAAGTGTTTAACCATTTTCTATGATTACAGAAGGAACAGCAATGATGTTTTTTTTTATTTTTGACAGGTTTGGTTCAGTGAAGAAAGAACATTCGAAATTTTGCAGAACAAAGCTCAGTTTGTGCGTCGTCGTCGTCGTGGAGAAAAGTTTCATTCTGACTGTGTTGTTCAGACCGTGAAACACCGTACAAAAAAATAATGACTTGGTCAGTCATCAACGGCAAGGGTACTGAACGTCTGTACGTGGTTAAAGGTATGACGCGGCAAGACCAGTACAAAGATATCTTGCAAAATCGCTTTATTCCGCTGCTGGAAGAATGGTTTCCAAACGGAGAACCATACATTTTTATGCAAGATGGAGCTCCCTGCCATACAGCTCGGTCTATCAAAGCTTTTTTGGCAGAACAAAATATCTCTCTGTTGGATTTGCCGAGTAATAGCCCTGATATGAGCCCAATGGAAAACTTTTGGGAGTTAATGAAAAGAGAAGGGGCTAAAGATGTGATTACAAATAAAACGCAGCTCTTAGAAAGAATAATTCACGTGTGAAATCATCATCCTCAAATGCAGGAGACAGTGCAGTCTTGTATTGATAGCATGCCGCGCAGAATTGAAGCTCTCACTGCGGCTAAAGGTGGCTCAATAAAATATTAATATTTAATTATATTTGTTCCTGTTTTCTTTCAAGAGTCAATAAATACATATTTTTTTCTTTAATGATAATAATAGATTTTGTGATAATAATAGATTATTAAATGGACAACCAAAAAACATACACGGTATATTATACATACAAAAAACCTGTATAATATCACCTGGTAATTAATATTTTTCATAAAATCTTATAGTGCGTCTAATAATTTGGCCAGGGACTGTATATTAATAAAACACGATTTAAGCGTGTGTGTTTCACCTCTACAGCCCAAACTAAGCAACCCAGAAGTATGAAACTTGGCACATAATTATTCTAGGTCCTGATAATGTGCACTACGAAGAGTTTTTTTCGAAATTCGCTTCAGATTTTTTAAAATTCAATTTTTAAGTGATTTTTCCATTTTTATTTCCACAACTGGGTTTTTAGTTAGTTGTTTTGGCAACAGTCTCATTTGTTTTGCTTATCCATTTGATTATTCCGAACCATTTTTACATTCAACGTATTTTATCATTTTACGTAATTTCTAAAAAAAGATGTAATTTGATTAATGTTATAATTTCTACTATATTCTAGGTTACTTCATATTTATTTGTTTATTTTATTCATGTTTAAATTTTTATATTAAAAAATTTCCTTCAAAATTAGGGCTTAATTTTTTCTTTTTTTAGATAACCTTTTGAATTAAATTGTTTTTTTTCAACACCAGTCTGTTTTATATAGTTTTTTTTATTTTTGTTCTTACTAATATAATTTTTTCACTATTGTATTACATCTAAATTTTATATTAACCCTCTGAGTGGATGACCCGCTAATTGAATTTCACTTCGAAAGCGGTCTACTTTTTCAAAGCTAGTGGTAGCGAAAAAGTTTCGGATGAATTTCGCGAACTGCTTCGAAAGCGCGCCGCAGTTTTATGCCTTCCCCCGTTAAAACTGCGGGAGGTCCTCAAATGGTTTTGCAAGGGATGATTTTATTGCTTTTCGGTTTCTGTGTTGTTCGAAAGGGGAGGTTTCTCATTCACAGCTGTGGCCTAGGGCGAGGATTGTGAAATGGACATTTTCTCCACTTCTCGGCCAACAGAAACTTCTCCCAATTTATTGCAAATATATATTTCATATATTTGAAAAAATTGCTCAATTTCTGATCTAAAAACCAATTAGGTTTTAAGAAATTTTAATTTTCTGAGTTTTGATTTTAAATTCGGTTTCATTTTAAAGCATTTTTGAATTCCTAGATTGAATTAATTAAAAATATTTTTTTTAACACAATCCATTATTTCATGTGAAATGTCTATTAACTGCAATTTTAATTTCTAAAACCCTTTCTGTTTGCTTATGTTTTTAAGTTTTTGAGTTTTCTCACATTTACTTAATTAAGATTGATTTAAAGACCAATTTATTTTTTGACACATAGTTTATATAATTTAAAAGCTCTTTACTTTGTTTTCATTAGTTTTTTTTTCTTTTGAAAAATGCCATGACCAAAATGTACGCAGGCTACTGTGATAAATAATACTTGAAAGGGATGGAATATGACTGAAAATTGTAAATCTAAAATCCAGCTTTCAGATGATATTACAATTAGACTACAGAAAGCAAATGTTGCAGAATGAACTAAATATTTCCCTGACGTACCACAAACTACATTATAATAAATATATTGTAGTACTACACTGCAGTATTTTAAAGTCATGCTACAAAAACTTAAACTTGCTTACCTGCCACGATGGGGAACTGAGAAAAAAAATATTATTTACAATCTTGGTGATTTCTGGATTACGTTTGTATCACTACTATTTTCTGTATAAATATTTTGCATTTAAAACTCTTGAGAATATATAAGGTTCTGATAAAACGGAATAATTGATCAAATTAACAATTGTTATTAATATTATGTCGAAGAAAATTTTGAATTAGAAAAGATATTTTCAGTCATATTTATATATATTTCAAGTAGAATTTTCATGTAGAACATAAGTTGGATAGTAACATATTAAAAAATTAAAGCTTTACAGGCATTGGAATTTTTTTTGTGCCTTTACAAATTTTAAATGTGTTTTTCTCAGATTTTTAATTTTGAAGATGAGAGTGTATTCTAATCCCTTAGGCGTTTTTCCTGTTCAAGATAGAGTCGTGAAATATCTTGTAAATAATCCCTAAAATATTTTCTAGTAATTTGCTTCTAAAATCTAAGTATTTCTTTTCCCTTAATTTTTTATACAAATATTTTATCCAAGTTACTTGATGTTTCACGACTAAATCGTAAATATAAGAAACAACAGTCAAATATCACGAGTGCAGACGGCTCTCGCTGATATTTGAGTGAAAAAAAGCAGCATAAAATGCGACCTCGTTTGAATTATATCTAATGTGCATATTTGGAACTGTTTAGCGTACTCGAATTAACTCAAGTGCACACGTCAAGGGTTTATATTGCATTCTAAGTCAACACGGGGGCTACTGACGAGCGACTACGTAATTTTGAACCGCGGTTAAGTGACGAGGATGATACCTGAGCTGATAACTCCCCTTCCAAACTTCCACATCACACCAACGTGAGGACTTTTGACCTCGACGTGTTTAACGTGCATCAGCTCCTCTTCAACGCTAAACTTTTGTGGTACCAGGGCTCGAACACTGGACACGAGTTCATAACCATGACCATCAGGATACCGTGGCCGCAAAAGAAAATAGCAAGTTTCAAAGAAATGTAATGGAGAAGTATATTTGAAGAAATAACTTCAAAACTTAACGAAACACCAAAATATCAAAATTTATTTTAGGAATAATAGTGAATATAACTTCGTACACCTAAAACCACTTTATGCAGTGTATTTTGAAAGTGAACGTTTCCCCTTTTAGAGACTATAATCATGTCAAATTCCTTTCATTTTGCTCAGGGGATCCCCGAAACAATGTAATTTTTTTGATACACAAAATTACTTATGGTTGAATCTAATACAATTCCCTACAAAATGAATGAAAACCCTTTTTTATCATATAAATTGTGTTTGAATAGGAGATGGTTAGTTAATAAGAATATTTAAAACGTGTCGGCAATCTATGGACCTGTGGCACGTGGTACAATTCTTAGTGGCTCTCAGCACTACTCTACAAATTTGTCAATTCTTGAGTGGATGGAAGTTGATAATAGACCTTATTTGACAAACATCTTCTGAGTTATGGACATTTATGGAACTACAAAATAATCTGAAAGATAATTCTAAGGATAAATTTACAGCTATTTTGTAACTAATTGAATGTTATTGCTATTGGATTTAATTGTTGAAAAAAGAAAATTGTATGTACTCTGCTTTCCACTTATGATTCGGCATATCAAAGTAAAAAATCTTTCCTAATATGAAAAATATTTCGACTCCGCAAAGAAATTGTTTAACAACTGAATGCTCAGAATCGTGTCACGCATTATACCCCTGGTTTTGCGATATGAAAGAAGAGTGGTGAAAGAGTTAATTCGCATTACAATTTTTATTTAACTGTAATGAAGAGAATAAATTATATTTCACTTTGTCTATTTCTTATTTAAATAAATATGTTGGAAACATACATTTTAAATTTTTTTTATCCTTGTTGAAGAAATAGTAATATTTTATATTGTTTATATTTATGTTAATAAATGTATTTTTTTGATCCATAATTAATATAAAATAAAACTGTAAATCTAAATTATTTACCTCTATTCTTTAAATCTGCAAATATTACCGAAAGAATCGAAAGATTTTAAAAATTTCCTACTATGTGGCACGCTGAATGATACTGACAGATTGGTTTGGCACGTCTTAGCTACACAGTTGCCGCCCCTGATTTAAAATGTTGGGTAAGATAACCATTACATTTTTAAAATTTTATAAATATACAAAAGGAGAGTATTTTGGCAATACATGTTTTAAAAAGAGTAAAGTTTACGAGAACGAAATATAAAATTGCGTTAAAATTATTGGTACTCTTATCTCAACCGTACTTCTTTTATATATATATATAAGAAATACGTCGATAGAGTACCGTAGTTACTGCCAACTCGTGACAATGAATTGGAAATTAAGTTTACAATTCATTGTTATTAAAATATATAAAATTTTACACGACTTATTTTTGTATTTGTTATTTTTATATTCCTTACTGGGAGAGAAAGCAACAAATGGGAGTTCATTACCTGCCAAAACTGCAGAGGCCTGGTTGTTTACTCCACAAGCTCCTACCTTATGCTTACTCTGCCCTACTAAGTAAAAATGCCGTCTTCTGCTCGTCAAGATCATGGAATTGCAGATATTGTTTTCCATATATTTTAAATATTAGTTTTCTAACTTCTACATCAGCCTTTAAATAGTCTACACTCCTGCAAAGAAGTCTGAATTCAAAACTATAAAAACTTATTATTCCCTACAATGTCATTTATACCTTTATTTTTTATAATCTATATGAATGCGTTAAACTATTAATTTGTTATCGCGACTATATTTAATATTAAATGCGAAAAAAAACGAATAAGTTTCAAACTGAAACTTAAATTGAATTTTTCAAAAATTGTCATCGGTATTCTCATAACTTTTACATATTGTCATTTTAGCATATCACACATCTATCTTCTATGCAAAAATCTATTATAAGTTCATCAAATGTTTCAGCATATTTTTACTCATAACATGCAGTTTTCAACCGCATTGTGAGGCTGCGGCAGCCTAATGGTCAAAGTAACGGACTCGTAGCTGGCGTGTCATGAGTTCGACCCCAGCACCACTGAAGATCCGCCGTGTAAGGGTGTGATGCTCAAGCGTCATCCTCGTCACTTGACCATGGTTTAAAATTACAAGGTCCGTCGCCAAGTGAGTGAATATTAACGTCGCACTGTTCAGCTACACGAGGGCTTTTAGTGATGGACCTCGTAATTTTGAAGCATGGTCAAATGACGAGGGTGACACCTGAGCTGGCACCCCCTCTCCTAACTACCACACCGCACCAACGAGATGACATTTCAGCTCTCGATAGATTTACCGTGCATCGCTGCCCTACACGGCGGGGTTTTTTTGTGGCACTGGGCTTGAACTCGAGACATGCCAACCATGATTCTATACCTTGACCACCTAGTACCCCGGCCACAGGTCCGTCGCCAAAAGCCCTCAAGTAGTTGAGTAGAGAAGAGAGAGAGTGCGACTTTAATATCCCCTCACTTAATTAAATTATATGAAATTTAAGGAATAGTTGAAAAAATATTAGAAGTCGAATATATATATATATTACAAAATTAATCTAATGATAATTTTAAATATCGAAAGAATTATTAGTATTTATGGTAAATATATGTTTTTCAACTGAGTATGTGAGACACGTATAAATATCTTTTTCGAAATTCCAATGCAGAATTTCAGTGGAGCTAATACAAAATTCCTAGTTTTGCATGGTTAAGATTATAAAAATGTCCAAATTTTAATACCCTTTTCTTCAGTCAATCACTAATGGAACATGAATGATGAGGGATTATGCATAAATATATATTTTTTTTACTTGATTTTAAAAAGGATCTTTATATTTATTTATATGCGCAAATGTTAACTGTAAATTTGTCCAGATGCTTTTAAATACTCTTTATTTGAAGATTTAAGCTCAAAAATATAAGCTTGTAGTTAAAGTTCTCTTTGAATGAAATTAATGTTCAGACATTCAAAATTCAAATATAATTTGTTATCTGAACAATACAAAACAAGGGATTCTATGTAAGATGCCCTGAATATCTGGCTTTAAAATTATGAAAAACTAAAAGATTTAAATAGGGTTTTTTTAACAATGCATAAAAATTTTTTGCAAATAATGTAATACAGAAGCTTAAAAAATATTCATGTTTAGAAGTGTCCGAAATTTTAAAAGATTTTAAATTTTGAACCTTTTTTTTATTTTTTTGACACATAACAAAATAATCATTTTTAAAAAAAAATGCCTGAAAGTATTGATTAAAATAAGAAAAATGAAACAGTAAATTATACTCAATGTTTTAATATATAATTTGAATTTAAATACTACAGATATTTTTTAAAAACTCAGACATACATTATAAAAACTTAATTCCATTTGAGAATTTTAAGGTAAAGAAAAAAATGAGAAGTCTCAACTCGTTGACTTGCAATTATTTCCATACACTTTAGGGTTTAAAGAAATTCTTCCCAGTTTTTTACGATTGCTGCAGGGGAAAGTACCGGTCTCCCCGTGAGCCATAAAATTTCCCCTCAATGCCCATTGTGTCTCCCCGACCGTCTCTAATTATCTTTCAAGATACTAAACCTTTAAAGGGGGAAAAGAATTCGGAAAAACACGACTTTACCGTTTTTGAACACATTACTTGAGGAGGAAAAAATCAGTTTGGTTCATTTTTGGTGAGTCCCCGGCCTTACGAAAAATTCAGTGTGGTCCGTTTTCGAAGCCTCTCTAGTAGGGCAGAAAAATCTGTGCTGTCCGGTTGGAGGGTTTAATGCAATATAGATATTAGACAGAATATCATCCTTTCGTCGTATAATATTAATTTAGCGCTTTATTACAATGCAGGCTTATTTTATCTATTTTTTTAAAATTTTAGTTTGTACTAATTTTATTTCTTTTCCAGTTGAAGGCTTCCTAATATATGTTATTTATGATAATATTTTACGGAAATGGTTTATGAAATATGTTTTTGTTTTAAGTTATCTACTTCAGATTATTTCACTTATAGTTCCCATAGCAGAAACATACTACTGTCATTACTTTTCTGTTATAATTTTTATTTATATTTTCATTCGTTCATTTTTATTTACCTTTTTAGCATGTTAATTTTCTCTTTTGCATTCATACATATGTTTTTGTGAAATCATTCTTTTCTGTGAAGCGAAATTGCAATATGAACACTCATTAAAAAATTATTTTTAAATTTTGGGTACACTGCTCTGCAATGGCTCTACCCTTTTTAAAATATATTATGTTTGCAAAAAAAAAGCTCAATTTTATTCATTGCGCTAAAGGGACACAATGAACGATTTTTCTTTCTATATATGCTGTTGGACTATTATTTTTGTTTGTTTCTCTGATTTGATTCTCTTTTGACCAGCAGCTGCTGCACCTAGGGCCTTTCCCTGTAATTTAGTTTTCACTGAGTAATCAATAGGAAAAAAAACGTACATACATTAATTTATCATGTAACTATTTAAATTGCGATGCACCAAATTATTAAGGAATTACACATATTTTTATTCAACATCATCTATGTATGTATACTAATAAAACAAACGGTTTGTGTGTTTCAGCTGTACTGACATAACTAAGAAACCTAGAAAAATGAAACTTGGCATGTAGAAGCTGTAGGTCATTATCCTGAACACCTCGAAAAGTTTTTTTTCGAGATTCACTTTAGATTTTTTTAAAATTCAATTTTTAAGTGATTTTTCAGCTAAATGGAGATATGATGTCATCAGACGTGTCTAGTCAACTTTGCGAGAATTAATGTTAAGAGCAGTTTTTTGGGGTATTTTAGCACATTTTATTTTTAATATATTTATTTATAGTTTTTTTAATTCTTTGTGGTGGAATTACATTCGTTTTTCGAAAAAGTTGTCGTACAAAAAATGTTCTTTCTAAATTTCATTTTTTGGATTTGCAACACAAATATAAACTCCTGTTTGTGAAAATTGCAACACCACGAAGGACCTAAGCGAATGGGCTGAAATTTTCAGGAAATGGAAATGTAAAGTAGGGCATGATATGCAAATGATTAGAATTGCAGACCGGTAGCGCATGCGTATGCTGAGCAGCACCCTCTAAAGGGCGGATCGAGCCGAATATAAATAGACGGCTGTAGCGAGGCGTGTATGATTATCGGTGGTTATATGCTAGTGTAAACGTTAACTGAATCTTTATTATGCCTCGTCGACGAAGGGAGCGAAATTTGAGCAAATTTCGGAGTTTGAACGGGGCAGAATCGTCGGCCTTCGTGAAGCTGGATTGTCTTATCGTGCAGTAGCCGCTCGTGTGCAGCGTAACAGCAGCACAATCATGCGTGTTTCGAAGCAGTGGACAGACGAGGGTCGGACAGCTCGGAAATCCGGGAGTGGACCCCGAAATGTGACGTCAGCTCGCGATGACAGACGCCTGGTGTGAATGGCTCAGACGGACCGCACAGCTTCTTCTACACAATTGGCAGCACAGTGGTCAACAGCTACAGGTGTTTCATTGTGTGCTTCATCAATTCGGAGACGTCTGCTGCAACGTGGGCTGCGCGCAAGGATTCCTTTATACAGGATACCTCTCACGCAAAACCATCGTCACCTGCGGCTACAATGGGCCAATGTGCATAGGAGCTGGCGTGCTGATTGGCAGCATGTCGTCTTTTCTGACGAATCCCGCTTTAATTTGTGGCACCATGATGGCCGAATTCGTGTCAGGCGCTATGTCGGTGAACGGCACATTACGGAGTGCTTTATCGAACGTCACAGTGGATGAACACCCGGAGTTATGGTCTGGGGTGCCATAGCATATCATGGACGATCACAATTGCTACGAATTGTGGGCAATTTTAACAGTACCCGATACATAAACGAAGTTTTACAGCCCCAAGCTATTCCTTTCCTGCAAGGATTGCCAGGGGCTGTATTCCAGCAGGATAATGCCCGTCCACATGTCGCGAAGACTGTCAGATCCTATCTTGATTCGCAGCAGGTACAGCTTCTTCCTTGGCCTGCGTATTCGCCGGATATGTCACCGAATGAACATGTGTGGAATATCGTTGGGCGGCGTCTCGCTCGTGATCTTCGTCCTGTTGCTTTGACAGACGAACTTTGGTTGCGCATACAAACAATATGGAATACTCTTCCGCAGGCAGATATTCAAAATTTGTTTAACTCCATGCCGCGTCGTGTAGCAGCTCTTATTGCGGCGCGTGGTGGCCACACAACATACTAATTTCTATCTCTTTTAATTGTTTGTTTGATTGGAAAATGTAATCATTTATTTGTACCATTGCCACTCAACTGTGTATTAAAATTCATTCAACTATGATGCTTCCTTCATGGTGTTGCAATTTTCTCAAACAGAAGCTCAATAACATTAGATTTCCCATGTCTTAGGATATGAATTGTTTTGTATTAAATTAATACTATAATTTCTATTTTAGTGTCACACATTTTTATGTTTATTTATTTTCTAAACTGTAATTTTTCTTGCTTATTGTAGTTTAAATTATATGATACCGTGACTCAAGTTTTTAAGTCAAAAAATGATTTGTAAAGATTTTTGTAAACAGAAGCTTAGATAATGTGGTACTTATGTATTAGCGTCACCACAGGAAAATTGGTGTCATGCGAATCACACCTTGATACCATTTGGCTGCGGTGATTATTATACGTAAGTACTGATAATAATTACTTATTTTTAACACAAATATCAGTGGATTATTTTAGACAATGAAATTCACTTCTTACCTGCTTTTATTCTTATATTCAAAAATAATAACAATCTGTTACAAAAGGCTTTATTGCTTTTCTTTGTTCAACGACAAATTATAAATCCTGCTTATTATAACAATAAAGTTGAAAATCCTAGCTAGCAGTATAACAAAAAGAGAATATAGTGATAAATTAAACTAATGGAAAAACAGATTATTGCTGAAATAAAACCCTTTTTTCAAGAATTCATTAATGCAGTATTTTTTTTTAAAAAAGAAGTTACCGATGAGTGAAATTTGGAAATTTTAACTTAAAAATTAATCCCTTAAAAAAATTTAAACTTTATTAAAAACATTTGCAAACACAAGTTTATTCTAAGCGAAGATCAAAGCTGCTAACTTGGAGAGTTATTTTGAATGTTCACATTGGTGCGATAAAACGCAAGTACCAACATTTCCTTCCATTCCATCCGTATTTTTATCACCGCAACCAAAGTGGCTCGTTTTTTCACAAAAATTTGACTGATATTTTTTTCTTTTTTATATAAAACACGTAAGAATCTATTGTTTTGATATTGCAAATTTTGCTGAGGTTACGCCGATACGTAAGTACCCTTTTCTTCTATTGTCAAATTCCATTGTAACAAAAAAGTAGAAAAATGTAACTGAAAGAAATGACAATTAAAACTAATTGGGATTAACAGATTGCCAATATTGTGTGATTTAAGTTAAATTTCTTTTTACGTGTTTTTTTTGTTTTTGTATTATCAATCTCAGGGTTGTACAGGGGCTACAATTTACCTGATTTTGATATCAAGATAGTAAGCCCCAAAGTAAGTAAAGCTTGAAATTAAATCATTGCCTGAATATTGGTACACTTTAGCGTTACTTCTTACCTACTTCCAACCTAGTAGCGCGACAATTTGGTCTGGAAAAGCTTATTGTTCTTCTTTTATTGGCTAATTCCATGTTTCATCAGTTGCAAAATAGTACAAAATTATAGCTGTCTAGCCATTATCCACCCGCTTCATAGTGTATTTCACTATGTTGTATAAATAAATACTGTTTATATATTCATAAATGTTTGATATCTAGCATTAAGAATTTGATTGTATTGAAAAATATATTTATAGCTGTAACTCTCGCCTCTTGATATAAAAAGGTCAGAATTAAGAATTTCTAATAATATCTAAAATAGAAGTAGGAAGATTTTTTGCTCTCGCTTAACCCAATAATGAAGTGAATTTCCACAAAAGCAACTTTAAATGGATCTCTACTTCGTAAAATAAATATATGAGCTAAATTTCAAGTCTAAACCTAATAGAGCCCAAACAGAATTTTTAACATCAATTCCTCCGGAGCATTCTTGGCGGATTTTAATTCAACAAAATACATGCAAAGTAAATTTTATCATTATGGTCCAGAAGTGATAAAAGTATTTATTTTCATATAAGGATCAATTTGTTACTACCAAACGCGCATAGTAAAATCATTAAAAAAATGTGCGTAGAAAAATTCATTTATTACTGTAGTCTCTTTTTGTTATATTGCTAGAGAGAGAGAGAGAGCTAGAATTTTCAACTTTATTGTTACAATAAGCAAGATTTAGAATTTGTCGTTGAACAAAGAAAATAAAGTTTTTTGTAACAGATTATTATTATTTTTGAACATAAGAATAAAAGCAGGTAAGAAGTGAATTTTATTGTCTAAAATAATCCACTGATATTTGTGTTACAGAATAAGTAATTATTATCAGTATTTACGTATAATCGTCAAAGCAGCCAAATTGACGCCACATGAATTGCGCCATTTTCCGCCAAAATCTGACTGATTTTATATAAAATATGTTAGAATCGTTGTTGCTTTGGTATCAAGGTGTGATTCACATGGCACCAGTTTTCCTGTGGTGATGCTAACACATAAGTACCACATTATCTAAGCTTTTGTTTACAAAAAGCTTCACAAATCATTTTTTGACTTAAGACTTGAGTCACGGGGTATCATATAACTAAAACTACAATAAGCAAGAAAAAATTGTATTATTGTATAAGCTATATTATTGTAAAGTTTCATTAAAATCCGTTCAGTTGTTTTTGCATGAAAGAGTAACAAACATCCATACATACAAACTTTTGCAATTATAATATTAGGATAACAAAAAGAAAATGGAACTCAATGCAAAACTTATTGGGATTATAAGATTGTAGATATCGTGATTTAAGTTAGATTTTTAGGTATTAACCTATTAGTGTCACCACAACCAAATTGGCGCCACATGAATCATTCCTTGATATCAAAACAACAAAGATTTTTATATGAAACAAAAAATATTTGTAAGATTTTGGTGGGAAATAGCACAGTTTGCCTGATGCCAATTTAAATGCAGTGATGCTAATAGGTAAGAATACAAATGCTAATGCGAATTTTTATTTACGTCTAAGATTTTCTGAGCTGTTTATGGTAATTTCATCAAAATCAGACTATGGATGGGATTGAATGCTCAAAAAAGTAATTCTTTTTGCACTTTAAAATTCAGAGTTAATGCAATTTTTGTCGTGTTGCATTATGATTAAACTTTCCTTCACAATCTGTTCTTCATATATATTTTTAAAGACTTTATGAATGTACATTTCTATGACATTTTCTTTGGTTGAAAGAAAAAAGATTATTGTTTTTCTTCCTTCAGCAGATGCTGATCAATGTTGAATATCATGAAAGATATGCATAGTAATTTAGACTCGCATTCCAATGGTGAAATGAATAACAAAAGGGACGATATTGTACAATTTGACGCTAAAAAAACAATGCAAAGAAAAATATTAGATTACGATAAAATCGGGCGTATAATGCTCACATATACTTTTGAGCTGCATTTTTTAACGTTTATTATGCTCGCCATATAACGCACACCCTCTTTTGTACGAAGAGGCCTGAAATGTACATATGCAATGCTCTCCTGTTTTGAAGTAATTTATTTGAGGTATTATTCCAAGGTATAGAAAAAAAACAGTATACATCTATATAGAATTACAACTCTTTAAGTTCATAAGGAGTGTCATTTCTTTTAAATAAACAGTATTTCGATATTACTAGAAATCAAAATTTTTTTCTATACTCATCTTTTTTTGTTTTTAAAGCTCTTGAACCCCTAAATTTCAATTTAGTTTTTTATGCTAAAAGTGGGCGTTATACGCCGAATTTTACGGTATGTAAGATTTTCTGTTATTTGTTGTTGTTCAAAACTATTTGTGGCATCATTGCTTAATGTTCCTTCCTACAATCTGTTCTTCATGTGGTTTTTAGCTAATTGTACATATGCATTGTATACCTTTTTTACATATCAATACATTGCTATAATATTTTCTGCAGTTGAAAATAAAGATTTTTGCTATTCTTTCTTCATCAGCTAATTCAATGATTTCATCTTTGTAGAAAAATATTGCTTGAAGTATAACAGAGAGAATGACACTTAATTCAAACTAATTGCTATCGACAAATTGGTAATATTGTGAACCATGTTTTTTTTGTATGTCACTGTTTATGGCCTTATGATCTGTATGACCGATAAGATTTCATCTTTGTTTTAACCCTCCAATTGAAAAGAACGGGTTTTTCCACCCTACTAGAGAGGCTTCGATAACGGATCACACTGACTTTTTCCTAAGGCCGGTGACTCACCAAAAATGAACCAAACAGACTTTTTCCCCTTCAAGTAATGTGTTCAAAACCGATAAGGTGGTATTTTTCCGAATTCTTTTCCCCCTTTAAAGGTTTACGATCTTGAAAGATAATTAGAGACGGTCGGGGAGACACAATGGGCATTGAGGGGGAACTTTTTTATGGGTCACGGAGAGACCCGTTCGCAATCGTAAAATCTCCGAAGAATTTCTTAAAACCCTAAAGTGTACGGAAATAAATTGCAAGTCAACGTGTTGAGAATTCCCTTGTTTTGTATTGCTCAAATAACAAATTATATTTGAATTTTGAATGTCTGAACATTAATTTCATTCAGAGAACTTCTCAAGTTTATATTTTGAATCTTCAAATAAAAAGTATTTAAAAGCATCTGGACAAATTTACAGTTAACATTTGCGCATATAAATAAATATAAAGATCCTTTTAAAATCAAGTTAAAAATATATATTTATGCATAATCCCTCATCATTCATGTTCCATTAGTGGTTGACTGAAGAAAAGGTTATTAAAATTTGGACATTTTTATAATCTTAACCATGCAAAACTAGGAATTTTGTATTAGCTCCACTGAAATTCTGCATTGGAATTTCGAAAAAGATATTTATACGTGTCTCACATACTCAGTTGAAAAACATATATATTTACCATAAATACTAATAATTCTTTGGATATTTAAAATTATCATTAGATTAATTTTTAATATATATATATATATATATTCGACTTCTCTAATATTTTTTTTCAAGTATTCCTTAAATTTCATATAATTTAATTAAGTGAAGGGATATTAAAGTCGCACTCTCTTCTCTACTCAACTACTTGAGGGCTTTTGGCGACGGACTTGTGGCCGGGGTATCAGGTGGTCAAGGTATCGAATCATGGTTGGCATGTCTCGAGTTTCAGCCCAGTGCCACAAAAGACCCGCCGTAGGGCAGCGGTGCACGTTAAATCTATCGAGAGCTGAAATGTTCTTTCGTTGGTGTGGTAGTTAGGAGAGGGGGGGGTGCCAGCTCAGGTGTCGCCCTCGTCATTTGACCATTTTTCAAATTTACGAGGTCCATCACTAAAAGCCCTCGTGTAGCTGAACAGTGCGACGTTAATATTCACTCACTTGGCGACGGACCTCGTAATTTTAAACCATGGTCAAGTGACGAGGATGACGCTTGAACATCGCTCACATACACGGCGAATCTTCAGTGGTGCTGGGGTCGAACTCATGACACGTCAGCTACGAGTCCGTTACTTTGACCATTAGGCTACCGTGGCCTCATAATGTGGTTGAAAACTGCATGTTATGAGTAAAAATATGCTGAAACATTTGATGAACTTATAATAGATTTTTGCATAGAAGATAGATGTGTGATAAGCTAAAATGACAATATGTAAAAGTTATGAGAATACCGATGACAATTTTTGAAAAATTCAATTTAAGTTTCAGTTTGAAACTTATTCGTTTTTTTTCGCATTTAATATTAAATAATCGCGATAACAAATTAATAGTTTAACGCAGTGCTTCTCAAACTGTGGGGCGCGCCCCCCTGGGGGGGCGCGATAACCCTTCGAGGGAGGCGCGAGCATCTTGAAAATATAAAAGGCTTAAAAAATTATTTTTTGGAATGAAGTAAAACAAAATGCTTTCTGACAAAATAAAAAATACACATTTTTACACTGATATAAATTATGTATATCATCTGGTTTTCCACTTTCAAAAGATTCCACTTCAAACGCTCATTAGCTATCTTTGATCCCAAAACCAAATAAAAAAAGATATTTTGTTTGCTTTGCTGTAATCCCGCGATGAAAGATTTTTTTATTACGTTTCTTGTAACCTCTAGAATAGTACTTTTGATTATCATCTCTTTGACCTTCAAACTTACTGGTATGCTTAACTCTGTCTACTTTTCTTTTGGAGAAGTTGTAAATAATATTTTTCTGTTGCTTTTTCCCCCATGTAAATGAGTTTTATGATGTATGGATAAGCATATTGAGCACTTTGAAGGATTAATTGTCCAAGATGTATTTTTATGAGTAATCTGAAATTGCATTATAAAAACGTTTTACACAATTATTTTTTTATAACTGACATCGATGTTTTTGTATCGAATACATTTTTTCATGGGAGCGGTCGCATGAGGCGCTGAATCACTCCAAATTCTGGTAAAATTGTTTATTCGTTAACAGTTTCTTGACAGTATCCTCCGATATGACAGTCTTAATGGAAACTAAAAATGAATTTGTCACATTTATGCCTCTTTGAAAGTGGCAAACGGTTTTTTACAATCAAGGTACTTGTTTTGATCGAGTTCCCTTCACGACCACTTTTGTTCAGAAATATTTTCTATGAATATGCTATACTTTCCCCTACGATTAACTTTGTGGTTTTAATTGCTGTGTTGTACAACTTATTATGGTTTATAAATGTAAATGAGCAGAATATAAAAAATGGGCATCTGTGATCTCTTTATTGAAGGAAGATGAAACTGATCAAGCAATTGAAGAACCTGATGAAATAATGCATATTAATCGTGATAAAGGAAAGTAAATATGACAAAAGTGATAGACATGAAACGTTTGAGTTGAATTGTAATTTTCAAATGCCTAAAGAACTCTATCAAGAAAATTAAGATATCAAGAAAACTAAGAAGCCATAAATGTAACACTTCGCCTTATCAAAAGACACAAGCAAGAAAAGGTTACACATGCTATTAGTAGATCATCGAAAATAGCAAAAATTACAATAACGTGAGCAAAATATGACAGTTTTGATTGCAAATAACGTTCTTATATTGTTAGTGAAAAGTGTCTGTGATTTATGTTCTTTATTAAGGTCACGCACATTTGGAACGGTTTCTTTAGTTTTATTGATTTTTTCTCAAATCATCAAAGAAAAATTAAAAAGTCCTTTTAAAGTAGGTAAGTATATTTTCTCTTAGTTAAATTATTCACTGCAATCGTGATTTTTATCGAGCACAGAAAAATAATTATAAAAAAAAAAAAGGATTGGGGTGACTTGGTGAAGTGATCGCGCGACCATTAACGTTAGTGTGGAGTGGGCGCCTGCTTCCGGGTTAAAACATTTTGAAGGTTTCTCGCTTTAAATATTAAAAATAACACAATTATTCTTCATTGGAATTTTTCATTCGTTTTCCTTATTTAATATTAATTCTAAATGCTAATTCTGTGAGGCTTAAAATTACAGTTCGTTTTAAACTATTTATAATAGAGCATTCATTTAAAAAAATCATTTTATATTTTTGTATGCATTGTTGTGCACTTGGTTTTACTCTTCTTACAATTAAGCTATTATATCAAGAATAATGTATTATTTTTTAAAAATAATCACAGAACGGGTACTTCAGCCAGTGTACTTATAAATGTATCAGTACTGCACAATGTATTTTTATAACTAATTTATTAATACTAATTTAAGAGCAAGTTTAATTATTATTAGTGACTTCCATGAGCTTGGCTTGCAGAGCAAAGGTTTTCAAATGAAGGCTTAATATTAGAAATTGACACTCTGAGTTCTTTTTCTATATTTAGAAACGGTAAAAGTATACGAAATGCTTTTGTTTTCAGTTCAGAAAAATTCATCATCTACTTCTTCTGCCCAGAATTGAAAGAGAGTTTTATTACAAAATTGTCTTTAATTTCGCCACTAGATGTGAAATCTATGAAACTTTCTTCTTCGGTAGTGGAGAGCCCTTCTGGGGTATTTTGAAATGGATCTCTCTCACACACACACCCATTCGTAACTTTGCTATCAAGTTGTCCTCAGCAAAAAATATTTTTTAAATTTTTTGCTAACATAGCTAAATGATATTCAATAGTTTTATAAACAACTTCCACGTGTTGTTCTTCAGTTTTGTAAGTTTTTACACATTTATCCGCATTTTCAAACATTTCTAGGTTTTTTTGCTTTAAATTTCGGCTCCATAATTCTAATTTTCTACAAAAAGCATTAATTTTATCACTCGTGTCAAACATATGTACATTTGATCCTTGAAGTTGAAGATTCAATATATTTAATTTCTCAAATATATCGACTAAGTAGCTCAACTTCATCAGAAATAAACCATCTCGAAATTTCCCAGCTTCCGGTAGGTTTTCCTCTTCTAGAAAAATGGTAATTTCATTTCTTAATTCATAAACACGTTGTAAAAATTTCCCGCGTGATAATCATCTTGCTTCACAATAAAATAGCAATGATGAATGCACTGCGCCCATGTCTTTGCAAAGTCCAGAAAAGATTCTTGATTTTAGGGGGGTCTCATTTTTATGTAATTTACTACAGTCACAACTGTCATTAGCACAATATTCAGACCAGGACTAATTTCTTTGGAAGCCAGAGCTTCTCTGTGGATCATACAATGTGTCCAGATGCACAGTGGAGATTTGTGTTTCACAAGTGCTTGTATACTTTTAAATCTTGTTGACATTGTACGAGCACCATCGGTGCATATTCCGACACAATTTTTCCACTCTATATTTGCCTCGTTTATAAAATCATTTAAAATATCAAATAATGCTATTGCTGTTGCTTTAAGTTTTATTGGTTTACAAAAAAAAAAAAAAAAGTAGTTCTTCTACCGCTGACATACCATCTCAAAATCGAACATACGCAATGAAATGAGCATCTTTATTGCTATGTGTTGCCTCGTCAAGCTGAATTGAAAACAATTTATCACGCAACTTACCGAAAAGCTGTTGCTCTACATCTTCAGCGATATCATCAATTCGACGGGAAACAGTATCATTTGATAGGGGTATGGACTGCAACTCTTTGGCAAAATTGTCTCCAAACATAGTTTCTACGATCTCAATTGCTGCAGGCAAAATAAGCTCTTCGGCAATAGTGTGAGGCTTTTTACATCTGGCTATTTTATATGATACTTTGTAAGAAGTAAGTAAAGCTTTTTCATTCACTTTTTTCATTCACTGACAAAGTTTTTTTTAAAAAATGTTTTTTTGTTTTCCATATGATTTTAATTTTGATTCAAAGAACTCTCGAGGTTTGTTAATGTACTCACCATGAAGCGTTTCGAAATGTCTTTTAAGTTTATAAGGTTTCATACTGTCTGCTGCCAATATTTTTGAGCAAATAACACACAGGGCTTTTCTTCTCCATTTATTTCAGTAATGGTAAATCCAAAATTCAAGTATTCTAGAGAATATTTCCTTGATTTAATTTTTGGAACTATGCTCGTCTGTGCACTTGTTGATGCTTTATTATCGTCGAATGTTCGCTTACAACTTAAAAATTTATCTATGATTTTTTTTTGTTCCAATTTTAATAGTGTGAATTACAACTAACGCGCAAATAATAAAATGTACATTCAAGATAGATTTGGTAGCTATAGAAGCATCGAATGGACCAAGACTGATTGGAATTGTACGAGGTACAGCATTATTACATGTTTTGCGCAGACGTCCGATAGTTTGGCCAGAATCACGCAGACGCTCGCGAGAATGCCAGATGTGATGGATATGAGAGAGCGCAACATAAAGTAGACTATTTTTCAATTTCTACTATAAGTTCACTCTCTCATATATCTTGTTCAAATTTTCAAGCGTTGATAAAATACTTTCTATTCATTCATTCAAGTTCAAATACATTTTTTAAAACTTGTAGTGGGTGACACTTCATGTTAATACAGTTCTTTCAAATTTTAATTCATTAATTAAATTAAAAAAATGAATAAATAGTAACAAACAAAAATTATAGTCCGAAAGCATTTATAGAAAGGAAAACTTTTCGTGCTGTCCCCTGTAACGCAATGGATAGCGCGCTGGGCTTCTAATCTGAAGGACGGTAGTTCGAATTCCATCCGAGATGGCCTAATTTCTAAGAATGTGTGTGATTTCTTCTTTTACTTTACTATTTTCTTACACTAATTAAATTTAATTAATGAATAAATAGTAACGAAAAAGAATATTCCAATACCCCATATATAGAAAAGAAAAGGAAAAAATTGAAAGGAAAATCGCTTTCTCTTTGTCGCTTAACATTGTGATTCTGTCATATGTATTACATATTTGTATTAATTGAAACTATTTAATAGAAAGTAACTAAAATAAATTTTTCTTTGTTGGCCTAAGTAGGAATTGACTTAAAATTTATTTTTTATATTACTTGTTCTAATGACATTTGTACTTTTAGAAATGCATGATGGACGAAATAAATTTTTAATTAAATGTCATTTTGAAATCTGTCCCAATTTAAAAATGAGAAAGGAAAAAATAACATAACATTATAATTATTACTTAAAAGTAATTTGCTTAAAATATATATTATATAAAAGTAACGTATACAAAATTTAATACTCAAAGTGCATTATTATTGCATTCAATACATTATTATTGGGGGGGGGTGAAGAAAATTATGATTGAAAATTGGGTCGCCAGTAGTGAAAGTTTTAGAAGCACTGTCCTAATTTATTTATTTTGCAAAAAAGTAGTATACAAACTGTAATACTTATGCTATTAATTTGTATGGTTTATAATTAAGATCGCGTATAGTAGCTTTAGCGTCAAAGTGCATTATTATTACATTCAGTACATTATTAATGTATAAGGGGGGGCGCGATAAAAATTGTGATTGAAAAGGGGGCGCCAGTATTGAAAGTTTGAGAAGCACTGGTTTAACGCATTCATATAGATTATAAAAAATAAAGGTATAAATGACATTGTTGGGAATAATATGTTTTTATAGGTTTGAATTCAGACTTCTAGACTATTAAAAGGCTGATGTAGAAGTTAGAAAACTAATATTTGAAATATATGGAAAACAATATCTGCAATTCCATGATCTTGACGAGCAGAAGACGGCATTTTTACTTAGTAGGGCAGAAAAAGCATAAGGTAGGAGCTTGTGGAGTAAACAACCAGGCCTCTGCAGTTTTGGCAGGTAATGAACTCCCATTTGTTGCTTTCAATAAGGAATAAAAAAATAACAAATACAAAAATAAGTCGTGTAAAATTTTATATATTTTAATAACAATGAATTGTGAGTGAGTGAAGATTAACGTCGCACTGTTCAGCTGCACGAGGGCTTTTGGCGACGGACCACGTAATTTTGAACCATGGTCAAGTGACGTGGACGACACCTCAGCTGGCACCTCCTCTCCTAACTACCACACCACACCAACGGGAGGACATTTCAGCTCTCGTCAGATTTAGCGTGCATCGCTGCCCTATACGGCGGGTCTTCAATGGTACTGGGCTCGAACTCGTGACAAAGCCAGCCACGATCCGTTGCCCATACCACTCGGCTACCGCGGCCATACAATGAATTGTGAACTTAGTTTCCAATTCATTGTCACGAGTTGGCAGTATAACTACGGTACTTTATCGACGTACTTCTTATATATATATATATATATATATATATATATAAGAAGTACGGTTGATAGAGTACCAATAATTTTAACGCAATTTTATATTTCGTTCTTGTAAACTTTACTCCATTTAAAACATGTATTGACAAAATACTCTCCTTTTGTATATTTATAAAATTTTAAAAATATAATGGTTGTCTTACCCAACATTTTAAATCAGGGGCGGCAACTGTGTAGCTAAGACGTGCCAAACCAAACTGTCAGTATCATTCAGCGTGCCACATAGTAGGAAATTTTTGAAATCCTTCGATTCTCACGGTAATATTTGCAAATTTAAAGAATAGAGGTAAATAATTTAAATTTACAGTTTTATATTTTATATTAATTATGGATCAATAAAATACATTTATTAACATAAAAATAAACAATATAAAATGTTACTATTTCTTCAACAAAGATAAAAAAAACTAAAAATGTATGTTTCCAACATATTTACTTAAATAAGAAATAGACAAAGTGAAATATAAATGATTCCCTTCATTACAGTTAAATAAAAATTGTAATGCGAATTAACTCTTTCACGACTCTTCTTTCATATCGCAAAACCAGGGGTATAATGCATGACACGATTCTGAGCAATCAGTTTTGTTAAACAATTTCTTTGCGGAGTCGAAATATTTTTTATATTAGGAAAGATTTTTTACTTTGATATGCCGAATCATAAGTGGAAAGCAGAGTACATACAATTTTCTTTTTTCAACAATTAAATCCCCTAGCAATAACACTCAATTATTTACAAAATAGCTGTAAATTTATCCTTAGAATTATCTTTCAGATTATTTTGTAGTTTCATAAATGTCCATAACTCAGAAGATGTTTGTCAAATAAGGTCTATTATCAACTTCCATCCACTCAAGAATTGACAAATTTGTAGAGTAGTGCTGAGTGCCACTAAGAATTGTACCACGTGCCACAGGTCCATAGATTGCAGACACGTTTTAAATGTTCTTATTAACTAACCATCTCCTATTCAAACACAATTTATATGATAAAAAAGGGTTTTCATTCATTTTGTAGGGAATTGTATTAGATTCAACCATAAGAAATTTTGTGTATCAAAAAAATTACGTTGTTTCGGGGATCACCTTAGAGCAAAACGAAAGGAATTTGATATAATTGTAGTAAGTTTCTCTAAAAGGGGAAACGTTCACTTTCAAAATACATTGCGTAAAGTGGTTTTAGGTGTACGAAGTTATATTCACTATTATTCCTAAAATAAATTTTGATATTTTGGTGTTTCGTTAAGTTTTGAAGTTATTTCTTCAAATATACTTCTCCATTACATTTCTTTGAAACTTGCTATTTTCTTTTGCGGCCACGGTATCCTGATGGTCATGGTTATGAACTCGTGTCCAGTGTTCGAGCCCTGGTACCACAAAAGTTTAGCGTTGAAGAGGAGCTGATGCACGTTAAACACGTCGAGGTCAAAAGTCCTCACGTTGGTGTGATGTGGAAGTTTGGAAGGGGAGTTATCAGCTCAGTTATCGTCCTCGTCACTTAACCGCGGTTCAAAATTACGTAGTCGCTCGTCAGTAGCCACCGTGTTGACTTAGAATGCAATATAAACCCTTGACGTGTGCACTTGAGTTAATCCGAGTACGCTAAACAGTTCCAAATATGCACATTAGATATAATTGAAACGAGGTCGCATTTTATGCTGCTGTAATTTTCTCACTCAAATATCAGCGAGCGCCGTCTGCACTCGTGATATTTGACTGTTGTTTCTTATATTTACGATTTAGTCGTTAAACATCAAAAACTTGGATACAATATTTGTATAAGAAATTAAGGGAAAAGAAATACTTAGATTTTAGAAGTAAATTACTAGAAAATTTACATAAAATTATTACTATGAAACAAATATTATCCAGTATCATTGCGTATTCAAAGATTTGAACGTCGAGATAGATAAGCTTTGAACATAAAAGATTTATTGACGTTTTATCTGATGTGTAAATTTTAACTGAAAAATGTAAACGGCACAAACACATACATTTGTATCTGTCAGTATCCGAAACACGTCATTTACACCGATAATATCTTCCATTTGGAAAACAATTCGGCAACTCTTGAGGAAGTGGGTGGTCGTCGAGAGCTCCTTTCAACGGAATTTCCAAGAAAGGGGAAAAGCCGTTTTCCAATTAGTTTATCTTTCTTCTTTTGAAGCGGTGATGCCCGTTCCTGCCTGAATCACCACTATTTTTTCGTGAATAGTCTATTCCAAACAATAATCTCCATTTCTATTGGTCTTACTGCTTCTTACCAAAATCTCTCCCAAATTTCATTGGAAAGCTCCTCTTATAAAAGCTTAAATAAATATATATATAGCTACCATTTGCTTTTCGAATCCTTTTAAGAAGGGCTTTTGGTTTATCTTAAAAATAAATAGTGATTCTGAAAATGAATGTTTGATTGAAGAGAGAAGTTCGATGAAGAATTTTCATCCTCTGAAAGTGAGTCTGATGATGATTGCTTGATAGTGCTAGAGACTGGTGTCAAATAGATGTTACCTCCTGTACCGAGTCATCCTAAATTTCCATTTACTGGAAATCCAGGAATAAAAGTATGTATCCGGGATTCTGAGATCCCTTTGAATATTTTTCAACCTGTTCCTTGACGATGAAATGTTCTCATTTATTGTAGAGGAAACAAATAGATACGCCGAATCATTCTTTGAAAATGCAGAATTGACACCTGGTTCTAGGGCTCTAAAATGGAAAATACGAACAAGGAAGAGATGAAAAGATTTATCGCTCTGTTGCTCCTACAAAAGGCGTAGTACAAAACCTGTGGAACAGTGGTTTTGGTCGAAAAGACCAATTCTATCCACTCCATTTTTTGGAAAAGTGATGGGTGAGGTGCGCTATGGACTTTTGATGAAGTTCCTACACTTTGCAAATAATGAGTCCAGTAGCGATTTAGATCATAACACGAAGCTAAAAAAAATAAGAGAGTTTCACAATCTAATAGTACATAAGTTCAAATCTGTGTATGTACCGAAACCGGATATATCAGTGGATGAATCGCTGATAGCATACAAAGGTCGATTAAGTTGGAAACAATATATTCCTCAAAAACGAGCTCGTTTTGGAATTAAATTGTTTCAGTTATGCGAATCAGAAAGTGGCTACATTTGGAACTCGTTGATATACACGGGAAAAGGTACTGCCTTCAACAAAAACTATAACGATTATGGTCTTTCGACGAAAAGTGTCATGAGACTCTTATCCACGAATTGAAGGGGAAAGGCTATTGTTTATCCACTGATAATTTCTATACATCACCTGAATTAGCGAAATTACTGATTGACAGTAAAACGGATATCTGTGGAACTTTACGACCAAACCGAAAAGGTTTACCTGTTTCATTTAAAAGTTCTACACTGAAGAAAGGGGAGATTATAGCCTTCCAAAAGGGTAAAATGTGTGTTTTAAAGTGGAAGGATAAAAAACCCTTGCATATGCTTAGCACTTTTCATAACGCTGACATGATGGAAGTGAAAGCTAAGAAGGGGGATTCTGTGAAGCTGAAACCAAAAGCCGTGGTGTTTTATAATAACAGCATGGGGGGTGTTGATAGATCAGATCAGTGTCTATCTTACTATCCTGTTGCCCGAAATCAACAGCGAAAATACTACAAGAAGATTTTTCGACATTTGTTAAATCAAATTGTGTGGAATTCCTCCGTTATCTTTAAAAAAAATGGCGGGATTTTAAATCATATTGGTTTTCGAATGAAACTGATAGAACGATTGATAGAAGAAGGAGGTAGTGATTCTAGTTCTCGAAACTTTGCTTCCCCTAACATTTCTGAAAATGTAGTCCGCTTAGTTGGAAGGCACTTCCTTCATATGTAGAAAGTGAATGTTCAAAAAAAAAAATCGCGAAAATGTGTGGTATGCAACCTTAAGATGAATGATAATGGAAAACGCATTCGGAAAGAAACTCGTTTTCAATGTAAAGACTGTAATGTTGGACTGTGTGCAGTGCCGTATTTCGAAAAATATCACACTGTGACATTTCTGTAAACGACATGCATGTGTCTTCTTTGATATTTTTTGCAATTTATATCAGTTAAAATTATTTTTTGTTAAAGGTTTTTTGTAACTAATTGTAAATTGAATAAAAGCTTTTCTTACAATTATATGTATTTGAGGATGAAATCTGATTTACTTTATTCAGGAAATTTTTAGTAAATTTCATTTTCTTAGCCAACTTATTTCTTTTAAAACATGCATATTTGTGTATTATATAATTAAATTTCTAACTATCTAAAATTATGTCTGGCTTTTTTCTTCATTAAAATCTTTCAGGATTTTACAAATTATCTTGCCATTATTCATTATGTACTTAATAAGGAAAAAATATATCTAAATATAAATAATTTATGTCCTAATAAACATATAATTGTTTTTAGCTACAGTTTGGAAAATGCATTGAAATTTGTATCGGGACAGGATTTTAACATATTATGAATGTGTTTTTGTGACTGCGACTATGTTATATATTTATCTTTCATTCTTTTTACAATATGAGTAGAAGTCGTAAACAGTTTGTCACAGTAAAATTAATTTTTGTTTTATATTCAAATTGTACTATTATATTGATTCTGAAAATAATAGGTTAGTTTGACAAGCCATTATTTCACAATTTTAAAGCATTGAACAGTTTTGAAATTTTTAAAACTTTTCTAAAATGTTAAATTATTAAAAATATTTAATTATTGTAAGTGATTAATATTTCTAGATTATCGGAAACAAAAAGTATAAAATTTAAAATATATCTCTTTGTTGAATTTTAATAATTATTTTTATGGCTAAACCTGGAAAAAACCCAACTTTTTTAAATATTAACATTAAGATATTTTTAAAAATAACTAGAGCTCTCAGACCTGAATCCATATGAACTTTTATAGAACATATGTAAGGGAACATTTACAAGATATTTCAAGACTCTATCTTGAACAGGAAAAACGCCTTAGGGATTAGAAAACACTCTCATCTTCAAAATTAAAATCTGAGAAAAACATATTTAAAATTTGTAAAGGCATAAAAAAATTCCATTGCCTGTAAAGCTTTAATTTTTCAATCTGTTACTATCCAACTTATGCTCTACATGAAAATTCTACTTGAAATAAATATGACTGAAATATCTTTTTTAATTCAAAATATTCCAAGACATAACATTGATAACAACTGTTAATTTGATCAATTATTCACTTTTATCAGAACCTTATATATTCACAAGAGTTTTAAATGCAAAATATTTATATAGAAATTAGTAGTTATACAAACGTAATCCAGAAATCACCAAGTTTGTAAACAATATCTATTTTTTTCTCAGTTCCCCATCATGGTAGTTAAGCAAGTTTAAGTTTTTGTAGCATGACTTTCAAATACTGCAATGTAGAACTACAATAGATTTATTATAATGTAGTTTGTGGTACATCAGGGAAATATTTAGTTCATTCTGCAACATTTGTATTCTGTAGTCTAATTGTATTATTACCTGAAAAAGCTGAATTTTAGATTTACCATTTTCAGTCATATTCCATTCCTTTCTCAAGTATTATTTATCACAGTAGCCTGCGTTCATTTTGGTCATGGCATTTTTCAAAGGAAAAAAAATAATGAAAACAAAGTAAAGAGCTTTTAAATTATATAAACTATGTGTCAAAAATATATTGGTCTTTAAATCAATCTCAATTAAGTAAATGTGAGAAAACTCAAAAACTTAAAAAAAAAGCGCACAGAAATGATTTTAAAAACTAAAATTGTAGTTAATTGCCGTTTCACACGAAATATTGGATTGTGTTAAAAAATATTTTTAATTAATTCAATCTAGGAATGCAAAAATGCTTTAAAATGAAACCGAATTTAAAATCAAAACTCAGAAAATTAAAATTTCTTAAAACCTAATTGGTTTTTAGATCAGAAATTGAGCAAGTTTTCCAAATATATGAAATATATATTTGCAATAAATTGGGTGAACTATCTGTTGGCCGTGAAATGTAGAAAATGTCCATTTCACAATCCTCGCCCTAGGCCACAGCTGTGAATGAGAAACCTCCCGTTTCGAAGAACACAGAGACCGAAAAGCAATAAAGTCTTTCCCTGCAAAACCAATCGGGACCTCCTGAGGCGTTAGCAGGGGAAAGCACTAAACAGCCATCCGTTTTTAAAGCAGTTCGCGAAATTTATCGGAGCATTTTCGGAGTAAATAATTTTGGGAAAGCAGATCGTTTTCCAAGTGAAATTCAATTAGCGGGTCGTCCAGTCAGAGGGTTAAATGACAAAAAAGAAAAAAAATTTTTGACAAAAAGCTATTTGCTGATCTAGGATACAACTATGATATATTTTCTGACCTTGAAACAATATTTCTCATATTTTCTTCTGGATTTCTTTAAGTTCAATGTTGACCTAATTTTTTTGTCTCGACTTAACTTTGCTTCTGACAATCTTGCAATATATAAATCAATCATTTGTGATAAAAAAAAGTGTTAGCTGAAAAAATATGCACCTTGAAAAGATTTCATCATATCTCCTTTTGGATTACTTTAAAATTCAGAGTTGATGTGATTTTACATCTGATGGTTTAATGTTGCTTCAGATAATCTTATCCTCATGTAGTTTTTTGGGGATCGTATACATATTTTATATATTACCATACTGCCTATATATGATATATATATTTCAGTTATCACTATAGTTATTTATGATTGTATGTACTCATTTGTTTGTACTCTTTGTTATAGAATTACAATTTCTAATAGAAATGTTGCGAAAAAGTATTGCTTGAATAATTAATTTTCTAGCAACATGTTTTATTGTTTGTATCATTCAGTACTGTTGTTGATTTTAGATTATTTCAATAGGGACCTATTTTAGATAGATTTTTTATTTTAGTTCATACTAACTTAATTTTTTTTAGTATTGAATTAAAATTAATACTTTATATTAGGTATATTACAGAGATGGTAGATAGTATTACACCATTCCTCATGTAATATAATTTAATTTTTTTCCTGTTGATAGCTTCCTAATATTTCTTATTTATGATATTATTTTGTTAATATTTATTATCATTAATTTTTTCTTTCGGTTTATCTATTTCAAGTTATTTCTCCCGTAGTTCAATAACAGAAACTCACTACTGCTATTACTTTTCTGATATAATTTTTTTTCTATTTACATTCATTCATTTCTGTTTACTTTATAGCTTGCTAATTTTCTCACTTACATTGAAATATTTGTTTTTGTTAAATTATTATTTAATTTGAGACCAAGCATAGAAAAATATTTTATAATTAATATAATAAAAGTAATATGTATCTTACATATTGATTTAATTATTTCACAATCTTTTTAAATATTAAATAAGTCTTTATCAATAAACGAGATTTTTCTTTTACAGTCATTTTTAACATAACGATATGTCACAACTAATTGCTCTATGAACATTTTTTTATCAGTTTTTTTATTTCATAACCTGAAAAGGAAATTATTGTTATATAACGATTGATTGAGTAAAAATGAAAATACCAAACCCCTTTTCTTATTTTAAGCTCTAAGAAAATAATTGTTAAAATAATGAATGTTAGTTTTGTATAATATACTTTTTTTTTCGTCAGATACATGTTTAAATGATTTACTAAACACAGTGGAATGAAAAACTACAAAATTGTAACAAAATACTAAAATTTTTTTATCAGACAGTATTCTTTTGTTTTTGAATGTTTTTTTAGTAAATGTAAACTAGGAATGCAGGCTTTTAACCATATAAATATGTATATTGTTTTTTTATGCTTACATATGTTTAATCAAACATTCAAACGATCAGAAAAAAAATCGCTTCAATAGCAATCTGTAAGATTGTTTAATTCATCATTTATAAATAACAGGGGGGAATAGTTCTACACTCAAAAAAGCCACTGTAATGCCGGGCTCTAGAGAGATAAAAGAAACGTGTCTGACAATGGAAAGCTGTGGAATAAATTTCGAAAAAGGGAATTGTAATGACGTTAATACACACTGGTGAGCAAAACTTAAGCAACAGGTGGGTTTATTGCCATAACTTCACGAAAAATCATCTTAGAGACATGAAATTCAGAAATGAGGGAGAGTATTATGTACGTAAAGGATGACGAAAGCATCGGCGCTGAAAAAGGAATACAATGCATACGGTATGGAATCAAACAAAAACAAGCTTTATTGAACGCATAGTATCGTGACTCATGATGGTCTATCCAACAGGAAGAACAACAAGCAGATGTTCCTTAATATGGTATATGCCCTCCCCTCACTGCAATGGTTCCTTCGCACCGTCTCCGAATACTCAGAACCAGCTGGTGCAACATTTCTTGCGGTAGGAGTGCCCATTCTTCAATCAGCATCTGTTTGAGTTGTTCAGTGTTCTCCGGATGATGTAAGCGTGCTGCAATACGTCTCCCCAAAGCATCTCACACATGTTCGATGGGATTTAAATCTGGAGAGTACGCTGGCCAATCCATTCGAGTGATATCTTCCCTTTCCAGCAGCTCCTCAACAGCAAGAGCTGATGTGGCCGTGCATTGTCATCCATAAAAATGAAGTCTGGGCCAATGGCACCTCGGAACAGATGCACATGGGGAAGAAGTACCTCCTCACAATAGCGATCCCCGATTACAGACCCTCTATCGAAAATGTGGAGCTCATTTCGCCCGTTCAGCATAATGCCTTCCCAGACAAGAACTCCAGGACCAGCGTAATGGTGTCTTTCCTTGATGTTACTGGTATAAAACCGTGTCCCGATCTCTCTCCAAATCAAAACGCGTTGAGAATCGCTTCTGGTACTGAACCGACTCTCATCCGTAAAGAGGACACGACTCCATTGATCAGTTGTCCAGTTTTTGTTCTCTCTGCACCACTGTAAACGGTGGCGTCGGTGGTCAACTTTCAACGGGAGGCAGCGTTCAGGATGGCGGGTGAATAGGCCTCCTTTGTGAAGGCGTCTGGCCACAGTAAACCGTGACACTTGTCGCCCCGTTGCTGTAGAGAGTTGCTGAGCAATGACGCTTGCTGATTGCCGTCGGCCTCTTTTCGCCTGCAGGGTGATATATCGGTAGTCCCCTGCATTTGTCGTCCTCGGGCGGCCACCACCAACCTTATTTACAGCTGTACCTGTGGTTTGGAACGCTTTCCAAGCGCGCGAAATGACACTTTTGTTGATTCCAAACTCTGCAGCTACACTGGTGACGGTACGCCCCTCCTCCAGCGTTCCGATCATTCTTCCACTTGTGAAGTCGTCCAGCTGATTTCTTCTAGCCATATTTCACGAACTGACTCACTGGCACTAGCAGCGAATATGTTGAATTGCGTCTGCGTTCTTCATCTTATTTTACTGTTGAGCAGCACGCGCCAACATCACGCGTTTTGCGTACGCTCACGTCGCTTCTGACGTTTCGTTCCTGATATTTGCATACGCGTGACGTTTCTACTGACTTACGTGTTCACTGTACTGATCTCCAGACCTTCTTTTCTGCAATTTCATGGTTATTTGCTTAATTTTTACATTGTTGCCTTAAGTTTTGCACACCAGTGTAGAAATCATGCACACGCAAGAGGAAGTGCTAACAGCTAGAGGAGAAGGGGAATTTCCATGACAATTTGTTATACATTCAAAAATGTTCGTGCAACGCAGGGGGTAACTGAAGCGAAAAGAAGTTTAAAAAATTTCGAAAAAGGGAATTTTAATGACATCATAGCAATAACTCGCATCGTACGCGCACACACCCGCACAAAAGTGCTGGCGTCATGAAGGAAAGAGGAAATTAAGTTACACTCTCTCGGTAAAAGCTCAGGCTTAAACGGAGGGGAAAGAAACAAACAAGTCAAAGTAGTTTCGAAAAAGAATAATGGAAGTGCTGATTTTGTGAAGGGAAGGGAAAATTTATAAAAGTAGAGAGAATGCCCGTGCAAAGCCGGACCATGCAGCTAGTCTAAAATAAAATTCAAATAATGATTAACACATCCAATTTTCAAAATTTAACCGATTAATAAACACATAAAAACTACTTATCTAATTACTTACATATTTTCAAAAAATTAATGCTTCTTTATAATCAATCAAAGTATTAAAAAATAGGAATATAAAATGTTTGCATTATTTTTATTTAGTTCAACACATTTTAATATTAAAATATGCTCTGATTTTAAAAATATCTGAAATAACTGTGTTGAAATAACGTTAAAATGTTGTTTATAGTAATCGAATTTAATAAGAGCGTTGCATACAAAAGATGAAAAATATGCATGTTTGAGATTGATTAGCTATATTAAACGACTATTGGAAGAAAATTGTCCCATATTCAATATATCGCTAAAAATTATTCAACATTTCTTAACCACAAAAAATGAAAAAGTAAATAATAGCAATCAAACAGTTCTATTTATTAACAAAACAACAAAAAATAACATTACAGTCGTTTTACAAATTAATTTCGCATTGAATTTTAATAATATGGCTTCTTTTGGCCACAAACTTTATAACTTATATGCAGTCAAACGAAGACAAATTAGCTGGAAATTCTAGTTTGTATTCCCTTAACTACCACACAACACCGTTCCAGAAATTTCAGAAACCATTTCGTACAATAAGTCGTACTTGCAGAATTTCACAAAATAGATTCTTGGTAACATCAAGATTCGAGCCAACGGCATACTTATCACTAAAATTCACTACCTCTATTCTAGGCCAGGGGTTGGCAAACCTTTAGCTTTGGCGTACCAAAACAGTCTACCAATATGATTCAGCGTGCTACCCAATGGAACATTTTTGAAACAATTCGATTCCCGTGATAATGCGGGAAGAATCAGAGTATAGGGGCCAATTGTTTAGATTCACGGTCTTATTATAAATTAATTTTGCATCATTTAAAGATATTTCTTCACATAAAAATAAAAAGCATAAAATATAACTATTTTTCAATAAAAATTTTGAAAAAATAAAATACATATATTATGTATTTTTAAATATACTTATCAAAATAAGAAACAGACAACGTAAAATATATGTATTTTCTTTCATAACAGTTAAATTTGAATGTGAACTTAGTGCTTGTACTGCTCTACTTACACATCACAAAATCAGGGGTATAATGTGCATTTTTCATTTTGACACGATTCTGAGCATTCAGATGTGAAATAATTTCTTTGCAGACTCGAAATGTTTTTCATATAAGGAAAGATTTCTTACTCTGATATGTAGAGGCAAAAGCGGAAAGCGGAGTACATGCAATTTTCTATCTTTAAACAATTAAATCTCATTGTTCTATAAATTACACATTCAATAATTTACAAAATAGCTGTAAATTTATCTTTAGAGTTATGTTTCAAATATTTTCGTAATTCCGTAAGTGTTCATAATTCAGAAAATGTTTGTCGAACAAGGTCCACTAGAAATTTATCAACTTCCTTCCACTCAAATATTGGCAAATTTGTTGAGTAGCACAGAGTGCCACTGAGAATAGTTCCACGCGCCATAGGTTGCCGATCCCTGTTCTAGACTGTGGCCCATTAAAAAAGTTAAAGCTGTAAATATATCTTATACGAAGTAAATATTATTTAATAAGAAATATCTTATACGATGTAAAAATTAAATGTTATGTAAAATTTTCCACCAAAATTCCACATAGTATTTTGTTTTACACATAGTTTTTAGTATCATCACAAATGTCTGTATTGCAGAAATCTTTTATAAATTGCATTTTTTTAAATGTATAAAAGAAAATAGGAAATGAAAAGGAAAGGACTCTCTCTGATTTAAAAGCATTTTTTTTAAAAAAAAATGAACTTTTTTGATAAAATGAGACGATTTTTTTTAAAAATGAATTAATTGACTGATTTAAACACATACCAAATTATATTAAAATTTTTTAATTTCATGAGAATTTCATAAAACTTACAAATAATTTGATTTCATATAATTATTCCACTAAGCAAATGGTTAGAAATTTGCATTGTTTTTAATATAGCAGTTACAAATCAAATGATAAGTGGAGTGCTTTTCAGTATAAGAAATTTACTAAATTAAACATATACTTAAATTAATCCTGGATAAATTTATTAGTATTAAATGCTTCAGAAAATAATGCAAGCATAATACAGAATTTGCCTCCAAGATTTATACACAATATATATAGAGAGGGACTTTACTTCTTAAATTGCTTCATTAAATTAGTGTATTACTGATACATAATTCAACCCTGCATTTCTTGGTATAAATACTGCAGTAGAAAGAAAATTTTAGATTTACGCGAATTTTCTTTTTTCATATTTTATATAAAAATGACACCTTCTAATTCAATGAATATAATTGACAAATCTTAACAAGTTCACCAGATCAAATAGCAATATAAAACGTTAGAATAAACTCTGTTTCTCAATAAATAAAAAAAACTCTAATTGTTAAAAATAATTAACTGAATCTATATAGTTTTTTAAAATAAATATATATATTACATAAATATATATATATATATAAATATATCAAATAAATTATATATTATTTATTATGTTACAGAAAATAAATATTGTAAAGGTAAATAAGTAAGGAGTTGGGGGGAGTCATTTTAAAAAAGAGTATTACAAGTGCTGATTTTGAGAAGGAAAGGGAAAATTTATAAAAGAAGAGCAAGCCCGTTCACCGCTAGGTCATGCAACTAGTATATACTTATGCATTTATAGGTATATACAATACACATATCAAATAGCTGTTTATATAAGGGTGTCGAAGATTGCCATGCTTCATTTAGTATTTTTTAGTGGACTTGATTGTTTATTTTTAATAATATGTAGAAGGAGAAGCTTGAAACATCAAACTACTAGACCAACTAGTTTGGTGTGCATGTTTCTTGTGTTGAATTGAATTCCGCTTTGAACTTGTCTTACGGAAATTGACTCAACGGCTTATAGATAAAAATAATTCTACTTTTGAACTTTTAGATTTAGACTTCAAATTTGGCAAGCATGTTTATTTTGTCTGTAAAGTACTACTAAAACTAGATTTTAAGGAAATCCACTTTAGAGGACGGAGTTACAGGAGCAAAAAGAATAATTCTGATCCAATTTTAGGTATTCAAGTCCTATCCTTTTTAAATCAAGAAGTGAAAGTTATAAGAATGTTTTTGAACGCATTCGAATGCTTAATGCTAGGGCATAAATACAATAATTTACATACATATAAGCAGTACATACGTGTACAACGTCTTTAAATACCCATCGAAGCTGATTCGAGTAAAGACTAGTTAATTTATAAGACAGAAATATACCAGTTAATTAAGACTTTAGATTACTATTATATTTATATAGTAGAAGTGATTTTCAAAATTTTATTTTTGAATTATCGATTTCTCCACATGCACGACCTATTTATTAAAGACGATATTACCGTTTAAGAACCACGCGACTGGTTAAAAATCACAGACATAAATATGAATTTTAATTTGGATAGGCGATGGATCTCGCAATTATGAACCGTAGTTCAGAGAGTAACAAAGATGATAACTAGCCAGAGCTTATTGCTTACTTTTCCTAACCGCACATAACACTGAAATTCCATTATAAAAAAATCATACTTCAACATTTGATTTGAAGGATCTTCAAAGAAATCAAGTGGCCGCGGTAGCCGAGTGGTATAGGTATCGGACCGTGGCTTGCTTTGTCACGGGTTCGAGCCCAGTACCACTAAAGACCCGCCGTGTAGGGCAGCGATGCACGTTAAATCTGTCGAGAGCTGAAACGTCCTCCCGTTGGTGTGGTGTGGTAGTTAGGAGAGGGGGTGCCAGCTCAGGTGTCGTCCACGTCACTTGACCATGGTTCAAAATTACGTGGTCCGTCGCCAAAAGCCCTCGTGTAGCTGAACAGTGCGATGTTAATATTCAATCAATCCATCAATCAATCAAAGAAATCAAAAGTCGAAACCGTGTATCGAACGAATGAGTGAGGTTTATATTAACGTCACACTGTAAAGCAATACGAGGGCTATTCGCAACGAGTCTCGTAATTTTGAACCTCGGTGTCAAATGACAAGGACGACACCTGAGCTAGCACCTACCTCTCTTAACTACCACACTAACGGGAGGACATTGGGCCTCGACAAAATTAACGTGTACCGGTAATGGCATTGGGACTCGAACTCATGACACAACGGCCGCAAGTCCACGACCATGGCCACTAGGCTACCAGAGCCACATGGATCGATTGAAAGCCCACTGTTTGTGATCAGATTTCTAGACTTCCATAACCCAAGCGTCAATTCTAATATAAAAAATAAGCTAAAAATTTAAGATAAAAAGCACTGCAAACTTCAAATTCTTTAGTGCAGTAACAAATGTAAAATAAAATTGTTTGTAAAATATCATGGAATTAAAATACAATATATTTTGATATTTTCAAATCATGTCATTTATTTAAAAAAATCTACTCGTTCTTATAATGCTTAATTACACATTGTCTTAAAATTAAGTCTTTTCATTTTTCAACTTTATTTTATATGTTAGAAAGCTGCCCTTCATAATAGGTTTCTGTAATGTATATAAGCCTATACATAAAAATCTGCATTTTGAAGAATGATTCTATATAATTAGCACATACATTAATTTTTGTTACGTATTAAAATATATTTTAATAGGTTTTATTTTTTAAAAGAGCTTCACAGCGCTGGTATAGCTAGATCTGAGTAGGCCCTGTATCAAAATTTTTTAGACGTCCTTTATTTGGGCCTCTCAGCATGTTACGAGTACTTTACTTACATATGATAGGGCCAATGTAGCTTAGGGGCCCCGTATTATTGATACAGCGGTAGCTACGCCTCTGAGCTGCAGATTAGTAGGTGAGGCGTGGTTCAAATCCTGATATTACCAAAGTTGAAATTTTGCAAGTACTAATCATTACATTAGAAACGAGGTCTTTTTTTTAAAGTTCTTGGGTGGTGTTGTGTTCAAGTTACAGAATACTATATATATATAGTTTGCTTATACTAGTGAAAATAACTTTATCTGCCTGAATGTAACTTATTACTTTAAAATATATTGACAAGCGAATACATGTTACGATATTCCAAAAGGTCATTTGAAAGGTCATTGAATTGTTACTGCTAATATCTTTATGTGGGATATGGAGTGACAAAGGCTATTATCCCATTTTGAATAGTTTTACTTAATAAACTTTTTTGATTCTATACGTTAAATTTTATTAAATTAAAAAGAAATGTATACTAATTTTTCGTGTTTCATAGTAGAATTCAGGGAGGGACCAGAGTCGATTCAAGTTCATTTCGGGCACTGGGCGCAAAAGATCTACGGGCCCCTTTGGCACTGCAGGATCAAAATTTATACCTAAATAATCTGGTTAAGTCCAGCTTATCCGGGCCCTCTTGGACCCCTCCGGGCGCCCAGTGGAACGGACGATATTATTATAATTAATTTTATTTTAACAAATTAATTTATTCCGTCATTTTTTAACATCAGAGCACTTTTAAACATAAAAATTTGATAAACTACATAAAAACTATGCAAACGTTTCGTTCTCCAAATTTTCTAACATTTTGATTGATATTCACACAGTATCAAATTTCTAAAGGACATGTAGGCCATCACAAAAATAGTTTTTTGTGCTTATTTACTGGTAAATTCTGCAAAATAAATTTGAATAGTTATGTTGGTCATTATTCAATTTTTATTTCAAATTAGTGTCTTCAGGATTTGACTTCTTTAAATCTTAAAAATGATTATATTTTTTTTATGAGGATGGAAATATTAAGAATTTGAATAAGTGTATCTGATTTTTTTTCGATAGTAAAATTCAAAATATTGTTGCTATTTCTGACTTAATAATAATAAGGAATTTAAACTTCAGAAACATTTTTAGCTATGTGGAAAACTATACTATTTACTATAACTGCAATAAATATAGATATACATACAAAATTTTAAAATGACAAAAAAAAATCAGATGATGTTTTTTTTTAAAATTTTTCTTACGAATTTAAGACAAATATATAATTGTTTCACACACAGTTAAGTTTTCAAACTTTTACCAGTTTCTCATTTTTGCACCCTATCCACAAAACTCAACGTTACTTCAGTTTCTTAATATTGTATATAGCAGAATCGAATGTGATATGTCATCCGATATTGTGTTGTTGCTTATTATTGTTTTACGTCCTAAAATTAACCAAATCCTATTAATCAAGTTTTTATTAGCTATGATCTACAGACAAATCTACCTCTTTTCAAGAGGAAATTTTACCTCCTGCCAATATGGTTTTGAATTGACTTGTGGTTTAAGCTTTCACTTAACCCAGTACTGCATTTAGAGGTAATTAACTATAAAAAATTATAAGTTAAGTGAAAAAAGTTCAATAAAACCATCATAGAAAAAGGAAAACACTTTATTGAGAAAAAACATTAAACTAATTTAAATACAAAAGGTATGAAAGAATATTTAAATTCAAGTATTAAAACTATTTGTACTATGTAGTTATGAGTTTTGTGTCAGTCACGGTTGGGCCCGACGAGTCACCAAGGGAGATGAACAGATCATCCATTTTAGAAGTTACCCTTTATGGCGGTAGCAATAAAAGACAGGAGTTGTTGGAAGAAAATTCCAATTACATGGGAAAGTTGTAAAATAAACTGGAACCAGTTACTATGAATGGATCGCTGCCTCCCCTCCAGTGCGAGGAGATGGTAGCTGTAAAAACAAGGAGAAAAGATTTGAATGGAGAGACAAACAAAACATTTCCCTATTCTTGTATAGAGAGGCCATCTACAATACTGAGGAATTTCTTTCCTTCTTTAAAATAATTACCCGAAAAGAAAGCACCAGAATATTGGCCAAATTTGAAGCCTGATAGTAAATCAAAAATACGGAAGAATTACTTTGGAATCAAGAAAATAATAAAAGTTAAGAAAAAGCGCTGGTGATTTAATTTTTCTTTCGTGTGAAATCCGTTGACGTCCTTTTAACCCTTTATCTACCGCATTATGATTTACTGCAGTTTTTTTCATGCAATATTTTTTTAATCACTACATTGAAAAAATTAAGGGATATACATAAACAAAATACTCAATTTTGGAAAATTTAATCCGTTACAGCTCATTAATTAATTAAAGATATTCAATCGTAAAATTAATTATATGCACTGTTCACTTAACCACTTGCCAGTTTTGACCGTACACCTTACGTTTACTAGTTTTTTCCAATTCTTGATTTGCCCGTACGTCGTACGTTCAGATTTATTTCTCCGATTTTATTTCTGCTTTGCCCGTATTTTTATCTCTAGTAATTCTAAAGTATAATTGTTGAATTTGTCAATAGATGGTGATAGTTGTCCACTGTATTGAGTTGAAAAACCAGTTTTAAGTGGTTTGTGAGTGGTTTTGGGATGGAATATTAGAAAGGCGGGAAAATTTATTCACATCATTAGCTAGCATTTTTGTGAGCGTGATTCTGAAAGACTTTTTGCACTGTATTAGACTGATATTGGAATTTATATCTTGCAATAATGGATGAATCGGAAATAATTCCGATTAATGATTATGATTCGGATCTTGAATCTGAAATATCTATAAACGATTCGGGAAGTATTGACAGTTTCTCAGACGATTTTGACTTTGATATTAGTGACGATGAAAACGATGACCTTAGCCAAGCAAGAAACTTTTATGAAATCGATTGTAATAATTCTTCTGCCCCTCCTCCGAGATTTGCATTCACTAATACGCCTGAAATTCATTTAGATTTTGATGCAAGCTCTGGTAAAATGCAATATTATGAAGCATTGATAGATAATAATTTGATTGATTTGATTGTTCACGAAACAAATCGTTATGCTGAACAAACTATTCGGAGCAGCATTCCTCGCAGGCATTCCAGAAGTAAAAAATGGGAGCCAACATCAAAAGAAGAAATGCATGTTTTAATAGCTGTAATTATTCTTCAAGGCATCGTCAAAAAACCAACAAATGAACAATATTGGAGCAAAAGACATTTCATATCGACTCTCTTTTTCTCCAAAGTCATGTCCTATCGGCGTTTCAATCTAATTTACCGTTTCTTGCATTTTTCCGATAATGAAACATTTGTTACTGAAACACATGAGTGCCCCAAATTATCAAAAATTTGGCCAGTACTAAAATATTTGACCATTCGTTTCAAGGAAGTAGTTACACCCGATAGAGATGTTACTATTGATGAAAGTCTGATGTTATTCAAAGGAAGGCTTGGTTGGAAACAATATATACCTCTGAAACGGTCACGATTTGGAATAAAAAGTTATATGCTGTGAGAATCTAAATCAGGGTATGTGTGGTCATTGATTATATACACTGGAAAAGGTACTCTATTTGATGAAAAATACAAGCATATGTGTATATCTTCACAAGTTGTAATGACTCTCATGGAACCACTCCTAAATAAAGGACATTGTCTCACCACAGATAATTTTTATTCCTCTCCGGAATTGGTAGATATTCTCATCCAAAGTTTGACTGATATGTACGGCACACTAAAACCCAGAAGAAAGGATGTTCCTAAAGAACTGCTATCTAAAAAAATTGACAAAGGTCAAATGATTGCCTATCAAAGAGGTAAAGTTTGCGTTATGAAATGGATGGACAAGAAGGCAGTGTGCCTTATTTCAACAATACATAATCCTAAAATGGTTCAAGTACAGAGTCATAAAAATGAGATAAGAAGAAAACCTAAAGCAGTTATGGAATATAACAACACAATGGGTGGTGTAGATCGATTGGACCAACATCTTACAAATTACCCTTTGATAAAGAAAAGGGGAAAGAAGTATTACAAAAAATATTCTTTCATCTATTAGACATATGTTTGTGGAATAGTTTTGTGTTGTACAAAAAAATGGGGGAAAAGACTCTCATTTGCAGTTTAGAATGGACATTGTTGATTGCCTGATAGAAAGATATGGAGAAGTGTCAGGAAAGAAAGGCCGTCCTGCACTTCAACCCAATCCAATGAGATTGACTGAAAGGCACTTCTTGGAAGTAATTGCACCAAGTGAAAAAAAGCTGAGACCTGCAAGAAAGTGCTATGTTTGTTCGCTGAAGGAAACTGACAACGGAAAACGAATTAGAAAAGAAACACGATACTTTTGCCCGGACTGTGATGTTGGACTGTGCTTGACACCTTGTTTCAAACTGTATCATGCCAAATTGGATTTATAATCATAAAGAACTGTTACAATAAAGGAAATATATACTGGTAAGTTTGAAAATGTTTTTAATTATTTTTCATTTTTTACATATACCTGTAAAGTGCGCTTTCTCGTACATCGTTAGTGCTCGAAAAAAGCAATAATTTGGGAATAACCTATGAACATTTAAAAGCACTCTAAATAGTTCATTTTCGTAATTACAACGATTTTACTTGTAATTATCGGTATATAAAAAAGAAAAATATTATTAACTGCAATAAAAAAATTGACATTTTTTTTAACGATTTTGGAAAATAAATGAAACTGTTAAGTGGTTAAAATAAATAGCCAAATCGTTTTCTAAGGTCTTCATTAACACACAAAATAAATAAGAAACTTACCTTTTGATTAACTATTTTTTGGAACAAAATGACAACCTTCGTTATCCACTGAAAACGCAATTTCTGCTATAAAACAATTCGCATTCCATGCTAAAATACTCATCATAGAACCCGTACTGCCATATATCTTGGCAGAGTAGATTTCAAAGAATATTCCTGCGAAGTATCGTCTGAATATTCGTAAACTGGTTATTCTATATAATTTTAAATTGAGTGGTACTTATAAGTACCGTCGGTAGAGATAAAGGATTAACCCCATTTAGATTACTCAAAAATTGCTCTACATATACTATAAATCCATTTTAGAAAAAGATTTCATTTTTGTGTGTTTGATGTCTATAAAAAATAACTATTGAATGGATTTTAGAGAAATTTAATTAAAATTTTATTTACTATCTGGATTGAAGTAAAAAAATTTTGTCCGAAAAAAATTTCCTGCTTTCTTATAGCATGCGAATTTTAATCATTTTGAAGCACAACTATTTCTGCATAGAAAAATTCAATAATAAAGTTAATTTGACAGTATTAATTAATATGACAATTGCGTGTAATTATTGGAAGACGAATGTTAATGCAGCTTTCGCAACAAGCAATACACTTAAAAAAATTGAATTAATCTCAAGTTATACAGACTTCATTAGCTAAAAAGCGAAATAAACAAATTTTTAAATACCGGGTGATCAAAAAGTCAGTATAAATTTGAAAAATTAATAAATCACGGAATAATGTAGATAGAGAGGTAAAAATTGACACACATGCTTGGAATGACATGGGGTTTTATTAGAACAAAAAAATAAAGTTCACAAAATGTCCGACAGAGGGCGCTTCATCTGATAAGAAAAGCAATAATTAGCATAACAAATTAAGACAAAGCAAAGATGATGTTCTTTACAGGAAATGCTCAATATGTTCACCATCATTCCTCAACAATAGCTGCAGTCTAGGAATAATGTTGTGAACAGCACTGTAAAGCATGTCCGGAGTTATGGTGAGGCATTGGAGTCGGATGTTGTCTTTCAGCATCCCTAGCGATGTCGGTCGATCACGATACACTTGCGACTTCAGGTAACCCCAAAGCCAATAATCGCACGGACTGGGACCTGGGAGGCCAAGCATGATGAAAGTGGCGGCTGAGCACACGATCATCACCAAACGACCTGCACAAGAGATCTTTCACGCGTCTAGCAATATGGAGTGGAGCGCCATCCTGCATAAAAATCGTACGTTCCAGCAGGTGTTTATCAGCCAGGCTGGGGATGATGCGATTCTGTAACATATCGGCGTACCGCTCACCCGTCACGGTAGCAGTTACAAAACCAGAATCCCGCATTTCCTCGAAGAAAAAAGGCCCGATAACGGTAGATGTGGTAAATCCAACTCATACCGTGACTTTCTCGTCGTGCAATGGAGTTTCCACGACAGTTCTAGGATTTTCAGTAGCCCAAATTCTGCAGTTGTGGGTGTTGACAGACCCTCGGAGCGTGAAATGAGCTTCGTCGGTCCACAACAAGTTACTCAACCAATCGTCATCTTCCGCCATCTTTTAAAACGCCCACATCGCAAATGCCCTCCGATTCACGGAATCGCCAGGTAACAATTCATGATGCCGATGGATTTTGTACGGATAACATCGGAGGGTACGCCTAAGTGCCAACCAAACAGTAGTGTATGGAATGCCGGTGCGACGTGCGACTGCACGGGCGCTGACTTCCCCGTGCATAGACGAACCCGCTACAGTCTCCATTTCATCCTTAACCGTCTCAGCAGCATTCTGCCGTGTGCTCGGTCGGCCACTACGGGGTCTATCATCTAAACAACCCGTCGCTTCGAACTTCGAAATCATTCTCGCCACAGCTGCATTTGTCATGTCAACGGACCTTTACCCCTTCGTATGGCGATAGGAACGTAACGCTGCACTAGCACATTCCCCATTCTGATAATACAGCTTCACTAACAGTGCCTTTTCAGGTAACGTCAACATGCTGCGACTGCTGGTGCAACTGATTCTCTCTCTCATGACAGCCCCTTTTCTACGCGATTTTCATGCGCAGTCACTGACGTATTGTTGTCCAGCGCCATCTGTCGGACATTTTGTGAACTTTATTTTTTTTTTGTTCTAATAAAACCCCATGTCATTCCAAGCATGTGTGTCAATTTTTACCTCTATCTACATTATTCCGTGATTTATTAATTTTTCAAATTTATACTGACTTTTTGATCACCCGGTATATTTAAAAATTAAAATAATATTAATTTTAAAAATAAAATTGGGGTAGTTTTTGAAAAAAAAATATAGAAAAAATTTAGAAATATTCCGAAAATTTCGATTAGAAAGATAATTGCATTTTTAAGAATAACATTAAACTGTGTTTGTATTTGTATAAATAAATTTTGAAAAACCGAATGCAAAGGATTATAACATTTTAATGTATAACTCTTATATCTCTGTTGTGAATGTGGTGTGGAGTGGCATTTAGGAAAATGATATACCATCTTCGTCATATTCAAGAAAACAGTAAGTTATATGATTGCCATGGAAAATTGTATGATGAAATGAATCCTCGTAAAATAATTCGATATATATTGAAAATAAAAATATACATATATATATTTAGGAAGAGAGAATCGAAGGTTACTGATAAAAATATTATTTCTTGCAAAAAGTATGTCTTCATAATAGTCAAAAGAAGGTGAATGAATGAATGAATATTAACGTCACGCTGTTCAGCTACACGAGGGCTTTTGGCGACGGACCTCGCAATCTTGAATCACAGGCAAGGTATTAGGACGACGCCTGAGTTGGCATACCCTTCTCTCCTAGCTACCACACCAACGGTAGGACGTTTGAGCTCTCGATAGATTTAACGTGCATTGCTTCCCTACACTTCGGGTCTTTGGTGGTACTAGGCTCGAGCTCATGGCATGCCTGCCATGATCCGACACCTTGACCGCTGGGCTGCCGCAGCCCCTTCGAAATAGTCAAAAGCTGCTTATAAAAATTGTTAGAGCAAATATTATACGATTCAAGGGACCAACCAGGAAGTTGCAATTTTTTATTAATCTTTCATCTAAAAAGTCTCAAAATTAAAAAAAGAAAAAGAAATGAAAAAAGTTTATAAATTATTTTTTTATTAAAATAAATCTTCAGTCAAAATAAGCTTTTTATTTTTCAAAATTTTATCTGCATATCTGTATAAATCAAATATTAATTTTTTACCTTTACGTTATCACATAAAGTATACGTTAGAGTTACGTTAGCACAGAGTAGTCAAAAATATTTTTATTGTAAATATAATAAAAATAATAATATATAAAAAATATATAGCATGTGTAGAAAATAGTTTTATAGAAAAAAAATAATACGTAAAAACTATAATATATATATATATATATATATAAATAGATTTTTAGTAAAAATAAAGAAAATAAGGGAAAAAACTTTTGTATAAAAATTAGGTTTATTTATTTAATATTACTTTAATAAATTTCTAAAAATTTTATTTTATGTTTAAAAAACAAGATTTTCTAATTAAAAAAATATTAATTGTTTCTAAAGAAAATTTTAAATTTTACTTCAAAAAATAATCCTATATATGTAAAAAGGATAATATATTCTAATATACAAACAAATTTCTAATATTTCAATCTTTTCAACTACACTCAAATTATTGTTCTAAGAACAGATCAAAAGTTTAAATCAGAAATAAGCCAAAAACTGACATTAAAAATTCATTTTTTATGTATTCTCTGTAAAAGGTGTAATTGTATTTCGGACTTTTTTATGTTGCGGAAGAACCGAGAACAACTTCTAACTCATTAACTCTAGCTCTGTGACGTAGCCAGACGTAAGAAGATCAAATAGACGGACAGCCATATTTGAATGATACTCTCCCTGTTCGGTGATCTTGCTGTATTTTGAACTGGTTAAAACCTTGAATATTGAAGAGTTCCCGAATTTTTTAATCTAAACTGTTACTGTAGCTTCAGGTAAAAAAAGTTTCTATAAATTAAAAATTACTTGAGAAATAATAGTATGACACTAGAAAGGTTTCGCATTTGCCCATCATCTCTATTGAATCCAAAATCTCTGAATAAATTGATTTCACCGAAATTGCTAACAAATTTACTTGTCGGAAAGCCATAAAAGTTATTTTATGTTAATTATTAAGTGGTCTTCGTAGAAGGAATGATTTACACTGGCGTTGAAAATTAAGAAAATTTGCTTCTTTTGTAAAATTTTATGAAAAAAAAAAATGAATGAAATGTAAAAATACTGCTTCAAAACAAAGATGTAAATCTTGTACGTCGATTATGTTAGCATATAAGGTATGTGCGTGTGTAGCGAGTAGAGGAAAAAGATTTATAAGAGCGCGTGCCAAAATATGCATTTGGTTCGCAAGCACAACTTGTTAAATTTCTCTCTTGGGTGTTTTTCGAAGCAATCGGTTAAATCCAAATTCACATAGTAAAAATGAGTAACCACCAACGTGTATGTTTAGATGACGGAATGAGGTGGCGAGTTGTGGGTAGACTAGCTACAGAGCAGTCTCAAATCCAGATTTGCAGATAATTTTTTAACACTCAGCATCATGTTGAACAAATAGAAATAGTTTTCAGGATATCTGATCTATCGAGAGAAAGCCTTGTCAAGTTTGTCCAAGAGCCACGACGTCCAGAGAAGATTGCCATTTGTCCATTATAGCGAGGCGTAACAAGATGCTACAGTTTCTCAGCTCTTTCGTCAATTGTATGTGGCCACAGAAACCCTGGTTTCAAGGGTGAATGTTTCCAGAATACTTGATGAGAGAGGGTTATTTGCAAGAAAACCTGCTGTTTGTGTACTGCGAACAAGAGAGTGCGTTTCAAATGACGTTGAGATCTTAGAGATGGAGCATGAATTAGTGGGTTCTCTTCTCACTGATGTGTCCCAGTTCAGCCTAATCAGCGATTCTCAAGGTACTTGAATTAAAAGAGGACTGCTACCAATGTCTGAAAAATCGATCATTACGACAACGGAGGCTTGATCATCTGGGACGGCATCACGTTGGATAATCGCTCATACAAAAATGTCTTTGAAAGAGACACTGGGGCAGCTACGAGATGTAGGAATGAGATCGTGTGCCCTATGTGCGCCTTTGCAGTAGAGAAGTTGCCCCCAATTTAATTTTAAGGGACAATAATGAGAGGCCACACATTATTTCTGGAAAATGAGGATATTTGACGGATGGATTGACCAGCCAGATCTCCAGACTTCAACCCTATGTAGTATGTCTGGGATGCTCTAAGAAGGGCGATTGCAACTCGCAACCTCCCTCCAAAGCCTAAAACTCGATGCTTAACGAGTGGAACCATTTGCCACAGGAACTCATTAACTCCCTTATTTCCAATATAAAACCATGATGCGAGGTCTATATATCTACAAGAGGGAACCATACCTCCTATTAACCCAATATTTTGTTCTATTCTGCATCCGCTGTTTCATGCTTTCCAACTCCGACAAATGTTACGCTCGATCTTGTGTGTGTACTATAAATTTTGAAGGGTTATTATTTGTATTACGTCAAACCTATGCTCAAACCAAATTTCATTTAAATCTGTCCAGAAGCTCTGGAGATAATTGACCAAATCTAAAAATTCCCTTAAGTTTAAACACCTGTGAACATACTTTTCGTTTCACGAGATTTTATGCTTAATATTTTATTATTATTATTAGATTATGTTTTTTTGCGTAAATGCTCTGTTGTTTAGTATTCCTAATTATAAAATGTCTATTTTTATTTCAAAAGTAATATTTTTTTTTTATTTTGTTAAAGTATTTTGTCGCTGTTATAAACCACTAACTGGCCAAAAAAAAAGCTTTGGGCTTCAAATTTCATTTGAAATTTTTAATGTTTCACTTTTTACTCTTATACAGGTAGATAAATTTATAACGTCAACGTTGAGTATAAATAAAAGTATGAAAAATATATATTCTCTTGAGTGGCGGCACATAAGGTCTTTGCCCACGGCAGGCCAACACCCTAGGATTGGTCCTGACAACTATGAAAAATAGGCATAGATGTATTTAAGAATTTCTTCTTGTTCAATGACTCGACAGCCTGGGTGGGCCCTGGCCTTCTCCAAAAGTCTCTACTTTTGGCAACTGTTTTCCAATTTTTGACCTTTAATTCTTAATTTCTTCTTAATTTTGACCTTTGACCTTTCCAATTTTTGACCTTTTTTAAGTCTTTCTCAACACAGTCAATCCATCTTAACGGGAGTCTGCCCCGAGGTATTTTTCCCATGGGTTATGCCAGAAAGATTTTCTTGCAGCAATGATCTTCATTCCTTCTAGCCAGATGACCAGCCCAATTAAGTTTATGTAATTTGACAAATTTTACAATATCAAGTTGTTTGTAAATTTTGTAAAGTTCTAAGTTAGATCTTCTCCGGGATCCATTCACTTGGATCCCACCAAGAATGCAGTGTAAGATCTTTCTCTCGAAAATTCCCAAAGCTTCCTCATCACGTAAAGTCAATGACCAAGTCTCTGATGCATAAGTGTGGGCAGATCTTATAAGAATTTTGTAAAGAAGCAATTTAGTTCTTAATTTGAGAAAATTGGATTTTAAATAACTCTTCATGGCATAGCAACATATATTTGCAGTAATAATTATTTTATAAATTTCTGGGATCAGCTCATTTTTATTATTTATCTCCGTTCCCAAATAAGTAAAACACTGTTAACTTTCTCAAATTTATAATTACTGATTTCTTTGTGACTAAGTTGTAAGTTGGTCTTTAAACAAGGCAAATATTTAGTTTTATTCTCGTTTACAGATAAGTTAATTCTTTTAGCACTTTGCTCTAATGCCATTAATGCCTGTTTAAGAGCTTGTGCTGTTTGGGCAATAAGACCAATGTCATCAGCATAAGCCAGTATTTGAACTGACTTAATAAAAATATTTCCCCTAATATTGATATTTGAGTCTCAAATAACTTTTTCAAGTGCTATATTAAACAGGAGGCATACCAATGCATCCCCGTGTCGCCCTCCATTTTTCACTCAAGCTGTTTGGTGAAATCACTTTGTATGCGTACTTGAACTTTGGTTTCTTTGAGAGTCAAAGTTACAAGGGCAACAAGCTTTTCAGGAATTTTCAATTCACATGCATAGCTTTTATAAAAAAATTCTCTGTTAATGCAAACATATGCTGTTCTAAAATCTATAAAAAGGATGGGAGTCTCAATTCCAAACTATCTACATTTTTCAAGAATCTGTTTTAAGTTGAAAATTTGCTCAGTTGTAGATCTTCCTTTCCTAAATCCACATTGATAGTCACCTGTCAAGTTATCAACAAACGGTAAAAGTCGGTCAAAAAGAATAGTGGGCAGAATTTTATAGGATGTGCAAAGAAGACTGATTTCTCTATAATTATTACAAGTATGTCACCTTTTTTTGTGTATCATGCAAATGGTACTTAGTTTCCATTCCATGGGGAATGTCTCACTATCCCAAATATGTTGAACAACTCCTTTATAAATTGTGCACAGTTTGGTCCCATAGCTTTTAAGAATTCTGACGGAATGTTATATCAGGTCGAGGGGATTTATTATTTTTCAGTCTTTTTATAACATTGTTCACTTCTATCAACGAGGAGGGGATCAATAGGCTGTAACTTTCTGATTGTTGATTCACTAACTTGACAGTCCGAAAAATTCTTCCTTTGATTTCGTAACAAGAGAGTTTTTTACGGGGTGAGGTTGTTGGCCTCACGCCCAACCCCCAGCCTGGAGGACCAGACCTCCAAATTTATAAGCCCCCTGGAGGCCCCTGCCTCCAGTGGGGCCCTCCGAAAAAATATTCCGATTTATAACCAACGAACATCTGCATGATATAACAATTCCCTGTAATAAGATTCATTTTCTTCGAGTTGGGACTGAAACATTCTTCTTAGAAGATTTCTTCCTTGAATACAGTTCACAATTTCAATGCAGATTACTATAGCATGCCATATATTTAGAATTTTACGATAGAGGGTCTGTTGATGAATAATGCAATTAGGAGAAAGGAAATGTGGTAAGTCATCGTCTTAGATACACATAACCAGACACCCATTGACTGGGCCTGTCGTTGATGAGTCCCCATCAGTTTGTGTGTGTGTCATCGATACATATTTATATATAAATTGATGCCAGTGTTCCACAAATATATTTCTTTAAGTATGCGTGTCTTAGATTTTATGTGAATGCGGTCACCCAAAATGTCTTGGCAGTCCATAGGCCGTTCGCGATCGATTTAATGCCCACCCTGGCCCTAGAACATATCCGAAGCATCTTTCAGTTCCGAAACTGTTGAAGTAATTATTGTCAACAATGGCATTTACACAAAATACTGATTTCTTTTTCCTATTTAACAAATCAAATGAAGTGGTTATTTCATTTATTTCCCTCTTGTATTTTATAATATTTGTCCAATAAATCAGGTTGTGATATCTATTGCCTTTCATATTGTTACATTTTGGATGACCTCAATATAGTATACAATGCTTGACAATTATTAAGGAACAGTCCCATTTTTCAGAATAGTTCATAATAAACATTGATTGAAGCAATATCATTTCGTTCATATTTAATAGAGATACTGTGCATTTTTTATTATGCAAAATGGTAAATATTTCGATACATGGAAAAAGAAGAAGAAAAAAAAAAGAGGCTCTCTGGAACACTTCCAAATAGCCAAGAAAAAAAGGTCTTGCTGCCAGTATGAGACTGTTATGAGTTCCTCAGTAAGGTGTGTAACCTCATCGCTTTGTAATACACATTTTTATACGGCCCACTTAATCATTGTGGGATCTTTGGAGGATATTGTCCCACTCCTCTCTCAAAGTAATAAAACCCACGAGTAGCTAAATAGTGCAACATTAATATTCCCTCACTCCCTCACTCTCAAGGTAATTGTCAGGGAGGGAAGTGGATAAATACGTCTTTTAAGAGCATCTTAGGCATATTCTATTGGATTTAGGTCAGTGGAGTAAGTAGGTCATATCATAAGTTCAATACTTTCCCTTTCTAACTAGTCCGACACTTCAGTGGTCCGCTGTGCACACAAATTGTCCGTAAAAAAAAGTCTGAACCTAGCGCATCCCTAAAAAGACGAATATGATCCAGAATAATATTTCTGCAATATATCTCTGATTTAATGGCATCTCGCTTAAACATGTGAAGCAGTGTTCTTCCATTGTGCGTATTGACTACCCTTGCCATCATGCCTTGGTTATACCGATGACGTTCCTAAACATTCTGGGCTACATAACATGTTCCTTTGTTTTTCCACACTAATTGGTGACCAGAATCTGTTTTGTCGCTGTGAAACGGGATTAGTTGGAGAACATCATTCTGGTCCATTGTAGCTGACACAACAAATATGCTCCTAACACCAACGTATTTTTCCTTGATGATAACGTGGTTGAAGTATGATGCATTGGGCATGCTTTCGTACATACAAACAAAACTCATTTAATCACCTGGCTGATACATTTGCACCGGTAGAGGTTGCAAGGTTAGTAGCTATTTGATTATGAGTGAATTGTCTATTCCTTTCCGCCATCAAGGCCCTCCATATCGGTCTTCTTGAGGAATGAAGTTCTTCAACGATCACCGACTTGCTTTTGCAAAGCATTTCCATCTTCAGCGGCCAGTTTTTAATTGCTTTTTGACACTTTGACCCCAGTAGTGATTTTTTAACCTGTTAAGATCAGTTCAATTGTTCACGATTGAAAGTACTTAAATTACGACTAACACATACACTCAGGAACATTGAAAATAGCGACCCAAGAAGGAAGCTAAGTACAATCGCGAAACTTTGCAAATAAGTGCAGCGTAATGTGATATGCAAATGATCCAAGTTTTGTGCCAATACGCATGCTCATACGCGCCGAGGTGGCGATACAATCAGGAAGAGGGTGCTATATAAGCCAGCGAAAATTCGAAGATTCATAAACGTGACGATTACCCGCCGATTGTAGGAAGACTTTGGTAAGCGAAACATGGCAGGTAAACGTGTTAGAAGATATTTCTCACAGTGAAGCGAGTTTGAGAGAGGCCTGATCATCGGAATGAAAACTGCAGGCTGGTCGACGCGCCGTGTTGCTGGCCAGGTGGATCGTTCGGAGTGTGCCGTTAGAAATTGTTGGGAGCAGTGGACACGAGTAGGTACCCACGCGCGGAAAACCGGGTCTGGAGCGACCAGGAAGACCACGAGGAGAGAGGTTCGAAGGATCGTGCGGCAAGCACTTGTGGAGCCCACAGTGACTCGTTCAACGATAGGAGCAGACGTAGGCGTAGCAATTGTTCCACAAACAATTTCCAGACACCTTGCAGAAGCAAATCTTAAATCCAAGCGCCCTTTCCGTGCACTCCCTTTAACACCGGAACATCGGCAACTGCATCTACAGTGGTGCCAAGCCAGATCAATGTGGAATGTCACAGATTGGCAAAAGGTTGTGTTTAGTGATGAATTCCGGTTTGTTTGGGGGACAGATTATAACCGTGTACGGGTATGGAGGTGCCCTGGTGAGCGGTACAATTCCCCCCACACTGTTCTACGTCACACTGCCCGTACAGCTGGTGTAATGGTCTAGGGGGCCATAGCCTATGATAGCCGGTCCACTTTAATTGTGATGCGTGGAACCTTAACGGGCCAACGTTATGTTGATGATATTCTTCGACCCCATGTAGAACCTTTCCTAAATGGTCTCCCAGGGGCAATTTTCCAGCAAGATAATGCTCGTCCACGTACAGCAAGAGTTGCTCAAGACTTCCTACGTCATTTTCAGACTCTTCCATGGCCGGTCCGCTCCCCCAGTTTGTCCTCTGTAGAGCACGTGTGGAATCAGCTAAAATGGCAGATGCCATCGTGTCACTCTGTACATGATTTAGAGTTAGCTGTTCAAGATTTGTCGGCCCATCTGCCTCAGGACAACATAAGGTGTCTAATCAACTCAATGCTGGACCGTGTGGCGGCATGTATTGCAGCTGGAGGTGGTCCAACGCGCTATTGAAGTTGCCCAGTATTTGTATCGTTGCACACCCTGTATTAGTTTAATTGTCTTGTTTTTGAGAGCAAGTGAATCTCTCATCTGTGTCATTATGTGTATTAAATTTCATTTCAATCCGATGCTTTCTTCTTGGGTCGCTATTTTCAATGTTCCTGAGTGTACTTTACACCTAAGTATTACCTCACCATACAGAATTTCGCAGAAATAATTTCAACTTATAGGCTATGTTCATTTAACATCGTAACTGCATGAATTTTTGAATAAATAATGAACTTTCTTGCTCTACTTTTAATACAGATAACAGATCCTGCCTTATTACGCCCTCTGCATTTCATTTTACTGGGATCGGAAACACTACTTTGAAATGAATTAAATGTAAAAAAAAACTTCTTTGAAAACAAGAGCTCATTTAAATGCGCTAAAAAGAATAAAATAAATTTTTCTTTTAAAACTTTTTTTACTATCAACTTAAAACGTCATTACACATTTTATAATATAAAAGCTTGTCGCGAGATTTAAGTACTCGTATTTACTTCGTTTGAAAATTTTAAAAATTAAAATCAATCAGACCAAGTTATTTAATTTGCTTGTTTATCTATACAGGTAAATCTCATGACAAGCTTTTATATCATAAAATGTGTAATGACATTATAAGTTGATAGTAAAAAAAGTTTTAAAAGAAAAGCTTATTTTATTCTTTTTAGCGCATTTAAATAAAAGCTTGTTTTTTAAAAAAAATTTTACTTTTAATTTATTTTTTACTTTTTAGTTATCGTTGGACAGGTTTCTCAGTCTGTTCATCTCATTCAACACATTCACAACATCATTGTTACAAGGTTGTTTGCTGGTTAATTTTGAACAGTCTATATATATATATATATATATATATAGCTCAAGGATACTCAATCTTTTAACATACATACGATAGGTATTTCACTCGGGCCGCAACAAGAGGATAATGGGGGGGATAAACACTGTAAGACCGAAACAACATTGGACAAAGCAAAACTAATCAAAATATTAAAACTTCTTTTTTTTTTTGCTTTTTATATAATACTATACTGAAAACGAAAAACACAATTTTTTTTTTAAAATCCGTAATTTTAAACCAATTTTTCAATCTTTGTCAAGAATTTAGATAATACTATTCTACAAATGAAAACAAAGTTTCGTGCGATTATCTTTAAAAATGACGAAGTTATTAAAGGCTTAGTTAAAAATGTGAGTATTTTTTGAAAAATCGTAAAAAAAAAGGTTTCTGCATTATATATTTTAAATGTCTGATTCTAAAAGAGAAAAGCCTGACTTTTTTAGTGCAGAATATCAATTTATCAATACGAAAAAAAAATTCATACGGAACGATTTATAAATCATTTTCATAAAACGCATCAAGTTTGACTCATTTTAGAAAAAATCGTAAAAAATATAAAATACCATTATTTTGTAAAAAGAATTATACCGTAACGTGGTGAAATAAATTATCTTACCGATTATGTAATTATTTTTTGTCTGAGTTTGATAGAAAGAGTTAGATGGCTGGGACACGATTGCGGTAGGACATGTCTGTCGCACGCTCCCACATACGAGTTTCGTGGACCACGTGTTGCAACGTTAGCCAACTGAAAATTTATTTTTCAGTTGGTGATTGATAGATTTCAACTTTGCAATGGCTCGGAAAACGAATTCTGCGAATAATTCACGCAAAGGACTTACAATTTCTACATCTCCGGAACGGACTTTAAGCGAAGGAATGCTGACCCTCGCACATTTGGACAACCGATAACCCTCCACTTCTGGATTGAACCCAGGGAATACTGTATAGACCTCTCACTGCCTGCTTCAACCCAGTCATCGAGACCCCAGGATTATGCCAACGGATCCCACTCACACTGTCAAGGACTCCTGAAACTGGCAAACAAAATCAAGACATTCTCCATCGCCATTGACGGATGCCACAAAGGAATCAACGCACTTATTCAAGCCAGTCTAACAGATCCCAACAACCCAATTATGCTCGAAAACACCAGAGCCCTTGAAACTTACAACCAAAGGTATCAACAAGCGGCAACGGTGGTATTCTCAATCGCGAGTTATTGAAAAGAAAACTCGTGGATTGGGTAACCCCCTCTTGACGATAACTCCCGAGTAATTCCCTTTTCTTATTCTCGAACTGACAATTACCGAATCCGAGAGTTATGAGTTCGCGAGATGTTAAACTCGTTGTGATTGGACACTGATAATCACGTGGTATATTGTTTACATGTATCTCGGCGCAAGACTTTCGATTCACAGCTATTTTTTTCTTCTCATGGCTAGTACGTCAAATAAAAGTAAATTTTCTGTAGTGGAATTTTATTGAAAAATACAAGATGTTATTCATTTCAAGATAACCAGCGCTGTTTACAATAAGAAAAAGCACGGGATTGCTTGACTACTGATTTCAATCCAAGCAGCCTTTCCAAACGAAGTCGACAAGAGCTGCAAAATAAAAAATCGCAAAAACGAAGAAGCTTTAAAATGTTTAAACTTTCAAAACTAGTGGAGGACCCAAAAAGTTACTGACAAGATCGTTAGATGAATTGCTGGCCGCTATGAGTGCCCTCATTGAACGATTGCCGTAGAGATACGATTGCAACGACGATTATGATACTGCTGTTTCATCAGGAACTCAGGGCAAGTGTACATGGATATTTTTTGTCTTTATTTAGTTTTTAATTTAAATTTTCCATATTATTCTGAATAGATTTTTCTGATAGTGATTTGTGTTTTATTACATAAATGAACTCTAATATGAATCACATTATGAAATGTTGAGTAAAAGAATCAATAATTGAACAAAATTTCTTTTCAAAATACACTTTTAAAATGTAAAAGTTAATTTTTCTGTCATCCAGGAATGCAAATAACATGGTCGTAAAAAGAGTTAAAAATTCAGTTGGTTTAACTTGATTTATAATTAATTATGCATCTTAAAGCAATGTGAGGTCTACTTGCAATGAACTTCATCATTTTAACATCTGTCAAATATCAAGGACAACGCACCTGAGAATTAGTAACTCATTCTAAATTGCCACAGTACATCAAGCTGTGGACGATGACAGATTTCAGGTTTTCAGAGGCACCAAACTCGATGGCTATGAATTTGTGATCACGGCCCCTTGTCTATTGTGCTCACAAATATTTGATTAGAATTATGTAAAAAAATAACTCACAGGTTGTGTGAAATGTATGTGTATTTTTCATAAAAAGAATAAAGATGACATGCACATCTTTTGCACATATATAAGAGTAGAAGATGTAAATTATTACACCTAATTAAAAATGATTAAAAAGAATTAACTTGCAAAATCATGGATTTATGTATTAAAGTAATTATCATTGGTTATAATGTGTACAATGAATCAAACTTGAGAATGTACTGTGATTTTTCTCATTAAATTATAAACTGTGCATAATCCCTTATAGTATGAAAATTTATGTATAATGAAGGACTTACAGAAAAGTAAAGTTATTTAATAAAAGTAGGCAATAGCTTACAAAATTTCTTTTCGATGAATAAGATTTATTTTAGTGGAATAATTTGTAGTGTGGTAAAAAAATAATGTATCAAAAACTGTAGAGGCATATTTAATATTAAATTAACAATACTAATGTATGCATTTTAAATTATACTAAATAATATAATTTATGTAATTTTTCTAAATTCTATCATTTATTACAGTAGAAACTAATTGAAGAAACATCCGACTTCTCTATTTCTCATGCTTTCTTGTGGAAAAGTCACTAGTTTTTGAAGAAAATGAACTTTATTGTCATTTAAATAGTCATATTTCATTTTATCACTATTTATTATTATAGCTGAAGTTAACTCTATTGTTTGCTTGATTTTTAAAAGTATGAAGATGTCATAGTTTTTTATAATGAATTTTAACTTCAATAAAATTTATTATACCTATTTTCAAAATGTACAAAATATGTTCACAAGTTTTCAGATTATATATATATATATATATATATATATATATATATATATATATATATATATATAATTTCAATTTTTTAAAAAAAAATTATATTTATTTTTATTTTAATTTACTTACTATTAGTTAGTATAATAACTAATTGAATAAGGGTTTTTTTTGTAAAGTGAAATGTTAAAAAATGTCATTAGGAATAGTTAGTTTTGAATTTTTTCTGCTACCAAAATAGTCTTTTCTGAAAAATTGTAAATATTTTGTATATGTAAAATTTATTTTCTGTTCTATATTGTAAAACATTGATAAATGTGTGTGTATATATAGTGTTTTGTGACAAATAAAATCAGATTAATACCAATAGCATAATTACTTTTGTTAGATGGAATTGGAAAAGATTCAGTAACATATACGTTCTGTTTTAGATAAATGTGACTTTAGATTCAATTAACAAATTTATTCTTCACAAAAAAACAGGATTTTTCGTTCTAAGATTTTATAGAAATCATGAATTAAGAATAATTATTAGACATTAGAAGTTATTTAAAATAATGATTATATTCATAATAAACGTTCTATTTTAACCTACCAAAGGGTTGCTAGAAAATTTTAAATAAAAAAAATAGATAAGGATATATATACTTGTATACAATCAAAATATAAATTGAAATTTTAAAATAATACGAGTTTTGAATTCTCATTGTATAACATTAAATCATAACATCAAACGTAATTTTTAGCTGAATCATGAAAAAAGAAAGTGTATTGAATTGCTAATTCCTATGTTAAGGAGTGAAATCTGGCCTTCTTTCAATACTTTCCAATGTTTCTAAATCCTCAAGCAGAAAAAAATCGAAGCGGTCGTCCATATTTGTTTACAAATCCGCGAGTTACCCTCCGAAATCGGCGGGTAGAATCCGCGGGTTATCTTTGGATGAATAATCCGTGGATTTGGCGCGAGAATAACGATGTTTCGCCAATCTGCGAGTTACCTCCGGTTCGGGATAACTCGAGGATAACCCGCGATTGAGAATACGACCGTTAGTGAGTTAACCTCTCAGTCCCCTTGCGGCATCCCTAACTGCACTCTTCATACCCCTAACAACACCCCAGTTAAAAATGATTCACCTAATTTCTCTCCTCTCCCCAAATCAATCTCGACTAAACGTAAAGATAACGATGACGGCTTCGCTTCCCCCCCCCCACACACACTAAGACAACTTTCGAAAAACGCTTTGTCTAATTCAAACCCTGAAATTAACTTCAAAGTAAATTTAACCAACAAATTTAATGCCTTAGTTAATCAAACACCCAAATCACAATCGGTAGCAGGAACAACATCCCTAAACGCACTTTAAATAACACACCCACAAAAAACACGAGTCCCGACACAACTGAATTGCCCCCCACACACACACACTATGTTAAAAATAACTGATCACTTCGCTCTCACATGAGAACTTTAACTGAAAAAATGCCCGCTATTCGTAGCAAAATGACAGGAAAACACATCAAATTATACATCGACACTTTTGCACAATACCACACACTTAACAAGCTACTAGAGGATCTTCACTACCCATTGTACACGATTACACCTAAAAACGAGCGACTTAATAAAGTCGTCATCAAGGGCCTGCCGCGAGACACAAAAGCAACAGGCATACACGCAGACCTTCTTGATTTGGGTTTCACTGGCAACAAAGTATCTTAAATAACAGGAAATATAACAAAACAACTCCTTCCAGTTTTTATAATTTCACTTCCAAGGAACTTAATGCTAAAATATTCGATTTAAAAACTTTAAGCTACCTAACAATAACTGTCGAGGGCTTTGAAAGCAGAGGGGCGACACAATGCTTTCAATGCAATCAATTTAACCATACGGCCGAACATTGTCACTTAACACCAAAATGTTTAAAATGCGGTGACGATCACCAAACCAGGGACTGCCAGATCAAGAGGGTCGATAAACCCTTTTGTATTAATTGTCAAGCATACGGCCATGTGGCCAACTATTCTAAATGCCCACTCTACCCCAAGCCCCGCAAAGGCACTAACATTAAAACTAATTACACAACATAGTTAATAGTTTAGTCAGGCCAAATATATCATTTGCACAAATAACACAAAAAACTTTAAATTCAACCCCCGCAACAGATGGCACCACACATCACTACTGCTACCGATTAAACAAACGCACAGGAAATCGTTATTTCAATTCCCACTCCCCTACCCAACAATAGTAATAAGAACGAATGCTTTAACCTCGTAACTCGAACTTTACAGCAAACTTTACAGGCCCTCACTCAAATAGTTCAACAGATAAGTTACTTAAACATTTCACAGCCCACTCCCCCACGCACTACTAACAATAAAAACAAATCAACTGCAAAAATTAGTAAATCTAGATATCTAGATATATATTATAAATGCGAAAGTTTGTGAGGATGTTTGGGCGTCTTTCACGCAAAAACAACAGATTGGATTTTAATGAAACTTTACAGTAATATAGTTTATACATCATAATAACACATAGGCTATAATTTATAAGATATTGTGCGAAATATCTCAAATATAACGATATTTGTCAAGTAAGTAGGAAAAAATTCTGCCATCTCCAAGCAATTCTGGCGTGCGCTGCAAAAAAATCCACGTCAGCATATATCTATCTTTTGTCTGTGAAATAACCCTTTTTGTTTTGGCTACACAAGGCGCTCGCTTCTAACTAATTCCAGTGAACAGCATAATCCCTAATTTTTTTTTATTTCAGAATAAAACTAAGTTTTGAAGGGATAGGTTGTTATAAATCTCTCTTTATTTGAATGTTTTTTTAATGATTTTATTATGCACATTTGGTAGTAAGAAATTGATCTTTTTTCAAAATAAATACTTTTATTGCTTCTGGTACTTACAGTAGATAAACTTTGTCTTTCACACTATATCATTTGGACATATTTTCAAAATTTGTTTTTGGTTAGTATATGACGAATCTGTACGGAACCTTTCCACTAATCTTCTTAGACGTCTTTCTGGGGAATATAAATTCGCGTTTATTTCCAATCAACTCCAAAAAGAAGTTTGGAATATGTAAATGAGATAAGGTATTTAAGTCGAGGGTTGCGAGATAGCAAGAGAGATGATGGTAGGCTATTGAGCCAATAACGTTACAAGCTAAACTAGAAGTTTCAAAGAGATTAGATTCGTGAAGACGTCGTGCTGCTAGACGAACCAGAAAGCTGATATAAGCCAGCGGTAAATATAATTCACGTACGCTTAAAGTAAGCGTCAGTTTGAGATATTTAGTTAAAGTTAATGACAATTAAGAATTCGAATACGTGTGTTTCTCGGATCTCCTATTTCGGTAAACCTTACTTGAGTTGAGCTAGATTAGTAATCAATCGTTTTCTTAGTAATTTAATTTAATATAAAGGCAAATCCCTTTAGATGACGTAGCATAATTAGATTATTTGTTATCAGAGATTTTTGAGGAAATTATAACAAAAATAAATAATATTATTATTCAAAATGGCTTTTGGTGGTTCTTTGCCTCAAATTAATCTTGGTGTTCAAGGTGTGACCCAAGGGGGTCATCACAAGTAGTTAATTATAACGCTATAATTTTAATTGAATAGGCGGATATTGCATTTTTAAGTATATATAAAAATAATTATAACTACTGTACTGTATTTTTTGGAGTGAGTGAATATTAACGTCGCACTGTTCAGCTACACGAGGGCTTTTGGCAACGGACCGCGTAATTTTGAACCATGGTCAAGTGACGTGGACGACACCTGAGCTGGTGTTCTCTAACTACCACACTACACCAACTTCGAAGGAATATTCTACCAATACTTAGCAGGAATATTCTTTGAAATCCACTCTTCCAAGATATATGGCAGCACGGGTTCTATCGTGAGTATTTTAACGGGGAAGGCGAACAGTTTTGCAGCAGATATGCATTTTCAGCTGACGTCGTTTTCAGCGGATTGCAAAGATTGTTATTTTTGTCCCGAAAAAATAGTTTGTCAAAATTTAAGTGTCTTATGTTTTTGTTTGTTAGTGTGAAGGCCTTAGAAAACGATTTGACTATTTATTTTAAGTGAACGGTGCATATAATTAATTTTACAGTGGAATATCTTTAATTAATTTATTATCTCTAACGGATTAAATTTTCCAAAGTGGAGTATTTTGTTTATGTATATCCGTTAATTTGTAAATGTAGTAATCCGAAAAAAATATTGTATGAAAAAAACTGCAGTAAATCATAATGCGGTTGGATAAAGTATTAACGTGCATCGCTCCCCTACACGGTGGGTCTTACAAAACTCTAATAAAGCTCAAGCTATGACAGTAGCTAGACATTTGCCAACTTGACTCTATCGTTATCATTTCGCTGTGTTTTTCATTGTATCGCCTTTATAGTCATTATAATTTAAGAAATGGCGTTGCTTGCGAATATTACAATTTTAACATAAAATAAACACAACAGAAAGTAATATTAATGTATTACACTTTCAGATATAAATTATTTACACTATTTTAAGCGTTCATTACGCAACACTTTTAACAATGTGTTACTTTTGCTGAGCAGAGATAAGCTTAGGGAGGTATTTTCAAAAATCGACCCTCAAGAGTGTTACGGGGAGTTATAAATAAAAAAAATCCTTTTTATCAGCTATTAGATCTACATACTTAAAATTTAACAAAGATGCTTTTTTTTCTTTCTTTTTTTTCAGCTGAGATATGCAAAAAGCTTTTTTTGTTTAATTTGAAATTCACGTAAAATTAACTCATTAAAAACTTCTTTATCCTTCAATCTGTGTTGTTTAATTTTTCAGTTCACCCCTGCGAAGAACGGTTAGTTTTCTATAAAATTTAATGTTTTCGACTAATAAAAATTAAACATACAGAATTTTAATTTTAAGACTACACTTTTAAAGACTTATGTGAGATCATATACTTTAGTAAGATTTTGAAAGAAGCATAATGTCACATTCTTAGTATTCGTTCGTTTTGTTTTATTATATTTAGTTCATGCGCGCGAAGGACATAACTTTAAATCCAGGATTGAACAAAATTTTTTTTTATTTGTAATGACTATATTGAACAGTATAATTCTTAAGCTTTACATGCATTGGTGTCTAAATTTGAGGTTACAAACACAAAATCTACGATAATGGAGAAGTATCAAGTTCATTGTGCAACGAAATTCTGCATTTACCGGTTGACTCAAAAATAATGTGACCAATTTTAGAGTATAATAAATTTTTATCTATTTAAGTTATTTACATCAAATTTTCTTCGTGGTTTTCTTTGGCATAGTACACTTTGCGTAAGCATTTCGGCCAAGGCAAAAGGGCTTTTTGATCATTTTTGGAGGTATATTTTTCCATTATCCACTTCAATTGCTTTTTAAAACCCTTGGAGTGTTCTTACTTTACGTCTGTTTAATTGTTTTTTAAGAATATCTTCAAAAGAAAATAATTGCAAAAAACACAGTCAAGTGATGATGGTAGCCATTTCTCAGGAAGCAGAAGATTTATTTTTTAATCTTTTGGCCATTTTATAGTTTATTTTGCAGTATGACTTGTTGCAGAATCTTGGTGAAAATCAAAGTTCCCTTAAGGATAAAGATGTTTACTTTTTTTGATAATGTGTTTCAAAACTTTATTTTGATAGTATTTAGCATCAATTTTAGCCTTTGGTTCTACAAAAAATGGTTTTGTTAAGCCTTGAGAGGACATTCCCATCCATACCATAACACCTGACGGCCAGATTGCATTTTGCAAAACAGTGGCGTCTCTACAACGCTTTTCGCTTGAAATGCACGGAGGCTTCGTTTCGCCAGTTGTAGAGGACAGATGAAACAGTGCTTCATTCGAAGTCATCCATTCTTTGTATCTACCTTTAAACGTTAAATACAGAGGCAAAGAACGTTTTCTTCGTTTTTCTATGGTCTTAACAGAAACTTGAATACAGACTGGCTTTTTCACTTTTTTATTGCCAGTTTTGTTTACCTGATGACAAATTGTCAATTGCGATACCTGTAGTTTATTTCCTAAAGTTCTTTGAAGCAAAGGATTTTCTACAGCGATAAGTCTTTTCAGCTTCTTGTTTCTTTTTCTTTAAGGAATTCCTTTCATCCATATTTTTTTCCAGGAGCATTTGATTACGAACCAAATTTTATTTCTTTTCAAAGTTTAAATAGTAATCCATTAGCAAAATGTTTTTTCTGATTTTTAAATGCTTTATTTATAACAGGATTTAAGCAAACATCCTTCAAAAGCCTTAAAATTTCGTTTGGGGTTTGAGGATCTAATTTCAAAGCCATAATTTACTCCCACTAATAAAAATAGTTATATTAGTAATTTAAATGTTTCATTTTTAAAACATAACTGGCAGCAAAGCGATAAAAATTTACCATTCATAGTTATATGCTTTTAAAATTGGTAATATTAAATCAACCGGTAGATATATTACAATGGGATAAAGCACATAGAAACAGAACAATATGGAAAAGGGGAAAATTGTTAGTTAAGTTACAGATTAGATAATAAATGGACAAATCATGTTGCATTATATCTCGGGAAAGGTTTGTCTTATGTAGAGTGTGGATACCGTGCACTGTTTTACTAGCCTCAAATCTAACCCTCTTTATGAAGGTGTCGAAAAATGCTTCTTGCAATAAATTCTATTCTTCCAAAAGTGGTTTTTTTAACGCCTGGAATGGGAATAATGACGTGCAATGGCTCTTCCTAGACCATCCCAAACATGTTGAGAAGGATTGAGTTCCGGAGACTTTGCAGACCAATTCATGTGGCGAATATTTTTTTATAGAAAGTCATCAACAATGTGAGCTCTGTGTGGCCTCGTATTATCTTATCTAATAAATAAATCCGAGTCTGCAGCACTCCAGAAAAAATTCACATAGATTTTAAAAGACATTATCTCAATAGCTCCCTGTCACTGCTAGCTGATAGTTGTACGACGACGTTTTGTGTATTAAAGACATGCAGTAATGCAGGACTGCTCAACATGATTCCTTTTTATACAAGAATTTCTCTGTCATGAAACTGTTCCATTTCCTTTACGTTGGAGGGAGGATAGCAAGTTTCACTTTCTCTCCAGACGAAGACAAGCCGATAATCAATTTGTGTGCCGAATCCTGATTCATCAGTGAAAAGAACACGTCCCTATTCTTGGTTTTTCCAAGAATGGCGTGTTCGACTCCACAACAAACGGATTCTGTGTGATATGCTCAGAGGGGTACACGACACTAGACTCCAGAAATTAAGGTCTTTTCTTCTAGACGTCTGTTTAATGTTTGCCTTAAATTTTTTTCCTCAGACGTAGTAGCAGGATGAAATGCCTTGTACATGTTGTCTACCTATGCCGCCGTTTGCTTAATGCCAGTTAGCAATCCTGTGCAGTAGAATGGACAGAAACGTTAACTTTTTTTCCTTTTACAATTTGTATTCCTTATCAAAGTTGCCTTTCACCTTTCTAAGTAAAAAGAAAAAAAATGACTTGATCAAAATTATTTTCTACTTGCGTACCGCACTTGAACATTTTTTTAAAAAAAAATGGATTAATCTTGCTATTTTTTGTAAATGCTTTATAACTTTTTTAAACTTACCAATAACGTAATGCGACTCTTCTAAAAGTGAAATTTGGGATATGAGGAATGAGAAAGAGAGAGAGTGAAATTAAAATCTGTAAATTACAAATATTTATTGTCAGTGGAAAAAATCTCAAAAAATATACTTTTTTTTTTGTAAAATTAACAATATTTTATAGTTTTATACGACCTTAATCTTTCACCTTCAATGCACAAGACTTTACAAATAATGAAATATTTTTAATTTTGAATGTTTTTAACACACTCTATGTGTTAAATGAAATATTCTTTTATTAAGCTCAGTTTATAAAATTATTCAATATTTTTATTCAAATAATACTTTAAAGTCAGATTTTTGAGAAATTTGAGTATTTATTTCGATAAAACAGTCGTCTTGATTAAGCTGTCTGTTGCTTCGGCACCCCTAGAGTATAGTGATCGAAAAAACAAACAGATTTTGTTTCATTCTCGGATGTCGTCATTTTTTAGATGCCTTGTCCGGGCTTAACGTTGATGGCGTCCCTTGTTTGGAATTGATTACACACACACACACACAACCTGCACACCCCTTTCTGTACCACTTGTAATCATCATACCACCTACGTTTGAGATTGCTCAGCTTCAAGCCTGCCAACGGCTGTCCATCTCATTGAATCATCTAAGCGTTTATGAGAATTCATCGCCCCTGCAAACAGGCAAACTTGGTGTTTTAACACATTATTCACAACACTGCATGCAAAACTCCCAGATGGTTTAACGGTAAATTTCATGTTATACTATACAAAACGAAAGCTAAATGCCATTTATTCTGAACTGGAAGCTAACATTCTGCTATTCGTTCTTCTTTACGAATTTTCAAAGGTGGCGATTTGGATGCGAAAAACGTGTTTGTGACTTTAATTTAGTCGCCAAGTTATATTATAACATTTTCTTTGTATGTTAGTATAAAGATATTCTTTATTTTCGAATTTAAAGTATACAAATGAAAGAATCTCGATTTAATATTGATCTAGATATCTGACAAAAATTTGTACTTCCAAAGGAAAACTGTGTGTTTTCTAAATTGGCAATCCTATAAATTATTCGAAAGGCTTATTTTTTCCCTCCAAAGAATTGACGATTTTTGTCAAAACTTTCATGGTATGTTTGTGACGAATCTGTACGACACTTTTATCACTAATACTCTTAGGCGTCTTTGGGAATTATAAATTTGCGTACATTTCCAACCAGCTCTAAAAAAAAAAGAAGAAACCGGGATATGCAAACTAGGTAAAGTATTTAAGGAGAGTGTTGTAAGTGAGTAGGAGGTTAGGCTATTGAACCAAGAGATAAGTCGACGGAGTTTTAAGAAGATTCAAGTTGATTGTGTGATTAGCGTCTTGCTGATTATTAGGCAGCGATCTACATTTGGAAGGATTGATCCAACTGGAAAGTAACGAATTAAAAGTCAGGTGATATTTAGATTATCGGATCATAAAAGTACATATATAATAAAGTTAGTGTAAAGTTAATGAATGCTAGTAATTCAAATTGCGTGTATCTCTCGGTCCTCTTATTCCGGTAGTCTCGTTTGATATTGAGTTTAATATTTGATAAGTATCATATTTCGTGATTTAATTTAATAGTAAGAGTCAATCACATTGACGTAGACATCTTGATAAATCTTTGTAATTAGATGGTTGATACCTGATTCAAGTGAATAAATATTATTTATTATTGTAAACATGTCGTCTAGTAATTCTTTGCCTCAATTCAATCTTGGTGTCCAGGGTGGAATCCAGGGGTTTCTCGCATGTTTTTATTACCAAATTTAACCAATATATATCTAAGCTTTAGGCTTCACTACTGTAATATATAATCTCACACACACATGACATAGTTAAAGTGAGAAATATTTGTGTGCATTTGTGTATTATCATCATCTGTTAATCTGATTTAGTTAATCTAAGTAATTTAGTTATCTAAGCATTTGTGATTGAAAATTTTGTGACTTTTATTGTTACGATGTTAAATCTCAAATGTATAAATATGAGACGTTTTAAATATAAACAAATGATACGATGCTTTTTAAATATCAACAAATGATTTTAACACATTTTATTATTATAAGTTATTTAAAGTCAAAACTTCCACTTGGCATCTCTCTCGTTTTAGTTTTCATATTTTAATTTATTTCGTCACTACCACGGTGAGTATTTACAAATTATTTTTTTCCTGCAGCTGCACAGCGAATAATTACTACATTTTCACGAACGAAATTTGAAATTGATTAAATGTTATTTCGGTAATGATACTTTTATCTATATCTCAAGTATGAAAATGGCGCAAGGTTTTGAAAAATGGCTGTGGAGTAGTTCAAAAATGTGGTTCATAATTATCGAAGGAAAACAAATCTAACTGGAGGGAAAATTCGACAAATTCATTATTTTACTTATGGCTGAAGAATAATAGTTAATTAAATTAGTGACAAAATAAGAACAAAGGATGTATGCAATTCATTTTCGAAACAAGTTATAATTTCGTCCAATGACGACAAAGTGGGTGCTTCGAATTTTAAAAGTAAATCAAAAGGTGGTAAGAATAGAAAATTGTCAAAGTCATTTGAATTGTTATGAAGCAGGAGGAGATAAATTTTTACCAAGAATTTTAATCCATGAGTAAAGTTGGGCGCATCACTATACCCCTGAAACAATGTGGTCCAGTATGGAATAAAGCAAAAAAGTAAAACTGTGCCATTAAAAGTAAAAACTGTTATCTTTTGGATCTCTTTATGGTTTTATTCCCTTTGAATATTGCGTAAGTCGAGTTTCTTCTTGATTGATGTACAATTTATGTAGTATACTCATGGGAACTTTTAGAGAAATATAAAGTAGCATATACCTCCAAAAGATGTTCCACTGCAATCCACAATATTCTACATATCCAGAACAATCCGAGGCTCTTCACAACTGGCGTAACAAAAGTAAAATCAAAGAACTTCCACTATTCAATATATTCAAACATCCTCCTTACAGTCTGAACTTAGCATCTTCAGACTGTCATTTGTTTGGACCCTTCATAGAAGTACTTTTTCTCGAATGAAAAAGTAAAATTTGTGCACTATTGGCTTTATCAAGAAGGAATTAAAAAAAATAATCCCAATATATATACATTGGGAAAAAAATGTCTAAATTTTAATCTTATACATCTAATATATGCAGGGTGTCAAGAAGGCGCTGGGTGAAAGGAGGGGGCCCCATATCAGTTCCGTGAAAAATAAAAAAAAATTCATATCACTTGGTTATGTGATGACTAGCACACTTTTGAAAATGTGGAAGATTTACACTTTTCATCACTAGGTTCATCATTAGGTTCTGTTACCACAAATTTCTCAGTTTTTAGAGAACTTTTCACTAATGTCATCCTACATATCCATGCTATTAACCGGTTAGTTATAATAATCGTAGTTTGATTTGGGGTTTGAGAAATAGATCGACTCTCCATAAAAAGAAAAGTATTACACACAACCCCTAGAAAATTTCTGAAAAGATGGCCCATTAAATTAAGATTACAAAATGGTTCAACACTTTCTCTTTTCTATGTGCAGAAATCATAGCCAATTTTTTTTTTATTTGCGAAACATCGTTTTAAAAACACCTCTTTTGACATCCTCCATCATATCATCATGTAATGTGACCCTAAATTTCACAATTTTACAGTGATTTTTTTCACTAATGGGATCTTACTTAACCATGCTTTTAATCTCAGCCACAAATTGAGCAAAATACTTTGCTGATTTAGTTGAAATTAACTTAGTTTAAGAAAATAATGTCCCTTAACTTTGACTGTCCATAAAAAAAATATTACATACTACCCTAGGCAAATTACTTCAAAAGATGATCCATTTTGTTAAATTCTAAAATGGTCCACCACTTGCTACTTTTATATTCATAATAATTATTGTAAAAAAAATTTTAACAAAATGTCTTCATTTAAAAAATTTAATCTTAAATGTCTAGCTCAAATTAAACAGTAAACTTAAAAATAAAAAGGAAAACATTTTTGCAATACTTTAATGAATTAAATGTTTGCTTTCTAACTACTTTTTAAAACCAATTGAAACGGTAACTGAATTGAGCCAAAGGATTACAGAAGCAGTGGAAGAAATAAATTTAACTAGTTACTCACAACTCATCAAGCAATCATATGTGTTGTAAGTTGGCCCAGTGACAGTCTAGACAGGTTACAAAGCTAAATACATATGTTTTCTTCAGTATTGCTATCAGTAAAGTTAATAGAAATTATGAATGATAACCTTCAATTAAAAAATTCAACTAAGAAAGCCAAAAGCGATGTATATAAATGTAGTTTTGTACGAGAAAGATGCATAGCTTCCTGGTATTATATTTTTTGTTGAATATTTTTCTCTATCTCAAACTGAAGTTGTTCTTTATCATTTCTATTCGTATGCATGTTTTGGAAATAAATAATTTTCTAAGAAATTTTTAAGATATTTTGCATTTTTCCATAAATGTGCTAAATTTTGTTTAAATTACTTGAAACATCCATTGCTATCTCTTACATTATTGATACTTTTTCCTCAAATTTTTCTGCAACTGTTAAGAAGTATTATGTTTGCATAAAGATTTTAAAATATCAAACACATACAATGAGATAATTACTGGTTAAAACGCTTTGAAGATACTAATATTTAAGGCAATCATTAACATCAGTTTCTTAATACGTTATTCCAGAGGTGGGAAAACCTTTTTACCATTAGAGATCACAAGTAAATTAATAGTAACAATTTATATATAAAAAAATTTTAACGTCAATTCCTACATTGTTAGAAAAACGTACTGGCGCCATCTGTTGCAGCTAATTGTAACTACGACGGGAATAACGCAGAATAAATTTGTGACTAATCCTTCATACTAATCCCCTTGGGAAATCTTTGGGCTAGCATTCACGTTTAATTCACCACCATCCTTCTCAAGAAGAAATCTTAATATGTAGATTAGTTAGAGTACATAAAGTCAGAATTTGGTAATAGAAGGAAGAAGGAGCGGAGAATCTGTTGCAGCGTTACTAAGGTGAGATTTAATTGAATTATACTCAACGTGAGTTAAGAACAGAGTTTGCTACTATACTAATTTAGTGTATTGGGAATATATACCGTAAAATCCGACGTATAACGCGCACCGGTATATAACGCGCACCCATACTTTCAAGCTGTATTTTTATAATTTTCAGGTATATTCGCCGTATAACGCGCACTCCACTTTTTAAGCAGAAATCTGAAGTTGTGGTATACAACGTTCTTATGTTTTGAAGTCATTTATTCTAGATATTATGTGCCAGACTTTTGAAATAAAAGTATATTTCTAGAACTCTCTAGAACTATTTTAGTTCATAAGGTACGTTATTTCTTTTAAATAAACAGTATTTCGATATGTCTACAAGTAAAATTATTTTTATGCTCATCTCTTTTGTTATTTTTAAAGCTATCGTTTTTATACCCGGCGTATAACGCGCCCCCTTATATTTTGATCTTATTTTTGTGTTCAAAGGGTGCGTTATACGCCTGGTTTTACGGTAGTCTAAGATTGATTAGGTTAAGTTGAACTGTTTTTACTTACGCTTATTCTCTCTCTCACTTAGGGTTATTGCTTTCTTTATATAACCCTTAGGGCTTTCTCTTGTGGTTTAACTTTGTGGTTGGTTAGTGTGCTTGAATAATAATAAATAATAGTTATTATGGATGCTTCTGGTTATGCTTTGTTTCCTCCCCCACCCTTAGGTAGGCAGGACGGAGAGGGAGCGACTTCTGGGAAAAGTCGCTCACACAAATTTAAAATTAAAAAATAAAATTTTATTAATGAATTAATATTTAAAAAACACTGTATTAACATCAAGTGTCATACACTACAAACTTAAAAAAATTAATTTGAACTTAATTGGATGAATAGAAAGTATTTTATTAATGATTGAAAATTTGAGCAACATAAATATATAACTATATAGAGAGTGTGAGCTAATAGTAGGAATTGAATAAAGGGGGCCGCACAGGTTGATGTACCTATAAATGTGATTTTATGAAATTATTATAGTTTTTGTAGTTTCAACAATTTGGTGCATCGTATAGAATTATTACAAAAATAAAATTCTTATTTATTATTTGACATAAAAAGTAACGATATAAAATGTTTCTGTATTCACATGAGACTAAAAACTTATTATAGCATTAATCGTTAATTATTATTTTTTATAAAATTATTCAATTCATAGGTACTGCGGTAATTTTTTTATATTTCACTGTTGGTATTTTATGTAAATACATATGTATATAAATATAAATATTCATCTAGACTTTTAAATTTTAATATAAACAACTACACATTTAAGTACCACTTCAAATAAAAATAATAAAGTAAAAGTATTTTTAAATTGTTTTAACATTATAAAGAAATACAATAGAAAAATAATGGTATAAAATTATAAGTAACTGAGCAATTCCAAAAATAATTTAAAAATCTAGTGGAAAATTTAAGTTAGGTCGATATTTGCATTTGTTTCGTACTTGAAAATAATTGAATATTTGGATCAAGCTTTGTAATGTGAAGCCTTAATTGATTCTTTAAATGAGTATCTGTGATTTGTGCTCCTAAACTAGTTTTAATTTTTGTCATGAGAGAAAATATTGACTCATAGGAGTAAGTACTTCCAAAGCAGAAAAGTAAACAGCATGCACACTCTCTCAAAGACATGGATATTCAACAGCATTTTTCCAGATTTCAATTGAATCCTTTTTAGCGTCAAAAAGAGCTTTGAGGATACTATCATCCCCCAACTCAAGTAACTCCATTTGTTGTTCTGTAGGAACCAAGGATATAATCTACTAAATGTGGTTCAAATACCAGGTTCATAGCAGGAGTGTGCTCGTTAAAATCTGAAAATATTTGAAATCTTCTGTTAAAGAATCCAAGACGATTACATATTCATCGAAAATTTTATTTTCACATTTCTGCTCATTCAATATTTTTGCTGGCTCTGGGAAGTGTTCTCAAGATATATTCCAACGGGAGAGCAATGATTAGAAAGATGTTACATTTTTCTGAGCGCTTGGATCTCTTACCACGTTTCATGTATATACTTCGTTTTACCTTGCAGGTAGATATTTAAATTGTTTTGTTTTGTCATGATTTCAGACAAAAATGCAATGTTTTTTTGCACAATGCTTCATCTGATAGATTACATAGTTCTCCTTATTCTTGATAAAAGTTTAAAATTTGTCTTTTCTTAAAGTTAAAACTTTTATCAAAACATGTCCTGGTGATAGCGAACAAACCTTGCAGTAATATGGTAGATCAACACTGTACGTCATAATCTAAGTTGTAAATCTATAAAAATCTATTAAAATTGTTATAATTTACATAATTAAATATTAATTAATGCTTGTTAGCTTTTATGAAGGTCACATGCGGCCTCACAGCCATGTATTCCCCACCTCTGGGTTATGCTATCATTATAGAGTACTATAGAGTATTATAGAGTCTACTGTATTTTGTTCATATAAGCATAAAAAAGACAAGTTTAGAAATTTAAAATTTATTTTACTCCTTTAACACATTGCAGAAACCGGTTACATTATCATAATCTATGTAATGACAGATAAGGATTATAAACATTTTCACACATGTAGAACTATATGACATAATCAACAGTTTATACACAATATTGCAACTGCAATGCACAAGCAAAAATTAAAATACATTGTAATATATAGCATGGAAAAATTACACTGGTAAAATATACTACCGGCATATTAGAGTAAACAATTTTCTATTAATAACCAAATACCAATTTCGTGCATTTTTGAGAAGCAATATGTTTGACTACATTTAATTCAGACATCATTTGATTTTCTTCAATGTGTATTTGCGTTTTAATGTTTTTAATAATAGTCAAAGAACTTATGGAAAAATTCTGGTTTTCATCATAGTTCAAAGGGTCATATTTGTGCATTTTGAATTTTATACGCATGACAGAAACAATAATAGATCATCATTCCAATTAAGAACATGACAACTTCTAGATTACAAAAGTGAAGTATTATACACAAGCAGAAAAATTTTAATGTATTTTTAAGCACTTTTATTGTGTCTTGTGTAGCAATTATTTCTTCGTACTAGAATTATTAGAATTATTTCCCAAAAAGATCATAATTAATTATATTTAAATAAACAGCATCATAATTTTTTCTCTTTTTTTCCCTAGGGTAACTTATTTGTTTGCACAATGCATTCCGTAGTAAATGTCATGAAGTGTAGTAATCATAAACCTATTGTTCTTTAACTATAAAAAAGTATTTGTAAAAAGATATAATAAAAATCTTTTTTTAAATCTGCTGTATTGTTCTTGATATTATATATCAATATAAATCACTTTCTTATCAAGTTTCGTATAGTTTATGTGAAACATTTTGTAAGTAATACTTTTTGGAAACATCAAATCATAAAAGAATCGCCATGAAAATACTTAGGTTGAGTACTGCTAAAAGTATTCAGATAAACTGCTCTAAAAATCAAACCACTTTGTCGGAGAATTAAATAAAATTTTAAAAAGGATCATATTATTAAATATTATCTCAGTGGTTTTCTTTAATATTTCATTCTATTATCTCTCATACGTTTTTCAAAGTAATCAATATCTTATATTAAACTTATTTTGTAATCAAAAGCAAAATAAAATAAATGCATATTATAATAAACATCAAAAAAAATTCTAAAGAAATTTTTTATATCATATTCACATACATTTTATAGCTAAACATTTATATATCTTAAACATATTTTCTGAATGTGATAAAAGTACTTCACAAAAAATTACATTTACATTAAATTATTATACATACAAGTTTAGTAAAACATATTTCTATTTTTAAGCAAATGAAAAAGTACTTTTCTTATCTTATTTGACTGTCCAATATCTCAAAAATAAACTCTAAATATCTTTAAAATACTATAATTCATACAAAATTGATAACGTAGACACCAAAGAAGAGCTTCTTCGACAAAAAAATACTTTTCTTAGATGCTTCCTCCATGAGTTATAGCAATAAAAAACTTGAAAAATGAATACATATGAAAACTAATGAAATAAAGTTCAGATTTCTAGAAAATCATATGTTCAAATCCATTGTAAAATGTATTTTAGAAAATTTAAAAGGACAATTTGGTGAAAAGGTTGTTTAGTAAATAACAAGAGAGCATCAGAGTAACACATTTTACAAATAACTGTAAATTGACTGACTAACCATAATAGACTACACATAAGTTTCTTTCACGCTACACGATCAGTGAAACAATCATTCATACATTATAATAAAAAGAAGCGAATAATTTCATTTAACTTATAAAGTATTATCAAGAATTTTTTGCAGAAAAGATTGAAATGAGAGAAATAGGAAATTCTATATTACAAACCACTAAAAATTACAACCTCGTTGAGTGTTTCACTTAAGTTGAACGCCTGTTTGTTAATTTTAGCTGGGTTAAATTATATGAATTTTGAAATTTATATGTTAATTTCTTAAATGTACTCAATGAACCGACCAACTTGAGTTTCTTATTGTCAGAGGGGATAATTTTGAGCTTCCAAGTACTAATGAGATGTTCACGATGAATGTTGTCTTGAATCATACAATTTCCCATTATTAGCTTTTAATTAAAACTATCTAATTCAAAATATAATTGTGCTTACTTAAATAAAGGGCTTTAAACACTATTAAAGAGTACATGCTTAGATAATCAACTTAAGCTGATATTTAAAACTATTGTAACGGCTGATATTCGTTTAAGATAATAAGCTTCTGTGTGTGTTTACACTTCTTACGCCTGTTTAAATCTATATCGATATAATTGCAGTTTCATAATAAATATGTACTGATTTTTTCTTTTACTTAATAATTTTTCTTTACTGTATGCCGGCACTGAACAATTCAGGTTTTAAATTCGCTTTTTTAAAATTCAAGCTGGTCCGGGCTTCTTATTCTGAAATAAGCCACTGAGAAACGTACTTGTTACCGTTCAATCTCATTTAGTTTAAGTGCTATAAATTTCACGATCAATTGGCAGGTTGGATTTTAAAATGTACATAGTACAAAATTGTCTTGTAGAAAAATAGATAAGCGTATTGTGATGTAAATTTAACTAAGGAAAAGGATTTTAGCGGTAATTATTTTTCTATCTTTTAGTTTTTTGGTGTGTATTTATAAAATTTGTCTGAAATTAAAATTAAAACGATGTATAATGTTATACATATGTCTATTTCTAGTGCATCTGACTACACTTTTTTTCTCGGACCAATACTATGTCTTCTAAAACGTATTTCATTTTATTCTTTATCTCATGCTTTCCGCATATTTCTTAAATATTTTTACGTATGAATATATATCTGAAACACATTTTCAGACTTCTACATTAAAATTAAACTGTGATTAAATAATGTGCTTGTGGAATTTCTCTTAAACTTGAATGAACAGATTTCACACATCACATAATTCTAAAACAAATATTTTTAAACTATTAAAAACATCTAACTTATATTTCGGAATACAACTTTTCCATCCAACTTTAAAAAATGCCATTTCTGAAATGTGAATATTTTAATGTTAGATTCTGTCTACAGTCTTTATAGGAAGTATCAAATTCATGAAGGAGTCTGTTAAACTAGTAATTAACTAAAAATCAAACAATTGCTTACGTATAAAAGAAATCCCATCATGTGATAAATATGATTAATTTCAACTTTTGGTTTTATCAAATCTAAGAAGTTAATTCATTTGCATTCGTTGAATATTTTTTTTCTTTTCTTTGTGTGTACATAATTTATAATTTACTGTCTCTTTTGGAATCTGTATACTCAGTTCGTAATAATTTCAAAGCTCCTTTTAAGTTAACGCAGAGAAGAAGTTAGAGAATTTTTTTAAAACGGAATTCCATTAGTATCACACTGCAAAAAAAAAAAAATCAAGACGGTTCTGCTGAAGGAATTTCTTTCCTGTAAAGTTCATTTTTCCTTTTCTTTATAGTGATACTCATGAAGAAACTCACCTTGATTAATATCAGCAAGAAAAAAAATTTTCTTCTTGAAAATCTGAAACAGTTTACATTTTTTTCTTTTAAAAAATCGGGATAGAAAACACACTTATTCTAAAAAAAATTGAACAATTCATAGAAATAACAATCCTCTTTGACATTTTACAATGTGTGACAAATCTATACGGAACTTTATCACTAACCTTCTGAGTCGTCCTTTTTAGGGAAATTTAATTCCCTACCTATTTCCAATCAACTCCAAAAAGAGGACAGGATTCCTTGTTATGCAGATTAGATAAAGTATTTAAGTCAAACGGAATAGTAAAGTTAGAGCAGTAGGAGATAGAGATTGAAGCAGAAAGTTATAGTGAAGTTAAATTGAAGATTTCTTGTGGGATGATTTAATCTCAGATAAAAGCTGAGCTGAGCTGAATTGCAGTGTGGTAAATATTAGTCTTATTATTGCGAATGAAATTAAAATTAAATGTTCAATAAGAACATAGAATATAATTCTGGGATCTCTTATCGTGGTAATCTCTGCGTGATCGTTATTTAATTGTTAATTAATTGGATCATTAATTAATTAAGTTAATTTAAAGGATATTACCTTTGAAACCTCATAATACTAGTTAGATATATTTGTTAATAAGTCTTTGATTCTATTTGGATAAGATAACCAAATAAAGAAAGTTGTTTATAAAAATGGCTACTGGTTCTTATATGACTCCTATTTATTCTCGTTCTCAAAGTGAGGTCCAAGGAGATCATCATAAATGTGAATTCAATGTTTAGGAATAGAAAATATTTTAACTACGAAAATAATTATAAAGCGTTCTCTCTATGATCTCATAAACGATACACTTTTTAATTACGGTTTCCCAGGAGAAAATTATTTTCTTTTAGCATAGTTTTTTAGTCACGAGATAAACTGAAGCTTGCCGAAAATGGGATTTTCCTTATCATGTAATAATATGAAAATATTATTTTTTTTTCTACTTATATGTAAGGCAGTGCTTCTCAAACTTTCAATAGTTGAGACCCAATATTCAACCATAATTTTCACCATGCCCCCCTCCATACTAATAACTATGTATTGAATTTAATAATACTATACTTTGACACTACAGCTATAAATACGACTTTTTCTTAAGTGCCACCGGCGTATATAAACGTCTTGCTCAGCCAAAGCATTAATTGCACCCGACGTATATATACGTTTTTACGAAGCACAATCTTTTCTATGCACCTCTATCCATAAAACTATTTCGAAGGCTTTGGAATGCAATAAAAGAACCTTGACAGTGTTTTCAAAGGATTTACCCCTATTTCGGAGGATTTTTCCTCACTTATTCCTTCCCCCCGACACATCACATACGCTCGCGTGGAAAACGGTGGTATTAGGGAACGAATCACGTAACTTTTAATCGGCAATTAAGGGATTATTTATAAATCGAACAAATTATTAAGATAAGTGTTAATTTTTGTGTATAATTTTATATATGACAAGCCCATGGGGTACTGGTAATTATTAAACTTGTTCTTAATTTAGTATTGTTAAATTAATTATAAATACATTGAACAGTACTGATACATTTCTAAGTGTATTATATCAATGCAAATGTTAATTTTATTTTTTATTATGTCAGAATGTATTTTGTTTGTTTACACTTCCAGTAAATTAATAATATTTTTAAATAATCTTTTATTTTCGATTTTTCAATATGCTCACGCCTCCCTCGTTGAATTATCACGCCCCCTTAGAGAGGCGCGCCCCACTGTTTGCGAAACACTGATGTAAGGAAAAGCTCATTTTTTCCTTATTTTGACAATCTCCCCCTGCCTCACTTCAGATGGGAATGGTTTAAAGTTGTGAACTTTCTATCTATATAAATAATTCTACTATAAAGGTATCCGACTACCCTAAAATTGTGAATTCTTCCAAAAAGTGACAATTTACTTTCATGATTTTGTTTTATAGGGCATCTCACTAGCTTTATAAAAATACCAAGTTTATTATTTTACACTCATTAGAGCAAAAACTACAAGTGTTTTACTAAAAGCAGATGCTACTACTTTAAGCAAGATGTCATATTTTAAAATGTGGTTTACTCGAAATGTGTTTTTGTTTTCAAAAATCTCAAACGGCGACAGCGACTGCTCAAAAGTTTTGAAAATAATTAACCGAAAATTTTTTATGTTCTGTATGATAATAAAAGTGTTTTAAACTTCATATTTATCAATCACAGTTTTATTACAAAAATTACAGTTATATGAATATAATTATTTTTTTAAGTAACTTCATATAATAACTAAGATAAGTGCTCTAGTTTTTGTAAAAATTAAAATTTCTTGAAGATCATTTCAAAAATGAATAACAAAGCAACACATCAAAATTGAAAATTTGTTCATAAACTTTTTTTGTACAGAATGGGCCCCGTTTAGTAATTTTTTGTAAATTTTTACCAATTTTTTTTCACTTTAGTAATAATAATTTTTTTCTCATCTTAATTTTAGCCTATTTTTCTTAAAATGTGCTAAATAAATCAAAAAACCACAAAAAATTCCCATATCTCCAATTTTTTTTAAAAAAAAGCTGTCGCAAAAGTAGTTGGATACCTTAAATGAAGGGGAAAAAATGTAAAAAGCAATTTTTAATTTAGATATTATTCTACGTATTTTAAAATATTGGATTAAAAATGTTTTTATTTAATAGAAGCTATAAGAAAAAAATGCTTATTATTTAAGCTACGCTTAGAACTTATCGCTGTGATTACTTAACATCAAAATATTAGTCTTATTTATGAAATGATCCAAATTGAATTTTAATATTAAAATTAGTGAGAGAGAGAGAAAGAAAATACAATTGGAGTTTGATCTTGATTGATAAATTGACTGTTCATTAATGTAATAGTAAGAAGTAAACGAAGACAAATGGTGACAAGCCTCAAATTTTGAACTATGGTCAAGTGACGAGGATGACACTTTAGCTGACACTCTTAATCTCCAATTTTCCAAACTACACCAATAGGAGGTATTTGAGTTTCGACAGATTTAATGAGTATATTGTTGAGATTTTATGTGTAATTGATAACCGCGTGGATTGGTGAGCGGCGCAAAATGCTATGTTTCTGATTTCGACAAGTAGAAATACACTGAACTCTGACAAGTCGCGTGGAAATATTTAGAATAAGTATTTTGATCCACGCGTAACTGTATATAAATCAAATGAGAAAACAAATCTTATATTAAATATGTTGATATATATGATTTGTATATAGAGTATAAATATTCATTAGAAGTTACATTCGGTGGTTTAGTGGTAGAGCGTGCTCGTTTCGTAAGCCTAAAGCTGCGGATTCGATCCCGGCTTGAGTCGATAGGCATGTAACATGCCTATCGACAGGGACGTCTTAAAACTTCTTGAGACCCTGGCTCCTTACACAAATGTATGCCCCACTTAATGACCCTTAGAAGAGTAGACAGTACATAACATACGTTGTCAAATACTAGTGCAAACAATAACCCAAAACAAATAAATGTGCATGACTTACAATCGCACAAACCGGCTCGACCGACTTCCGCCTTTTGACCGATTGGGTAATGATGGTATATGGTGGTAGGTCTAAGCCTGTACATAGACGACGGTCATCACAGGTAATCAGTTGACCTGTATATCGTCCGAAATTACTAGCTTTTCGGAGAATACAACCGGAAATAACATTTGATCGTTGAAATTATTCGAATTATAATCTTATTAAAGCTGAGTTGAGAACGAGACGAGGCCCCCATTGCTATCGAGGCCCTAGGTCCAGTTGGACCGTGCCTTTAGATGTCCCTGCCTATCGACAGGTCTTTTACATGTGGTATGTAAAAGATCTATTGTGTATCAATTTGGCTCTGGTACTCCCGGCAAAATTATAAATTGCGTCAATAAGTAGCATCCGACGAGAGCTTGAATTAAATTAAATCAAGTGCCCAAATTGGTAGCGAGAACCGCCACTAGATGGTGAAACCACTGAAATGGCTTTCACATTTGGGGACTTGCTGTGTCTGCAAAATCTTAGTTGCTAATATACAGCCCATTAGGGGGAAAAACATTCAGTTCCTGGCGTCTAAAATAAAAGAACAGAAAATAACGAACTACTCCCCACTGCTTTAAATTGATTTAAGGCTGGTAAATTGATTTGCCAACTAACAGATTGGATAACGATTTGAGAAGCATTACATTTGAACTTTCTTATAAAATAGCTTACCTAAAGGCTTCCGAGAAACTAAAAATAAACATACATATATAAAAAAAAAAAAAAAAAAAAGTATTTTTGATTGATTGATTGAGATCTCCTTTTTTTAAATAACCAAGAATTTTAAAAAATACTGAAGTAGAAGTTAAATTAAGCAGATTTTTAAAAATAATTGGTTATTCGCCATTTTTTTGTGATAAAGCATTAGAAAAATCACTTCAAAAGTTGGCTTTTTTCTTGGAATGCTTAGTGAAAAATGCACCAAAAGCTTTGATATAATTGTACATTGGATTTGTAAAATGTGTTTGCTGCTTGCATTGAAACGTGGCCATGGTAGCCACGTCGTCATGATCGTGAACTCGTAGCCGACGCTATTTCGGTCGAGTCTTGGTGCCACTAAAGATCCACCTTGTACAGAGATTGATGCCCGTTAAATCTGTTGGGTTTCTTACTCTACACGTGACGTGGTGTGGAACTTTGGAGAATGGTATGCCAGATTAGATATCATCCTCTTTATTTAAGCAAGGTTTAACGTTACGAGGTCCGTCACCTATAGCTCTCGTGTAACTTCAAAGTGCTGCATTAATACAGCAGACAAATCTTCAAAGTATGAGGGATGATCAGAAAAAAAGGTGACAAGCCACAGCATTTGAAAAGTACATATTGTGGAGAAATTTTGTTTCCCCAGAGTGGAGACAAATGGTGCTGCTTGTCATGCAACTGGTTTGCGGGTAGGTAGAGAAAGTGCCCAGACGGTTCAGGACGATTGAAATGGTAAGACGCTTAGAAAATTGATCTCGTTTGGAAGTGCGAGTCGTGATTCGATTTTCATAGGCAAAGAATGTGTCTGCATCTGACATTTACAGTCAAATCGTGGAAGTTACTGGTGAAGAAGCAATGAGAAGACAACATGCATTGAAATGGTGTCACTCTTTTCAATCAGGCAGACAGGATGTCGAAAATCGCAATATGGCAGAGAGCGGCCGTGGCCAGGTTCTTCAACGACAGAAATTACAATGGCACGAATTGAAAAAATGATTCAGAATGATCGACGGGTAACTCTGAGTGAAATCTCGTTCAGAGTTGGGACTGAGCTATGGTAGCGTACAGCATATCGCGTTTCTGATGTGCTGCGAAAAAATCCACAGAGACCTGGCTCAATGACAGGGACCTGATTTTTACCAAGAAGGATTAAACAAGTTGGTTCTACGAACTGATAAATGCTTAAATTGTCTTGGTGATTATGCCGAAATGTGTGATGGGCACCTTTTAATTCCCTTTAGTATTTTCTGTCTAGTGTTAATAAATATTTCTTTATTCGACTTGTGTAGCGCTTTCTGATCACGCATCGTAACAAGTTCGTTTGTTTCAAATGAGCTGCATTTTGGCAGCTAAGCCATTCGCAGACTCGGAAAGTCCCCAAGTGGGGGTACCGTTTTATTGGTGGCACCATCCAGTGGTGGTTCCCGCTACCAAATTTTGACGATTTAAAGTATTCAATTCAAACTCTCGTCGGATGCTAAATATTGCCATGATTTAAATTTACAGAGAGTACCAGTGCCAAATTAATACTCAAGGGAGCTTTTACATGCCACATAATCATATGACATGCGTGTCTACGATTTTCGCGCCCAGAAAATTTATTAACCCCAGCCGGGATTGAACCCTCAACCTTAGGCTTATGAAGCAGGTACGCTACCTCTGTGCCTCCGAGCCGACTCAAAGTAACAAGTAGCAAAAGAGAATTAAATTGACGACATTTTTATAGTAATACAGTTAGGTAAAAACTGATTCCAAGTTAGGTCTATCTGTCACATTTCATGAACAATTTTTTGGCATGCAAGGGCATGAAAAATTTTGTAAAGCTTTCTTCACTATAGAAAACTCAAAGTAATTTATATCTATTGATTATTAATATCTATATTTTTTATTATTATCAAATAATTTTTGAATAAATTTTCTTCCACTGAAGTATAAATCTTATTCTAATTTTATAAAATATTAAATTATGTATTGGAATATAAAAATAAGTTTTGAATGTAAATGTTAGAAAAATAAGAATTCAAACTTGTGTGTGAAACTTTTACTCCAAGCTTAAATCCATGATCTTAATGCAGTAATTATACGGGTGAATACAAATGATGGACTCGATTTTAAAAATTTGTATTACTGGAACTATTGCACATATTGCAATAAGTGATACATGAATGTAAAGAGAAATATACTAAGTTTTTTTTTCTGTTACTAATGTCCGATGTGTGATCCTCTTGTTACACGGTATATGCCTAATCAGTAATCCAGTTCGTTCCATACATTTTGCAAAGCCCTCGTGTAACTGAACAGTGCGACGTTAATATTCATTTACTCCGTACATTTTGTAGCTTCACTCTATCAATGGTTCGTAATGCTGTACAAATGCTTACTTGTTCTCCTCTAACACTTGCTGTGTTAATTGCAAATGATGCGGCTTTGAATTTAATTTTGTTCGTAAAATTTTCCATTCCGTTTTCTGGAACATTCGAAGTTCACAAGCGGCAACTCTAGACGGTTTCTGGGAACTTTTTGAACAAAACTCTGCCTCACCCTCTCCACTGCTTCTTCCGAGACGCCTAGCCAGTCACTGGTTTTCTTTTTGCACAAGCAACCTGTTTTCTTAAATGAATGATTCCATCGCAGAATGCTTTTGTTGGTCGGTGCTTCTTTTCCGTAGTGATCTCTAATTGCACGTTGCACCGAAAGAACTGAAAAACCCCGTGCATACTCTAATACGCAAAAACTCTTCTCTGTCAGTGTCGCAATGTTTGGATTTCAATCATAGCAATCCTAAATATGCTGTTGATTATTGGTGGGAAAAAACTTGTTACATTTCTCTTTACATTCATATATCACTTACTGTAATATATGTAGTAGTTTCGAAAATATATTTTTTTAAAATCGGGTCCATCATTTGTGTTCGCCCTGTGCAATGTTATTAATTTATTAGGATCTCTCATTCTTACCATTTATGTAATTAAAAATAACTTTAGCAACTTTTAATTTATACTTAGATTTGTGTGTGATAAATTATTGCCCCGAAGTACTGTTTAAAAGACAAAAATGAATAAATAAAATAAAACAATGCTTTCAAATATTTCAGAAATACATACATTTTTAGATATGGATGGCACTTAAGCCACAATAATTCTGGTTTCATCAAACCTAAAAATAAAACACTTAATATATAAAAAAAATACTCTGAATTGGAAAGAAAATTAAAAGCAAAGAAAACACATGACATTGATTAGAAAGACAAGTATTTTTAATGTATACGAATATATATATATATATACATATATATATTCATGTCTATATATATATATGATTTCAAAACACAGACCGAGAAATATGTTTTCTCCATACTTTTAAATATAGTTTTATAAGTATTAAAGATTCGTAAGCGATACAATACTAAAAGAGTATTTCGTTACAAAACTTGTAGGATTTAAAAAGGAATATATATATATATTTGTAAAAGGAATATTTAAGATATTTTAAATTAATCTTTGTCACACTACAAACAAATAAATAAAAAATGATGGTGGGGAAGGGTTGGTGCATGTCAGATATATCATGAAAACAATGTATTAATAATTCAGCAGTACAATATTGTTGAAAAAGTGTTGTGAAAGTTTTTAAACTCCTGAATTATTAAACAAAACGGGAAAAATATAAGGTTCACTGCTAATTCTGTACATTTGGTGGTTTTAATGATTTATTTGCTTTTGGTGTGGGTAAGCATTTAGTAATTTTTCTTTGATCTTTTGCTTCAATAATGCTTGTATTTTAATGAAGAATACGCATTATATATAATAGATGATGTCAAATTAGTAGTATTTAATAAATATACAGAAAAATTTAGTAGTATTGATATGTTCTATTATAATAATGAGAGATATACAACAAAAACGCAGACTATTTAATTACTAGTTAATATTGCAGTTTTAATGCAATTAAAGAATTTATGAATATGAAATATTTTTGAACTTTAACTTGATAAAGTAAAAATGCATAATGTATGCTAATACGTAAAACATTTGAACATTTATAAGCAAAATATATTATATGATATTGATTTTAATTTATATTAAAAGAAAAATTATTAAGGACAATGTACTAAAAATTAATAAATTCATCATTGAGTAAAACATGAGAAGTAATGTGCAATAATTACAAGTAAAACTATCATCACTTTTACTATATCAATTTTTTCTTCTCGCTCATGTCAAAATGACAAATGAGATTTTGCCATCTATTTCTCGTGTTTGTGCTATTTCTGGGCAACAGTGTTTAAAAGTAACTCACCCAAAAACTCCATTTCTAACGCCTGGAAAAAATTTATTTCCTATTTTACATATCCGATTTCAGTACCAGAGAATTTAAATGTAATTGGAGATAATTGGTTTATTTTCAGCAAGTTTCTTTAGAACTATACTTATTTTTCTGCAATTTTCTTGAAAAGAAATTGACATTTTTGTACCGTTTTCTTATTACCCGAAATTGTTAAGGGATTAATGATTGTAATAAATATCAATGCGTTATTGTCAACAGAAAGAAGGCAAAAGATTAAAAATAAAAAAAAATGTTCCGTCTTTCTAATTCCTTACAAAATTTATCTTAAAATCTATTGCACGATTTAATTTTTTTTTAAATTGAGCTAAATTATTTCAATACATGTAATATCTTTTTCTCTTAAAATATATTAAAGCTCATAAAAACGTTAAGTTGTTATATTAACCAGAACAATGATCAAACAATAAGGCAAACTTTTGATTTTTTCCAAGAAAGAATAAAATTTTTTTGAACTATTTAAATTAGAGTAAACTTTTATCAAGAAAGGAGTCATAACGTATAATGGATGTCGTAAAAAATTCTCTAAAAAGGTAGCGATGTGGGGGGAAAAACCATGATCAATAATTTCATTGAAACTTTTTTTTAAGACTGATTATGATCAAACAACCTCTTCAGTTCAGTTTGAAAAATTATAGTTTAAAAAAAAACCTAAAAAACACGCTTTTTTATAGTGAATCGAGCTAAAAAGTAAAAAAATAATTCTTGATATAAGAATAAAATGATTAACGACAAAATTAATGTCATTGGAGTAAAAGCGCGGGGGGCTCTATATTAATTGTTATAATTTCTTACTAGTTCTATTCCGAAATGCTGAGTTAGTGTAAAAATGTAGTACAAAGCACACACCCCACATTTTTACCACTATGAGATTAATTTTCTCGTTAATCATTTTATTCTTATATTAAGAATTATTTTTTTACTCTTTAGTTCGATTCACCATAAAAGCGTGTTTTTTAGTTTTTTTAAAAAAAAAAATTATAATTATATATTTTTTATTTTTAGTTCAATCTACAATAAAAGCCTGTTTTTTTAGTTTTAAAAACTATCAGTTATTCTTTGTTGAATTTATCCTTGAGTTAGATATTTGGAACCGGAATTACGTGGCTGCTAGAATTAGTCTTGCTCTTCACTGGATATTAATTAACAAGTCTGAAGGATATTCATTCCGTTTACATATCGTTATATTTCAAAGATTCCGTCTCTATAGATACAGGTCTAACTAATAAAAGTGTGTTAAGAAGAAATATAAAATGTCAATCGTATTATCACCTTTTAAACGTATTGCTATAATGTTAATTCATATCATCACTTCTAAACATATATTGCTTTACAAAAATAAAAAAATATTTAGAAGGTAGAACATAACTTTTTTTTCACATATACATGAGTCTTTTTTTTTTATTTCCATTTTCAGAAAAACTAGACTTGCGGTCTTAGGGTTGCACTTTAATCTTTTAATCCTTAAATCTGAAATTAGTCGCCAAATCTGGAAATAGCATATGAAATTAATCGCCAAATCTGAAAATGATTTATGCAATAAGCAGCCAAACCTGGAAGTGGTATACGGAATTAGTCGCCAGATCTATAACTCGTATTCCTAATTATCCTAATCAGGACAATGGAACAAAATTAAGAAATTATTGTATTGTCATCGGTCTTTGACAAGTGTGAAAAATTTCGAATTAATCTGACCTTTTAAAGTGGGTAAAAATCGAGTTCAAAAATTCCATTACCTACAAGTGAAACTTATAAAAGTGTGTTAAAAAATGACCAAATATATTTAGTAATCACTTAGAATACTTGTTGCGTATATGCGTGTATGCGTGGGTGTGCGCAGAAAACATATAAAAAGTTTTATAAAAATACTCTTTTAAAAATGGTTATCTTATCTTTCTCCGTACATATTTATAAAAAAAATATAGTGAATAATATAGATAACAAAAATATATTTATATTCTTCACTTTTACTATCTCATTCGTTGTAGATTAAATTCTTATTAGTTCTAAAATTGTTATACAGATGATGGCTTAGATATAGATAGCTTCCGGTAAACTATCTTCCAAGACCAAAACAAATGAACTTATATAGTTTCCTTTGCTTCCACATATTCTTTTTTTTTTTACTTTATGTACACGAAATTTTAGGTAAATTCTTGAATTTCTGTTTGCTCATCTTATAAATGTATCATTTTTCTACTATTTCCATTTATATAAAAGTCATTCATAGTAGCTAATTCGTTTAATATAATTAATGTTTGCTTGCACGTGCAAATTTTAGACCTAAGTGCTTTTCTCAATCATGGTTTAGTTTCTTCAATTTTTTCTTGTACTATGATGAATAATTTTTCTGCTGAAGAGGAAGATTGGGATACTATAAAGTAAGTTTAATCCTACTTCTCTGCCCTAAGTTAGTGACAGATGTAGAAAACAAAACAGTTTTCCATTTTTATCAATTGACTTTTTCTTTTTTTTTTGATTAACACAACCTAACTTAATATTAATTTAAATTTTAATCTTACATGTATTTTATTATTACGAATGCCATTTTTCACAACCTCAGCCTCATTTCAATTTCAGTGTTAAAAGAAATAAACATTGCATTTCGATTTATTTCCTGTTTCTAGAAAATAAAATAATAACTAAATAGTTTACGCATGTATTTTCCTAACAAATTAGCACCAAGTTTTTCCCCTAAAATCACCTGTATAGTTTATCAAAATAACTACTATTTCCCTTCACTTAACCATGTTATGAAAATATCCCTGTTTTCTCCCATTGTATTTCCCTTTTTGAATGTATGCGGAGACTCTCTCGACTCTTTTCTCGATTTATACTTGTTGCGAAATCTCTCATATGTCTAAAATGCATTAATAAAGTCATTTTTCTATTCAGTTTCTAGACTCTTTGTCACGACTACACCAACAGAATGTATTATATATATATTTGTGTTTGTGTGCGTGTGCGTGTGTCAAAGGCTATTCATATCGAACCTGTATATCTGCTAGTAAATTTTAAGTATTTCTTTTCGTGAGGAATTTCAAAGCGTTCTTTTAATCCTTTATGCATACTGGTATAAATAATTAGTAATTATATTCTAGACTAGGGGTCGGGAACCTGTGGCATGCGATACACACACACACAAATCTCAGTGGTATGCACTACTCAACAAATTTATCAATTTTTGAGTGGATGGAAGTTTATAAATTTGTAATGTACCTTACTACGCAAACATCGTCAGAATTATCGACATTTACGGAATTACGAAAAAAAATCAGAAAGATAACTCCAAAGATTAATTTACAGCTATTCTGTAAATTATTGAATGTCATTGCTGGAGAGATTTAATTTTTTGAAGAGAGAAAATTGCATGTGCTTTGCTTTCCGCTTTTGGTCCTGCATATCTAAGTAAAAAATCTTTCCTCATATGAAAAATATTTAGAGTCCGTAAAGAAATTTTTTTAATAACTAAATGCTCAAAATCGCATTAAATTGAAAGAGAGTATCAAATTATATTTCTGATTTTGCGACATGAAAGTAGTGCTGTGCAAGGACTAGGATCAAATTAAAATTTTTATTTATCTTTTTATTTAACTATAATGAAGAGAAATACTTATATTTAATGTTGTATATTTCTTATTTTAATTATATATATATATATATATATATATATATATATATATATATATATTTAAAAATACATATATATATGTTTAAAAATACATAATATATGTACAATTTTAATTTTTTTTTATTTTTGTTGAAGAAATAGCTATATTTTATGCTGTTTATTTTTATGTTAAGAAATATTTTTAAATGATGCAAAATTAACATATAATAAATCTGCAAATATCTGTATATTATTGATCTTTATTCTCCAACTCTCCATCCATTATCGCGGGAACCGAATTGTTTCAAAAATATCCCTGGATCATATTGGTAGATTGGCTGGCCACAGCTAAAAAAAAAGTTGCGACCCCTGCTCTAGACTAATGGGAATCTTTAAGCACATTTCTATGTATATTAAGCAAGATAATCACTTACTCCTTGACTTTATCTGGAATGCAGACGTGATCCATAGGAATGAGTTCCTCCAGTTCTTGCAGATTGTTGACAAATCGTAGCTTTCGACTGAATTTAGAACTAAAAAAAAGTAACATGTCTTCACTTTTTCAATGTGGTATTTAAAAGGCTCTATCTTAGTTAGTTTTAAAAAAGACATCATTTTGCAATTTAGTAGTCAATAAAACCAGGTAAATTTTTCCATCCAGAATCATTTTACCAATTTCAGCACAATGAGACATGAATACTTTTATACAGTATAACTCACAGAGATTATAATTGAGAGTATCATATCTCAGAGTTCAAATATAAATCCAAGCTTAATTTTCGTGTCCTGACTGAGAAACCCAGCTAAAAATGTACCCTTTTGAATATCCCATGGAAGTCAATGTTATCTTCTGAGGATATAGTGTAAATTTACAAGAGTTCGCATTACTCTTTTTTTTTTACTTGAGTTTAATGATACGGATAGAATATTAAGAATTTTGGACAATTGAATTCGATTTTGAATCTGCATTATGTATTCATCAGAAAATAGATGGTAAAAAATGGTTTACAGTTTGTTTACTTTGAATTTAAGAGATTTGGTTTTCTGCAGTGCATAAAATATCGCACTTTTAAAAAGACAAAAATCATGAATCAGTCATAAGTTTCGTCTGCTTGGATATAACAGTTAATTAGGTATATATAGGTAAATCATTTTTGCATCAATAAATCTACTTAGGTACAAATGATCTAACATTAGCAGTACTGAAAATTAAGAAAAATTTATATTTATTCTTACCTGATAAAGGGTTTCGTCATTATGACAATTGTTTTCAACCAAAATGTGGGGTGCACGAGGTATAAACCCTTAAGATTTTTCCGCAGTCTATAAAAAAGAAAAATTATCACTATTACTTTAATTAATATTCTTAAAGTTATTTTATTTTACTAAAATAAGTTTTGATATGTTTACTCATACTTCATATAAAAGTAGTAAAAGAATCCTCTTACAAAAGCATAAGTATATTGTAAAAATAAACGTTTATCGACAGTGGCTTAACGAAGACTTTTAGGGCCCCCTGCAAAATCAGATTTTTGGCCCCAAGCCGGATCTTATAAAGGGTATGGTACTTAGCATCTTATAAGGGTACTTAGGTACCTTATAAGGGTACTTAGCATCAGTCAAGCTTTGGGCTCCCTAGAATCCTGGGCCTCCCCACAATGAGGGGGTGTACGTTATGCCATTGTTTATCAATATATCTTAGAATATTTGAAAAATAAAATCTTAACCAGGTGGTGAAATACCAGATTTTTCATACATATAATTATATGTATTGTTTTTATTAAATGATGTTTGTGTTGGAATTACTTATGTGATGCAATGTTATTTAATAGTAATCAAAGGATTAACTGATGTCATAGAAATACATTAGGTTTTAATCCTTGCATATCTTTAGAATCTATCCTGAACAAATTAATTACCTCATTTAATGATTAATGTTCCCAAATTAATTTTTCTTGTTAAAAGGTTTATTATCACTTTCCCTGTCACGCGAACCCCATTGTCAATCAGTCTTTATGTAATTTTACAAAAAAGTAAAATTTATTGAACGACAAATGCAAAAGGATTGTAAGTTATCGATTACATTGAATATTATCGATAAATTAAGCGAGTTCTGCGAGTTTAAAAGTTACTCTTCTTACCTCCTATCAATCATTTGATAGCAGCGTTTTAGCCAGCCAAAACTCGGCATGCAGCTTCTTGAAGTAGCGCCATGTAGATAAACCAATACATAATCCTCCGCCACAAGCTGAGATAATGTAGTCAAAACGTACCTGGAAAATATAAGTCAAACTGTTTTAATACATCAGCTCAAAATTAAACTTGTATAAAAAAGAAAGAACATTTTTATACAAAGAATGAAGATAAACATGCTGGTCTTTCATGATAAATGATTAAAAATGAAATATTTTTTTTAATTTTTAGAAAATAGAAATAGGTTGGCATTTAATAAAATAAGGTAAATGCATTCGTTAAATGTGTATATTAATACCTTTGAATCAAATAATTATGTATTTTTTAAAAGAGCAATATTGAAAAGTTGTTATACGATGTTTTACGTTATTGTCCCTTATAATTTAAAGTATTCAGAAATTGAATAAATAAATCCCAGCTGAATAAATGAAAATTCTAAAATTATAAAGAATTTGTTTTGTAAATTAAGTGTATAGAGAGTAGGATATAAAACATGCTGTTGTACACTCTAAGACGCAAAAATCGACACATTATAAGGGAGATATCCAATCACGATAAAAATTGATGGATGGGGGAGTGAGTGAATATTAACGTCGCACTGTTCAGCTTCTTGGCGACGGACCTCGTAATTTTTTACCATGGTCAAGTGACGTGGATGAAACCTGAGCTGATTATATTGTTGTGAAAAATAAGCCCAAAAGGGCACAAAAGAAAGTATAAAACGCAATGGATTGCTATAAGTATGACGCGATTCATTAGCAAAATGGTCTCACTATCAGAGGAAATGGTGTCCTATAGATCATGGTGGCCTGCTGTTGATAAGTATGGTGTGTGAAATCAAGAGCAGAACCCCTAAGCTGCCCTCGACTTTAGAACACAGATGAAAAAAACGGGACACGACTCTAAAAACTAAGATTCCATCTATGCCATGTGGTAGCAGTCGTCTAGTAATCAAGGTCACAGACTCATGGTTGGTGTGTCATGAGTTCAAGCCTGGTGCCTTTAAAGATCCGCCGTGTAGAGAAGGCCACATCACGTTAAATTGGTCTAGCTTCAAAGTCCTTACGTTAAAGAAGTGTGGAAGTTAGGAGAGGGGTTCCAGCTCATGTGTCGTCCTCGTCACTTGACCATGGTTCAAAATTACGAGGTCCGTCACCAACAGCCCTCGTGCCGTGCAGCTTTATAGTGCGACGTTGATATTACTATCACCTCTGCCATCGCCGCAGTAGCTGAATGGTCATGAACTCGAGACCGGCGAGTCATGAGTTCAAGTCTTCGGGCCACTGAAGACCCGCCCTGTAAAGGAACTGATGCACGTTAACTCTGTAATGGCTCAAAGTCCTTACGTTGGATTGATGTGGAAGTTAGAAGAAAGGGTTGAAGTTTCAGATGTCATCCTCGTTACTTGACCATGGTTCAAAACTACGAGGTTCGTTGCCAGTTGTCCTCGTGATGCTTTATGAAGTGACATTAACAAAAGGAAGTGAACGTGGAAGTTAACGTGAGGAAGTTTTTAATTATTTTTCCTAGTAAGAAGAAGTTTCAGGCAGTTACCTATCTCCAAAACAAAAAAAAGAAACTGGACACTACTAACAGAGGATATATAAGGTTAAACCTGACAAGATTGATACTAAATGTAGAAAATTTGTTATTGTAGCACCGGATTCAACCCTCTCATTAAAATCAATTGTATGTTGCTTGGTTGTTTTATTTAACAGTTATTTTATATATTAATTAACTTTTAATTTAATTAATTAATATATGCTTTTTAAACTTTTAACTCTATTTTCATCAGTTATAAATTTAATTCTTTCAAAGTAGTAGTAGTACTAGCAGTCAAAAAGACATTTAAGTTGATAAATTTGCAAAAATTCAATATTAATTAAGTAGGGGTCTACCCCATACCGAAAAACATGGCAAGGGGTCTATGAGACAAAAAAAGTTTGGGAACCTCTGTTTTACACGGACAGTTTGAAAGAATATTTAATGCAGTCTAATAATTAATTATGTGTATAATTAATTACATATATTACGTGTATAATTAATTATATATATTACGTGTATAATTAATTACGTGTATGCTTAGTTATATATGTTATGTGTATACTTAATTATATATATTATGTGTATAATTAATTATAAAAATACATAAAAATGTATAAAATACCTTTAAAATGTTGTAAAACAGTTCTGTATGCTACTAATAAAGTTCATCAAAATGCATATTTCAAAAAATTTAAAAATTGAGTTAATAAATTATCTGCAGTTTAATATGGAAGAATTTTAAGGAAACATTTAAAAGACTTCATAAGATTTTAAACCAAAAAAATACAAATATTTTTAAAAATACAAATTCAATGCAAAAACATCCTTTAGATAAATAAATTGCAATATTTCAGGCGTGAATTTTAAATTCCGAAGGACGATTATTAAATAGATAATTAATTTGAATACATAGTGATATCTAAATAATATATAATTAGCAGCCCTAATAAGCAGACAACAATGACTTGAATCCTGAATAACTTCAAAAGCATTTCTAAAATTAAGTTTCAATCTGATTAAACTATGTTTTATTTGTGATTAATACATAAAGGCTTTAATCCTCAATCGTTTAATTGCAATGAATAAAAATATAAAATACTTCAGAACATAACCACTCATCCAAGACATAAACGAGAGGCTCTTAATCAGTGTCCCGTAGAACACTGGTGCACTAAAAATTAAAAATCGATGTTTTCAGTGTGCAATAGTTTTTATTTACTATTTCATTTTACTATTATATTTCTCAAAAATCCTTTAAAATGCATTTTGCCTGATTGTGAAAAGGTTTAAAAGCGTTAGTATGTATATTTAAGAAAAAATTCTAGTAATAATAGGTTCCAATCTATAGCAACATTTAAAATCTTTAGAAAAGGCAACAATAAGAATGTCAAAATTATGACAGAAATTTCTTATAAAAAACAACAGGAAAAGGATTTAATTAAAATTTTATTGTTACAGAACAATAATTAATGTGGAAGAATATAAGTACTATTTTTTTGTTGTGTGCGTGTTCCTAGTATAAAACTATTTAATTAAAGTGGAAGCAAGACGTGCATTATAGAAATAAAAATATGATGAACACAATTTATAAAAAAGATAAATGATTTCAAACAAAATCGTTGAGAAAGCCGAATAGATGCATTAAAACCACTAAGGTATCAAGTAGGAGGGCTATATGATGCTTTACTTGCTGTTTGTAATAATTCGAAGATTGACAACTCTATAAGAGTTGAGGCTTTTGGACTATATTAAATTGTGTTAAACAATTTAAGTTCTTATGCTGCATTGTAATTTGGTACAAAATCTTAAATTGTATCAATCCTATAAGTAAGCTCTTACAGACAGAAGACAATGATTTACCATCTGCTATGGAGTTCTTGAAAAATCGTAAAGATTTTTTCAAGGATCTTAGATCGGACGTAGCCTTAAATTAAATGCTTTGCGACGCTCGAGAATTCGCTGACGAAATTGACATACCGGCTAATTTTCAGCTCACCCAGCCACGCCTTGAATCCAGGTTTGATTTGAGCAGTACCCACAGCAACTATTTCCAATTTTTATACAATTTTTGTGATTTAAAAGATACTCCTCAAAACGACGAACTAAAGTATTATAAAAATCTAGAAACAGTGTTAACTGATGGGAATTAATCGGATATAAACGTGCTGGACCTGGCAGACGAGATAGTAGCAGTTTAGGCTTTGCTAAATAAAAATGAAAGCCCAATCGAGATTTTAAAATTTATATCGAACCTGGATTTTGCTCCAGATCTCGGTATAGTCATAAGGGCTCACCCAATAAGTGTGGAAAGGGGAGAAAGGAGTTTCTCCAAATTAAAATTAATTACAAATTTTTACGCTCCACAACTACCAAGGATCGGCTAAACGGCTTGACAACAATAGCCATTGAACAAGAACTGGCTGAAGAAATTAGTGTTAAAGAAATTATAGAAAAATTCTCAGAATTAAAAAGTGAAAAAGAAACACTTTTAAGTTTAACTCTTGGTTTAAGTGTATTTTTAATATGTAATTAAGTTTTAATACTTAGTGGTTCTATAATTTGTTTTTGTATTTTTTTAATATCTGTATTTATAATTATACACTAGAAATGACTTTTTTTGTGTGCAACCCTAATTTTAATTTAGTGCCAAAAACATAATTTAATAAATTAGTATTTTTTGCTAACCAAAATTCAACATTATTGATAGCAATATTTTTTTTTTTTGCTCTCGTTTTATTTTACCACTAAGCATGGAAAGGGTTTAGGTTATTTCTTTTAATTTTTGTTATAAAAGTGCGGCATTTTACCTCTTTACCCGGGGCGGCGAAACTGCCAGCGCCGGCCCTGCTGTATGGTATGCAGCATGCAGGCATAATGCATTTCATAAAAATTTGGCGACCCCCCCAAAAACTTCTGGCGACTCCTAGTTTGCGCACCTCTGATCTAGACAATATTTCTCTATATAAGCAAGCAACTTACAAAAACAGATTGTCCATAACGTAATCATAGTCAAGTCTGCTGCGATCTGGCAAATAACAAGCGCTGAAAACAATTATTGCAAGGTTGGAGGATCCAATGTAACCTGAAAAAAATTAGGCGAGTTTCATTAAAAATGCAAAAAAGTTAAAAACATACCATTCTGAAAAAAACAAAAACAAATTTTTTTTCAGCTTGTATTTGTATAACGGCAGATATATTTCATGTGAGTAGCAATCACTAATCTTTTAGATTGTTAATGAGTTTCTATTTAAAAAAACTATGGTATATGAGTTGTTATAATAAATGTAGGATTTTAAATGATGAGGAATTTATATATATATATCTCAGTCAATGAGTTACATCCTCTCCAATAGATGGCGATACAAGCCATGTACACTCCCCTCGAGTACGCGGGTTACGTTTTTTGTTCGGGAACAGAGAGAAGGGACGAGAGAGAGAGAAAGAGTTAAAAGAGAAAGGATATGGTCGGTGTGGCAGTTCTGGGTGTGGTCTCTCTTTATAATGTAAGTTAAATAACACCTAAAATGTTGTATAGTATTCTACTGTATTTGTAAATGTTTTAAATGCCTTTGAAAGTAATTAAAGAGTAATTTTATATTAATTAGATTTTTTTAAAAGTAATTAATAACCCGTGGACACAATTCAAATCCCCAATAACAAACCATCTGTATAAATAAAACATGCCCTTTCTTAAATTGTTGTGATTTTATTAAAATGACTGATGTTACAAGCTTTATTTAACAGGGAGATAATGCTATGCTTCAGTGGCGCACACAAGGGAGAGTCCTAAGGGTCCGGACACCCCCAAAGCCCTTTATTTTTTTCGATTGATTATAAATCTAAGTATTTTGTTCGTAAAATTTAATTAAGTATTTATTATTGATAATTAATTTTATTAATTAATGCTAATTATTTATTCAATAATTAGTTTTTTACTGCTTTTTTGTTCCCGAAAATCGACAAAATCAAAAGGAGCATAATACAAGAATGGTGGACTTTCGATCCTGGACACCCCCCTTGAAAATTCCCGTGCGCTGCTGCTATACTTTATATCAATATTAGACTACACATTTTTGAGTGGCCACAGTGCTCGAGTGGTCATCGTGGCCGGCGTTGCCGAGTCATAAGATCACGTCAAAGTGCCACTAAAGACTCGCCTTGTAGAGAAACTGTTTCTCGCTAAATCCATCGAGGGTCAGTGTTCTCACGACAGCACGGTGAAGGAGTTTAGGTAGTGGGGTACCAGCTCACATGTCGTCCTCGTCTCTTAACCGAGGTTCAAAATTACGAGGCTCGTCACAAATAGTCTTCGCGTAAAGCAAGTTTACAACATGAACAATACATCACAGCTTGACGTCAGAAATGCAACGTCAAGTGATTGTCACAGGAATTGTTCGTAATTGAATTGCGTAGGTCATAGTACAGCCGACACCAACAGACGAAGAATTGTCGGATGCGTTCAAACAAATCCAGTGCGCTGGCGATGTCAGCTGAAGCGACGACAATCCGTGCCATGAGATCACCCACTGTAGCCACCAGCGTCTCATACACAAGGGATTTCATGTGGCCCTAGAAAAAGAAATCGAAGGAATTGAGGTCCAGAGAACTTGGAGGCCAAGCAATGGGTCCGCCATGTCCAGTCCACCTCTCGGAGTATGAAGCATGCAGGTGGTAACGCACTGGAATCGAAAAATGTGCAGGTGCACAATCGAGATGAACTACACGTTCTGGTGTGCAATGGCCGGTACACCCTGCAGCAATGAATTCAAAGAAAACAAATGTATTTTGTGTGTGTACCATTGAGTATATAGGTATATATACCATTGAGTATTTGGGTAGTATATGTATAACCCCGCACCGTGTGTGTTTGGCCACTCCCTTCGCCTGACTCATCGTCCTTCCAACGCCTATTACACTGCTGGACAATTGCTAAGGACGGATCACAAATTGCTATGTAGCATAACATTAAGCGAGACATGAGGCCTAGTAGGATAAAATATAGTTGCCACACTGTTCAGACATTAAAATAAAGAATATTTATTGTTCTGGAAAGTACAAAAGCTGTGAAACATCTGAAAGAAAAAAAAATGTTCATTTGATCTGCGTACGAAGAAATGGAACAATGCATCTAAAAGTCAGCAGGCACCTTAAAGAAAGGTATCAGTACGGGATATGTCCACCGTGGAGTGTGATGCAACATTCCATACGTCGTACCATACTTTGCACAACATTATCCAGCAGCTGTTGAGGCAATTTATCCCATTCCTCTGTGAGTGCACGGATGAGGGTGTTCTTGTTTGTCGGAGGATAGTTTCGACCAGCAACTTGCCTCCCCAAAGCATCCCACACATTTTCAATGAGGTTTAGATCTGGAGAACGCACTGGCCATACGAGACGTTGAATATCATCGCTGTCTAGACAATCCTGAACAGCGAGTGTTCGATGACATGTTGCGTTGTCGTCCATAAAAACAAATTTATCACCGACAGCACCACGGAAAAGACGAACACGAGGAAGTAGAACTTCATCAATGTATCGTTGGCCCGTCATAGTCCCATTCGCAACCACATGTAGGCGCATCCGGCCATTGATCATGATGCCGGCCCACACCATGATACTGCATGTCGGATATCGGTCCTTTTCCTGGATATTATCTGGACGATAAGCAGTACCACTCTCGCGCCAGATCAGTTGGCGTCTACAATCCGATGACAGACTGAACCTACTCTCATCTGAGAATAGTACGCATGCCCAGTCCTGTTCAGTCCAATTGTGATGCTCACGACACCATTGCAAACAGGCAGTACGGTACTGTCTGGTCAATGGGACACACACAACAGGACTGCGTGCGTATAGTCCTCCTCCCCTCAAACGTCTGGCAACAGTTTTTCGGGAGATCTGCTTTCCTGAGGCAGCAAGAAACTGATTTGCCACCTGCTGAGCTGTGGTGCGTCTGTTCCTTTTTGCTGATAGGACGATATATCTGTCTTCTGCAGGCGTCGTACTTCTAACACGACCTCCCCCGTGCCGTCTACTACACATTCCAGTAGTTTTAAATGACTACCACAGCCATGTAACAACGCTGTGAGCGATGTCGAACTCCCTGGCAACATCTGTTATTTTTCGCCCTTCTTCGATCTTTCCAATAATTCGGCCACGCATAAAATCATCTATGTGATGTCGGGAAGACATGCCAAAAATTTTAAGTTCGTCTATTAAATCTTTCCTGTAAAACTTCGACTTTAAACAACAACTGTCCACACGCGTCAAAACCTTTAAAGCTCTTATGAACGTTATCACGGGATGAACAGACGTGGAAAAAAATTTGCATACTCATACTTCTTCTTACTAATATCCCGCACTTATTCTAATTTTTCACATTTTGCTTCATTTCATTTTGTGCTTGCTATGGATGATAGTGTTATCCGTCCTTAGCAATTGGCCAGTAGTGTATTATCGCGATTTTCCCTTACTGAACGTGGTTTGCAACCCCATGTTCTATTTTGGGTTTGTCGTCTCCATGCTGTTTACTATCACTCCTCAAAATTTATCAGTTGAATACGGCAACACCCTGTGTGTGTATTCATCTCTCTCATGTTTGTCAGTTTGCTATTAATGTGTGGTCTTTTTTTTCTGACGTAAATTAAATGCAGATTCTGTGTATCATTTAGAATTTAGGAATATCACGGTTGTCATTTATAATACAAAACGTTTCAAAGACTTATTATAAGATAAAGTTATATATGAATGGCTCATAGTAGGGGGGGGGGAAAAGAGCAAATGAATAATTCATCCCAATTATGGGGAAATGAAGTACTTTAACATGTTCATTGTATTAATATGTGTTAATTTTTTTTCTAAATATTAAAAGCTTCTTTCAGAATTGACGTGAATGGATAAAAAGTGTGAAATTTGAAAAAATGGTAATAGCAAAAATATGCACAACAAGTAAGAACAAAATTACATGTTGATTTCATTCGAAAATTAATTTTTTTTTCAAAAAAGGCTTACCTCCATGGGAGAGCACCTTTTTGTATGGCTCGATGACTTTCATATCAATTCGTCTCTCTTCTCCACCAACAATGCACGATTTCCAGTTGCTACCACAGTCTCGAATTTCTTCCGTTGCTGAAAGAGCATTTAGAGAATCAATAAAAATATCATCTAAACCTTTATAAAATTTTAAGAAGATGTAACATGAAAAGAGAGATCAAAACTTCATTCTAAATTTTTCCTAATACAAGAAGCATTATACCGACTGTCTACTAAATACAGCAAAAAGTCTGAGCTGAAATTTAGTGCTTGGAGATTTTTAAAAAATGTATGTATATAGCATAAATATTAGATCTGAAATATTTATTCCTATTACATCACTTAAGGTATTACATACACACACATATATATAAACATAAACACACACACACATTGTTAAGCGACTACGTACTGCAGAGTGAGATTAGTTGCAGCACAACCTGGGATAAGCAGCAGAGTTAGCTGTACTATCTCAAAAATAACAAGGGGTACGGAAAAAAGTTATTTACAAAATTTCAGAATGTCTTCGTTTTAGTACGAAAAGACACCTTGCGCACAATAATAGATTGAAAGGAGTGTTGGAAATGGCTCAACTCTTTCTCTCATCGAAAAGCGTGAGAAAGAGAAAAGGAATAACTAGTCACCAGCAGAGACCTTCTATTTCGTTGTTCAGTATTCTCTCCATCAGCTAATATGAACATCTGGAATCTTTATTTTATTTTTTTGTTGCAAATTTTATAGCATATTAGGTAAAAACCTTGCCCTAACAACAGTAACATGTGGTTTTAGATCCTGCAGTGATAGCGAAGGGATTACACAGCTTCTGTTTGAACCACACACATTCCCCCTCCTTCCGCGCCCCCCACCCAAATTCCGATACAATCAGCTCAGGTGAAAGTAGAGGTCCTTCTACGCAGTCAATCAAAACCGACAATTCGATTCTGGAGTATTTCTACCAGTTACTGCTTAATTTTTGTTTATTTCTTATACGAAGGGTCAACGTCATTTTGGAACCATACGTTTTGGAGTCGAAACAGGGAAAGAATTTTACGAAATCGGATATTACGTCTTGTAGAAGTTCCTAATATCATGATACAGTTAACGTGTTTTCATAATATAAAAGGCTAATTAACCACACTAAACATTAACTGACCAACGTACTTGTGATGTATGATTTCTCAGTTCCCAGTAATGCAGTTCTGTCTTATCCCTCCATATTACGGCTTCAAGGAACTTTGACTTTACTTCGAACTGATTTGAGATAAAGTAGCAAAAGTCATAACATCTTTCAGCATCCCTTGTCAGCAAATCCTGTTCAGTTGTCAGCCGATACGAATGAGCCTGTATTCCATTAAGGATTTTCAAAATGTGGCCTTTAGTGAAGCCGCGGTATTCAATGATTTTTGTAATGCTGCTTTGCGGATGTGTGAGGGTGCACGCCAATACATCTGCAGATTGAACTTATGGCCCTACTCTTACAGGCCTGCCATATAGAAGTAAATTTATCAAATGACTCCATTTTTTTTTTTTTGTTACGACGTTTTGAATAATTTCCCGTGGTGGATACGTACTTCTAAGAAAACACTCACGAAACAGCTGCACTTCTGTTTGTACATTGAGTCCCCATTCACTGTAAATTAGAATAGACTCACAATACTTACCATTTGAAAATTTCTCCATTACTAGATTTTAACGTGACAGCCTGCGAAACAATTTATTTTATTGTGGCTCTTTCAAAACAGGTAGTAGTTTCTTTACGTATTTGCATAAAGCAAGAATTTCATACGATCCACATATCAAACTCTGATTGAGTAGAGTTGAGTTGGCGCATTTTGAGAAACTACTACTTTGAATTATTGGCATGCCACATATTAATCCTTTTTTAAATAGAACCCTTAAAGTCTTATTTACTCTAAAAAGATTTAGGACCGCTTATTATTACGATCACTAATCAATTTGCGCCAGGGTCAATTTAAACTCATTGCGGGCCCTGGGTGCAAAAGATCAAATGTCCCCTTGGCCCTGGAGGATCAAAATTTATAACCAGAAAATATATTTAAGTCCAGCTTATCCGAGCACCTCCGGGCGCCCAACGGAAAAGCCGGCTCTGATTTACATAGCCCTTTTCTTTAAGGAAATAAGTTCGTTTGGTGTAATAGTTTGCAAGGAAACAGACGTAATGGGCTTACGTCAGTATTTCTCAAACTGTGGGGCGCGCCCCCCTGGGGGGCGCGATATACCTACAAGGGGGGCGCGAGCATATCGAAAATAAAAGATTTAAAAAAATTTATTTACTTGAATGAAGTAAAACAAAATACTTTCTGACATAATAAAAAATATACACATTTACACGGAAATAATATATATATATATATATATATATATATATATATATATATATATATATATATTATCTGCGATTTTACATCATCAAAAATAAAATCTTCTACTTCAAAACCTCATTTTCTTAGCTATCTTTGATACTATAAACAAATAAAAACGTTTTATTCGATTTGCTGTAATCCCATGATAAGAGATTTTTTATTACGCTTCTTTTCAAAGTGGAAATGCTACTCTTTCAGAGGAAAGACAAAACCCAGACCCATAATCAAAAAAAATTTTAGGAATATAAAAAATTCATCACTGTTATATATTATTGTCATCAGCTGTAGGCAGCAGAATGTATTTGCTGCGGTTTGACCTTCGAGCTTACTTGTACGGTTAGTTACGTCCCTGCTCTTATGTATTTGTTTTTCATTTAGGAAGTTTGAAGGATTACTAAGCCAAGCATAATGAAAAACGTTTTACATCATTTTTTAGAACATCCATATTGTAATAAATACACTTTTAATCCGGGAGCGGTCACGCCGAGCACAGAGTGCACGAAATCGGTAATTCTGGCAAAAAACTGTTTAATTGTTACCAATGGCCCTGACACTATCCTCCTGTTTGACAATCTTAACGTGAACTAAAATATATTTGTCACATATCTTCCTCTTTTTTGGGAGTGACAAACGTTTTTTTTTACGATCTTAAGGTACTTGTTTTGTCTGAGCTCCCGGTGTGATAACTTTTTTTCCGAAATTTTTTCTGTGTCCTTGAAAGTAGGTGAGTATATTTTCTCTTAATTAAATTATTCACTGGAATTACGATTTTTATTGTGTACTATAAAAATAAATATAAAAAAAGGATTGGGGTGATTCATTAACCCCGCTCGACCATTAGTATCGAGTGCGCGTCTGCTCCAGGATTAAAACATGTGAAAGAGAGAGTCTTTTCGTCTTAAAAATATTAAAAATAATACAATTATTCTTCATCAGAATTTTTTTTATTGTTCACTATTCAACATCAATTCTAAATGCCAATTCTTTGAGGCTTAGAATTACAGTTCGTTTAAAACTAATTATAATTTGAGCAATCATTTAAAAAAAATCATTTTACATTTTTGTAAACATTGTCGCACACTTGGCTTTACTCTCCTTACAATTAAGCGATTATATCAATAATGTTTTATTTTCTTATAAATGAACTTGTGCAAAGAGCGGGTACTTCAGCCGGTATACATTTAATGTATCAGTACTGCGCAGAGTATTTTATAACTAATTAATTAATACTAAATTAAGAACAAGTTTAATAAGTATTAGCGACTTCCATGGGCTTGTCTTACAGAGAAAAGTTTTTCAAAGGAATGCTTATGAATAGAAATTGACCCTCTGAGTTCTTTTTCTACATTTAACTGATATTTATATTTTGTCTTCTAAGCAACCACCGCATTTTGCAATATGTTCTAATTTAAAAATTAGAGAAAGGAAAAATAACATAATAATTATCCTATTACTTATTTTTTTTGCTTAAAAGTAATATACACAAAATTTAATACTTATGTCATGAATTTGTACGGTTTATAATAAAGATTGTTGTTTTAGCGTCAAAGTGCACTATGATTGCATTCAGTATAATATTAATGTATAAGGGGGGCGCGATAAAAATTGTGATTGAAAAGGGGGGCGCCAGTATTGAAAGTTTGAGAAGCACTGGCTTACGTAATGTTTTCTCATATAGTGTAGCAACCATTAGTTCGTTTTTAAGGCGTGATTAGGTCATAACAATTTTTCATCATAACAAAATAAAAAAGCTCCTGCTACCAGGTGTATTGAAAATTAAAAACATTACAGCGAATTTGTGGTGCTTTTATTAAATTTTTTAGCCCAAATCATGACTAAAAATGTCTGAAATTACAAAGAGCCATTAGAGAAAAGTCTTCTTTTTGGAAACAAAACTAAATATTAGGTATAGTCTGTTGGCCATATAGACATCCATAACATTTGTTGCGTCCATCTGTTGGCAAAAAACTTTCACCTGAATGAAGCAACTATCAGAAATTTTAAGAGAAATAAGCAGCCTACTCGAAAATTTATCATCCGAGAATAGAAACCCAGTTTCATGGTATCATCGTATAGTAGGGTTACCACTAGAAAGGCTAAAAGCCTTTTTACTACTTTGGATAAAGTATTTGTTGAAAAAATAGTATGCGTAGACTTGGGGAAACATTATAATATTTATGAATGAATAAAGAAACTTCAAAAATAGGGGCTTTCACTGAGTGTGCAAGAAAATCAAAGTATAAAAGGAGTTTCGCGCTGGGAAGGAAATAATTAAAGGACATGCAATTGTTTCCATAATTTTTTTGCATGGTTTTTTAAGAAATGTATCTACTGAGTAACAAAAAATAATTAAATAAACAATGTAAATATATATTGTTTATTTAATTATTATTGTTTATTTAATCATTTTATCTGGTTTCAATTTATATGTTAGGTGTTAATAATACCCAACATGATTGGAACAAAAGAAAATACTAGCTCAGGTAAACATTTTATTACACAAAGACACGTAAAACACAAGCAGCAATAAAGGGCACGCCGACAAGTTATATAAATTCCAAAGGCATTCTTCTCTTTCATTTCAGATATTTTGGTTTTTGTTCTTTTCTTACTGAGAGCTTTTCTAGCATTCATTAATCTCATAATCTCCAGTTTTTAATAAGCTTATTGATCAGATTTTGTGGTTGACGCAATATTGCATCATCTCATCTCGAAATATATCAACCAGGCAATTTTTTAGGAGATACAGTTGCGGTTAAAATTGTACTTCCCGCTAGGTGGATGAAAAAAATGAATTAAATACTACGCAATATCTTGGAGGGCTCAAGACTATCATGAATTAAAGAAAATCCCCCCATGAGCATTTAAACGGAGAATTATTACATATACACGTATGCACATATCTATATATATTATTAATAATCATATACTAAGTTACTATAAATCTAACAAAGTAAAGCAATATAAAAATATGTATAACAAGACAGTAAAGGTCAAAAATAAAAAATCACTGTAATATACAGTCGAACCTCCATTTGGAACCACTGTATTGCGAATTTTTCGAAATAACAAACTTTTTCTGGAACGAAGAGCATTTCACGACTTTCTTGGTAAAATAACCTCTCAATAGCGAAGTGCATTTTCTATATAACGAACTTTATTTCTTGTGATTCAATTTTTTTTCTCCTCCCCCCCCTTTTTTTTTAGTATTTCTGGACAGTTCAAGTCATTCGGTTCTGGTTTTATTCGGTGTCTAATTCTCCGAGAGCGATAGAATTCTGGGCGTTTCAAGAAGTGCAATCTTTAACCCTCATTGTCCAGTTCACTAGAAAAATCTTCGACATCCCCTTTCACCCTCAATGTAGTTTTCTCGTGTCCCCGTGTTCTTAAATTAGTCTCCGTTCATTTGTAGTGTTGATCAGTCGTACTGGTAACTTCTTTTCTTGTAGCTCGAAAATGTCAAAACGTAAGTGCTTGAGCATCACAGAAAAAAATTAATTCTTCAGGAAGTGAATAAAGGCGTCAAGAAAAAGGATGTTGCCTTAAAACTTGGCATTCCTCCAAATAGCTCCAACAAATTTGGTAATCCTCCTAACTTTCCTTGCATCTTTTTTTTATGGGTAAGGTATATAAAATAAATAGATATTAATTTAAATAAGGTGTAAATGATTACTGTTTAAATATATAATGTTTATGAATTTAAAATTTGTTTTATGTGATTTATAAAATATATTGTGAGATGAACCTCTATATAGCAAATTTTCCATATAGCGAACTCTTTTCAGGAATTATCGATTTCGTAAAATACAGGTCCGACTGTATTAGTAAAATTTTAGCCTTATATAGGAACTAAGGTTAAACGTAGTTTTAAGGCCAACCAATCATCCTCTATATTTACCTATACCACTGAGCTACAAGGAAGATAAAATATAGGACAAGAATATGATTCTATAAATATTAAATAATATACACATTATACTAGTAGAATAATACTAGAAGAGTAACATTAAAATATTATTAGTTACTAATGTCAAATACCAAGTACAAAACTAATCTACATCAGTGGCGCACACAAGGGGGTTCCGGACCCCACCCCCCAAAGCCCTTGATTTTTTTCCCGATTGATTATAATTCTAAGTATATAGTACGTAAAATAATTAATTACTTGGTATTAATGATAAATTTTATTAATTAATGCTAATTATTTATTCAAAAATTAGTTTTTTACTGTGTTTTGTTCCCGAAAATTGACAAAATCAACAAAAGCATGATACAAGAATGGTGAACTTTCGACCCCGGACCCCCCCCTTGAAAATTTCTTGTGTCCGCTACTGATCTACATACTTAAGCCAGAAAAATAAATATCTAAATAAATTAATTCATTTTTTAAGAAGACAATATAACGGCTAAACAACACGTCAATTATAGAAACTTCATGACATAATGGAAGAGTAACAGAACAGTAACGCGCATAAGAAAAAATTGATGAAATACGAAAAACCAAATTATAATTATATCTGAGGAAGCATAAAAACCAATAAAAATAATAAAATACTTACTGGAACGGAGAGACCAAACAAAAATTCTATACGAATCAAAAAGAAAATTAAGTATATTAAAGTTATCTCCTGCTGCGCCATTTTGTGAATGTATGCAGAATTAAAAAATAAAAAGCATTAAAATTTTTTTAAAAATTTAACCAGCAAAAGTAATGAAATTAACAGAAAAATAAGAACAAAAAATATACATAAAAATGGAAAAATGATACAATCTAAAATATCAAAAGAATTTTGAAATAAATCGTTAATCTTGAAGTTATAAGAAATGTAATTATAAAGAAATTTTTACATACATAAATATAAAAGATATAGTCATACTCTAAACAACAATTATCAAACTAATCATTATAAAACTATGATGTATTATTACGAAGTAAATAACTAAGAGAGAATAATACTTTATAAATATATAGAAATTGAAATATTATAATCTCAAAATGGTACCATAATAATAGTAAAACTAAAAAAAACCACATCTCTTTATCAAAAAATATTACTATTTAATTTATTATCTATGGTACACAAAGTTACATCAAGGTAAACTGTTTTGAGAAGGTTACTGTTAGTCTTAAATAAGAAGTTCAAATATCTAGCATAAAAATTAATATTAAGAGTAAATACACTATTTTTACATAAAAAAATGGATTATCTATATATTTGAAAATATAAAAAACATTATTCATAAAAAATAAATATTTTCATAATAGCGTAAGTATTAATATATATTAAACTATATGTATTATTATCAGGTCCACCTTGAAGTAAACTTTAAAATTGTTCATATAGAGATTACCATTAAAGTTAATACAGTTTTCTTTTTAATACTAATTCAATGAGAATTTTAAATTAGTGGAAATTTACAGCATTACTTATATCATAATGACTGCAATTTCCTAAAAGAGCTTTAATTAGATCCCACACATTAATATCTACATAGTTAAATAAATCCTCAAAATCATAGCTATATATAGAATAAATGTCTTTTTTTAAATAAAATTAATATAACTTTTAATTACTATTTTAATTACTCTCTCTCTCTCTCTTTATAATTACTACTAAAATTAATATAACTATTTTAATTGTACTACTTTTAACTCTTGCTTTAATATCTAGATGGTTGATAAAATTTTGTTCAAACTTACCAGAAGTAGTAATATAAGTTTTAATGCCATTCGCGTAACTACAAAATTTAACAGGATTTTTATGAAATTTAGGTGTTAAAAAATGTGCAAAAATTTAAATTCTGAAACATAAATACCTAATTTTTTCTATATAACTATATACGATTACTAATTTCTCTTTTACACAGTTCAGATTTATGAAAATATTTATTATTCATAAAATTTTTACTAAAAATGCTTTTATTAAAATATTCGCAAATTTATAGCCTTATATTTACAAATAAATAAGAGGTACTTTCTGGCCAACTTTATTTTATTTTCTAAGTAAAAGTGCAAAATCTTTAGTAATGCATTAATTGATTTTTTTTTAATTTTAAATAAAATGAGTTTAGACATAAAACTATTTAACCCTTTACCTACCAATGGTACTTATAAGTGCCACTCACTTTAAAATTACATAGAATAACCATTTTTACGAATACTCTCACGAAACACTTAGCAGGAATATTCTTTTAAAACCACTCTTTCAAGATGTATGACAGCCCGGGTTCTTTGATGAGTATTTTAACGAGGAAGGTGAATATAGTTTTATAGCAGAAGTTGGGTTTTCAGCCGACATTTTTATCGGATTGTGAAGATTGTAATTTTTGTTCCGAAAAGAGGTAATAATGTCAAAAAGAAAGTGCCTAATTTTTTAAAAAATTTTATTTATTTTTTATTTTTTTATTTTATTTTTTTGTATGTTAAGGAAGATCTTAAAAATGATTTGACTATTGATTTTAAGTGAACAGTGTATATAATTAATTTTACAACTGAATAGCTTTGTGGTACTTATAAGTACCGACGGCACACTGGGTGTTGGAGCAAGAACTTGGTTTTTTTACCCGTACATGTGGCTTGCTGTTGCTTTTGTTGTGTTGTAGAGTCATCACTATAATGCAACAGACTTATGTGTTTTTTTTTTTTTGCATTTCTTTTAGCTTAACTTACTTATTTGGATTTTTTATTGTTTTATTTTAGCGTTTTCAAAAAATTTTGAACTTTGAATATGAGCTTGTTATTTTTGCCACACAATTAAATGAAATATCTATTCTTATTTCAAAAATTAACAACATTTTAATTTCTTTACGTGTAACTGAGATTTAACAATAATAGGAAATTTTCAAGGTACTATTATTATTATTATTATTATTATTATTATTATTATTATTATTATTTCATTTTCTTTGAATGTCTGGAAAAAAGAAACTCTGTTTTCAAGAGGCTTTAAATTTATTATAGAACCTACCATCTGAAATCAATGATATACTAACAGATGATGTTTCAGAAGAATTCCCAGCAAATTACCAGCTGGAATTTTTGTTAGATTCTTAAGATGATGATTAAGAGACTGAACTCAAGGTGCAGTAATTTATGTTATGAAAATACAGCATTTCTTACCTCAGAATGCAATGCTTTAAAAAAATTCAAGCAAAACCTCACCACGTATATTGAAATTATGCGTATTAATGAAAAAAAACTTTCTTTAAATATAATCAAACTAAGTTTATGTGTAAAAAAAGTAAATAAATTTTAAAAACTTAATAATCTTTAAAAATAAATATTGTGTGCGGTAAAATATTAGTATTCTCTGGTTATTTAGCATTTTTAAGAGATAAAACTACGTTAAAAAAGTCATTCGGTCTTTTCGTATTATGAGAATATTTTAGACCTTTGTAGATTGAAGGTTCTTTAAAGTACCAATTTAATTAATTAGCTCTAACGAATTAAATTTCATAAAGTTGAGTATTTTAGTTATGTATATCCCTTAATTTTCAATGCAGTGATCAAAAAAAATATTGCATGAAAAAATTTGCAGTAAATCATAAGCGGTAGATGAAGGGTTAAGAGGATCGTGTGCCGCCCCTCAGCTTTGTGATTATTATATTTTAGCTGTAATGATAAATATAGGTTGTTAATAGTGCTAGCGTATGATAGAAATTTTGCAAATAAAGCAGAAAAACACAATATATTATGAAAAAAATAAGATTAATGTAAAAAGTATTATAACCTTATTAGTATGTGCCCTTTAAGTAAAAAAATTTTGCTGTATAAATTGTTTCTAAGAACAGAGAAAACACAGAAGGTGAAAATTTAAAAAAGCGAGTAAATGGTAAAGAAAACAAAATTGTGGGAAATATGATAGGAGATGAAAACAACACTCACACAACAGCAGAAGGAAAGTAGAAGCAAAAAAAAATTTTTTTTTTACCTTCTGTTATGAGTTACTTTTATAAGTATATGAACATCATACTCTTTTTTAATTACCAACTTCACCTGGAATAGATAGAACTTATGACTGGTTCATCTGCATGTATTCATCTGTAGAAATAGATTACATCAATCTACTTCATTATACACTGCTGGACAATTGCTAAGGACGGATCACAAATTGCTATGTAGCATAACATTAAGCGAGACATGAGGCCTAGTAGGATAAAATATAGTTGCCACACTGTTCAGACATTAGAATAAAGAATATTTATTGTTCTGGAAAGTACAAAAGCTGTGAAACATCTGAAAGAAAAAAAAAATGTTCATTTGATCTGCGTACGGAGAAATGGAACAATGCATCTAAAAGTCAGCAGGCACCTTAAAGAAAGGTATCAGTACGGGATATGTCCACCGTGGAGTGTGATGCAACATTCCACACGTCATACCATACTTTGCACAACATTATCCAGCAGCTGTTGAGGCAATTTATCCCATTCCTCTGTGAGTGCACGCATGAGGGTGTTCTTGCTTGTCGGAGGATAGTTTTGACAAGCAACTTGCCTCCCCAAAGCATCCCACACATTTTCAATGGGGTTTAGATCTGGAAAACGCGCTGGCCATACGAGACGTTGAATACCCTCGCTGTCTAGACAATCCTGAACAGCGAGTGTTCGATAACATGTTGCGTTGTCGTCCATAAAAACAAATGTATCACCGACAGCACCACAGAAAAGACGAACATGAGGAAGTAGAACTTCATCAATGTATCGTTGGCCCGTCATAGTCCCATTCGCAACCACACGTAAGCGCGTGCGGCCATTGATCATAATGCCGGCCCACACCATGATTCTGCATGTCTGATATTGGTCCTTTTCCTGGATATTTTCTGGACGATAAGCAGTACCAATCTCGCGCCAGATCAGTTGGCGTCTACAATCCGATGACAGACTGAACCTACTCTCATCTGAGAATAGTACGCATGCCCAGTCCTGTTCAGTCCAATTATGATGCTCACGATACCATTGCAAACGGGCAGTACGGTGCTGTCTGGTCAATGGGACACACACAACAGGTCTCCGTGTGTGTAGTCCTCCTCCCCTCAAACGTCTGGCAACAGTTTTTCGGGAGATCTGCTTTCCTGAGGCAGCAAGAAACTGATTTGCCACCTGCTGAGCTGTGGTGTGCCTGTTCCTTTTTGCTGATAGGATGATATATCTGTCTTCTGCAGGTGTCGTACTTCTAACACGACCTCCCCCGTGCCGTCTACTACACATTCCAGTAGTTTTAAATGACTACCACAGCCGTGTAACAACGCTGTGAGCGATGTCGAACTCCCTGGCAACATCTGTTATTTTTCGCCCTTCTTCGATCTTTCCAATAATTCGGCCACGCATAAAATCATCTATGTGATGTCGGGAAGACATGCCAAAAATTTTATGTTCGTCTATTAAATCTTTCCTGTAAAACTTTGACTTGAAACAACAACTGTCCACACGCGTCAAAACCTTTAAAGCTCTTATGAACGCTGTCACGTGATGAACAGACGTGGAAAAAAATTTGCATACTCATACTTCTTACTAATATCCCGCACTTATTCTAATTTTCCACATTTTGCTTCTTTTCATTTTGTGGTTGCTATGGATGATAGTGCTATTCGTCCTTAGCAATTGTCCAGCAGTGTATTAAGTTAAATGTTTTGAAATAGGTTGATATTCCTGTTGTATTTCTTAATTTGATTTTATTTATTGTAAAATGGAATAAATAGTATTAAAGAATATAGATAAAAACTATTTGAGTACGCATGAAAAAATCGAACAGTATATACACTGCTGGACAATTGCTAAGGACGGATAACACTATCATCCATAGCAACCACAAAATGAAAGGAAGCAAAATGTGGAAAATTAGAATAAGTGCGGGATATTAGTAAGAAGAAGTATGAGTATGCAAATTTTTTTCCACGTCTGTTCATCACGTGATAGCGTTCATAAGAGCTTTAAAGGTTTTGACGCGTGTGGACAGTTGTTGTTCAAGTCAAAGTTTTACAGGAAAGATTTAATAGACTAACTTAAAATTTTTGGCATGTCTTCCCGACATCACATAGATGATTTTATGCGTGGCCGAATTATTGGAAAGATCGAAGAAGGGCGAAAAATAACAGATGTTGCCAGTGAGTTCGACATCGCTCACAGCGTTGTTACACGGCTGTGGTAGTCATTTAAAACTACTGGAATGTGTAGTAGACGGCACGGGGGAGGTCGTGTTAGAAGTACGACACCTGCAGAAGACAGATATATCATCCTATCAGCAAAAAGGAACAGGCACACCACAGCTCAGCAGGTGGCAAATCAGTTTCTTGCTGCCTCAGGAAAGCAGATCTCCCGAAAAACTGTTGCCAGACGTTTGAGGGGAGGAGGACTACACACACGGAGACCTGTTGTGTGTGTCCCATTGACCAGACAGCACCGTACTGCCCGTTTGCAATGGTATCGTGAGCATCATAATTGGACTGAACAGGACTGGGCATGCGTACTATTCTCAGATGAGAGTAGGTTCAGTCTGTCATCGGATTGTAGACGCCAACTGATCTGGCGCGAGATTGGTACTGCTTATCGTCCAGAAAATATCCAGGAAAAGGACCGATATCCGACATGCAGTATCATGGTGTGGGCCGGCATCATGATCAATGGCCACACCCGCCTACATGTGGTTGAGAATGGGACTATGACGGGCCAACAATACATTGATGAAGTTCTACTTCCTCGTGTTCGTCTTTTCCGTGGTGCAGTCGGTGATAAATTTGTTTTTATGGACGACAACGCAACATGTCATCGAACACTCGCTGTTCAGGATTGTCTAGACAGCGAGGGTATTCAACGTCTCGTATGACCAGCGCGTTCTCCAGATCTAAACCTCATTGAAAATGTGTGGGATGCTTTGGGGAGGCAAGTTGCTGGTCGAAACTATCCTCCGACAAACAAGAACACCCTAATCCGTGCACTCACAGAGGAATGGGATAAATTGCCTCAACAGCTGCTGGATAATCTTGTGCAAAGTATGGTACGACGTGTGGAATGTTGCATCACACTCCACGGTGGACATATCCCGTACTGATACCTTTCTTTAAGGTGCCTGCTGACTTTTAGATGCATTGTTCTATTTCTCCGTACGCAGATCAAATGAACATTTTTTTTCTTTCAGATGTTTCACAGCTTTTGTACTTTCCAGAACAATAAATATTCTTTATTATAATGTCTGAACAGTGTGGCAACTATATTTTATCCTACTAGGCCTCACGTCTCGCTTAATGTTATACTACATAGCAATTTGTGATCCGTCCTTAGCAATTGTCCGACAGTGTATTTACAAAAGAGTGTCATTTTATAAATAATATTGAACATATTTTTTTTTAAAAAAAAATGTATACAAATTACGCTCTGTAATAGAAAAAGTAGTAAGTTCTTAATTTCTGAATCAACTATTTCGTTAAATAGAGAAATACAATGATTAGCGAAAATTTAGCATGAACTAATCCAAACGGATTGGATGATAATTTCAAAAACAGATAATTATACCCCAAATGTTGCTTTAAAAGCAACCAAATAGTGCGTTATTTTTTAACATCGCAACACGCATGTTTATATATAATGGTTAGAAGCTTTTTCAACAAGAGACATTTAATTTTGAAAGTATATTCTAACTGTACCGAATTAATACAAATTACTCAATCTTACTATAATGAATATTCTTACTATCAAAAAGATCATCATCAAGATCATCTGGTGTGTCAATATCATCAGGAGTAGCAAGATCATCCAGTGGTGATAAAGCATCGCTCTTGTTGCTGAAAGAATCAATACTTCTCTGATCATCATCTTTTAGCACATCTGAACTTAAAACATCCGGATTCACTGTTATTTTTCTTCTGGAATCGCTGCCTTTAGCGTTTGAAGATATCAGTGTCTTGGGCCTTTCTGTAAATAATTTTTTTCATGGGGCAAAAAACAATTTTTTTAATATATATATAACAAAAGAAATATTTTCATAAACTTTCTTAATATATACTGGGAATCATAAATTAAGGAAAAATCACAAAACTAAGCCGATCTTAATTAAATTTGAATATGTTGGTACATAAAAGGATCTGAATGATATTACATTATGCAAAATAGTGGTGATGCAGTCGGAATCAGTCATTTGCGAAGAGCATAAAATTGGATATCTCAAAGGCAGCAATTGTTGCTGCGTGTCTGAAATCAGAAATCTGGTCCAACGAAATTGCAACAATGACCTCCAGGCATCATTTGACCGAATGATTGCGATGACGAGCTATCGGGAGACTAGAGGCCGGACAAAGTCAGATAAAAGCTAGATTGGTGAATGTGAATCTGTCTGTGATTCATAGACTTTGACAACAATTTCTAACCATGGGTTCGGCATCCAGGAGGTTCTTCCAAGAACGGCTAGGAACTATCACGAGGGTTAATGACCCATATTTGTCACTATGCGCACGAAGGAATAGAACTGAAAATCCGTGTATCGTGGATGGTTATCTTGAGCAGGAAACAATTCAGTGCATGCTGTGGCCAGCTCGATCACTGGACCTTAACCCTATCGAGTATGTTCAGGATGCTGTAGGATGGCGTGTAGATGATCTCGATCTCCCTCCTAGGACTCAGTCACACCTTCAACTGCATTAGAAAAGCAATGGCTAGCATGCATTCTACAGAATTAATAGACTGTATAATTGAGAGCATCACACATCGCTGTATGTGCTGTATTGCCTTTCTGGGAGATCATACCCCATATATTAAAGGTACTTTTCCTATACCAAACTGACACATCCAATTAGTTCATTGTATAGATATGCCAATTTCTATAACACCATAATTGTCTGGTGATTTCTTTTTATGATATTTTATACCTTCCTTTGTGTTGCATAATGTACGAGTATATAAGTTTCACTAAATTCTGCGCAAATTTTTTATCGTCATTTTTGTGATTTTTACTTAGTTTATGATAATCAATGCATATTGAATTACATGAAAATTCAGTTATTTTCTATTAAGTACATTACTTTTAGAAAGCATAAATTGTTTCAAAAGTTTTGGAAATGTGAAAACAAAAATACATATGCAATACTATTTAGTGGATAATATTACAACTGTGCACCTCTCTAAATGTGGATACATTTCATTCAATAAAAGCATAATATGAGATTTTATCCACTGATAAGTCAAGGAAAAAAGAGTAAAACCTGTCTTTTATATCCTAATCAGCTTCAAAAAATTCAGAATTGAAGAAAAAAACACTGAAATTGAGAAAACAGACGCATTAATTTATACATTAATTTTCTCTGGGTTAGAGAATACGCATGTAGTACTTGTGGAGTATCATATTGCAGATTTGATTTTTTTTATTATATTTAAGGATTTGTGTCATATATAATATAAATATTCAGATAGATTGTTTATATGCCGTGTTTATCCACTCTTTCCATTATTAAGGTTTACGAATATATTAAACTTTATTATCTTATATGGTATCCATCAGGTTCAACTATATTTAGAGATTTATCCTATCAAGCTATATATAACATAAAGCTCATTTCATTTAACATATTAAATAACATACGCTCAATAACGAATACTCAATGTGATATGACAATTTTGAATAAAATTTTATTTAAAGGACAATTTTTTGTATTCATATGATTAATAAGAAATAATCTCAGATTAAAGTACACATAATATACTTATTCAACATTAAAGGATAAATAGACATGGTTTCTATTTTAATTTTAAGCATAAATATAAAATCATACCCTTTCTGGACCGATGAGGGTGATGATGACCTTTTCCCATAATGGAAAAAGTTGTAGATTCTTCTTCATCATCATCTTCAGTATCCAGACCCTAAAAAGAATAATAATGTTTTTTCATAACCTAATAAAAACTTCAGCAAAGAATCCCATCAATATGTAAATATTTTAATAAGAAAAATGAAATTGAAGCATAAAAATGGTGCGTGGAACATTGATTATTTACACTAATATTCCAAATTGACCTAGTACATGTCTCAATCGCCTAATTTGCATGAAAGGTATTCGGGGCGAAATGAGTCTTTCTGACATCAAATCCAAAGTAGAAAGATGTCCTGGAATTCCTGGGTATACAAAACCATTATATTTTGATAAATTTGGTATACTTTTCCTATTTAAAATTTGTCGGCATAGCATGCTTTAATGTGTCATCTAAATTAATTTCTGGTAAAATATTTTTGTGCTCAGCAACAGACGTTCTTAAATAATCTCTAAACCAGAATCTATCATAAATTGAACGCCCGTATCAATTGAACGATTAACAATAAATCGCTTTTGAAAGTCTTTGTGAGCATTTTTATGGGAATCATAGTCTTTGTAACGTAAGAAAGAATTTATTATTGATTTACATGCATCACAGTTTCAAACCGCACTAGACTTGTTGAGGGCTCTGTAGTTAATGGCACAAGGGGGTTCACTAAGTCCGTATTAATCTGTGCAATCATTAGAAGAGTCTCAATAGCATTCCCATCTCTTAAACTGAGGATTAAGAGAGTATTTTGCAGTGTTTTTTTTTCCGTGATCGATATTCTCTCATGTACTCTGATGGAGATTTGGCAGTAGCACTTAATGAATTTGCACGGTTTTTTTTTCTTTGTCACTTTTTTTACTGGACTTGCTGCTAGTTTTTCTTTTTTCTTTATTTCACGAAACACTTTTCCTCTTTGTGCATTTGATTTGGGCATTCTGACTATAATTAATATAATAATTCAGCACAAATAAAAGTCAAAAAAGCAAATTAGCCGCCGAAAATACCGCAAAGTAGCAAACAATCTTAAGAAAATACATATTTCAAAAAAGCGCGCTTTTGCTGCGAGAGCTATTTTGTCTACACTGTAATGTCACTGCATCTCATACAACCATTGATAGATGTTCCCGGGTCTGGGGGGAAAGGATCCCCAATAGGAAGATGGGCAAGCTGACCAATCGGAGAAGTGAGCAATCATCCAACTTTTTTTCTGCCCTTGAAACCGCCGTAATTACAACAAAAATACTTAATTGTTACACTTCACAGCATTCAAATGCATTTGCCTTTCATCAGAACTGGGATCAGTGTTAAAGCTGGCTCCAGCTTCGTTTACAGCTGCTGTGTCGTCTGTAAGTTTCCCTTGCAGACTCCTTTCATTTTCATCCTAGCTGCACACACACAAAATGCAGCATTTTCCTTCCCACTGCGTTTTCGGTGCTCCTCGAACGCGTTTTGGGGCTGTTAAGCCCCCCGTCTTGCGCTCTTCCATTCATCGCCCTCGTGACGTACTCTAGTTTCGTCCTCGTTCGGCCGTTTTCTTCCTCCAGCCTCCCCCTGCGGGGGAGTGATTTCAGATATTGGTCTCTTTTTCATCCTTTTCTCCGCGATTTTGGGTATAAGCGATTTATTTCGCTGGCACCCGTCTCATCTAATTTTCGATTTCATCCAACTTTTTCATCGATATGACGCAAATCACGTGATGTCACCGCTCCCCTTTTCCTTCCAACTCGCTATCCTGTCATCATGGTGACGATTCGGGGGGATGGAGGGGAGACTACTTCCGTTCACTTTTTTACTGTTACGCAAAAGTGGGCAAATTTCTCATTCACTCTCGAGCTTAAAAAAGTTTCACTTCAAAAATATAAAAACAATAATTGGTTGTTGAATAAACTGCCTTTTTAAAATAATAATACCTTCAGAAATTAGAAAGAATTTCATGTAACACACACAAACTATAAGCCATTATTAAACATTTTTTTAAAAAAAATACGGTTCATGAGAGAATAAGGGATTAAAATTTTTAAATTAACGATTTTGTAGAAAAATTGTGTTTGTTAAACATGGGGAAGCAAAACAAAAAAATATATATAAATAAATAAAGTCAAAATAATATAGATGATAAATCTTAAATGGAAGTTCATGTCATTTACCTATGATGACCCATTTAGATGATAGCATCTTTCTATAAAATCAACTTTCTACATAGCAAATATGTATCTCTATTCAATAAAAGAAACACACTTTTGCCAAAATTAAAATCTGCAGACCTAGTAATCAAAAAAGGGATTTCCCCAGTAACCTCTCTGTAGTCGATTTCTTCAAAACCCGTTCTTGGCGGATCTCTACTCAATAGAGAGAAGAAATATGTTTCTCAAGTTTAAGGTATGTGTGTCTATATAACAGTTCAAAATCTTGAATTTTTGTCTGCAACGTTCTCGTAACCCTTGGGAGTCGATTTCCGTAAAATCCGTTGTTAGAGGATCTCTACACGACAAAAGAAACATGCCAGTCAAATTCCAAGTCTGTAGGTCTAATAGTTCAGGAAATCTCGTGATGAGTTTGTGTGTTTGTGTCACTTTTCTCCTATATAAAAAACGAACTATTTTGGAAGAGAGAGATATTAGGCCAAAAACTTCAGTGTCAGTTTATTGAAAGAATTATGAGTTCAGTTATATAAAGCAGTAGTCCCCAACCCCCTGGGCCGCAAACCGGTACCGGTCCACGAATCCAATGATAATGGGCCGCCCATTAAATTATTTCTATTTTATTTACTGTGGTGTATTTTTCTTGTTTTGGGGCGACTTTCCATGGAAATCCCTTCATATATTCCGTGTTAAATCATTTTATATTCATTTTTTTTGTGTAACTGCATTTTATTCTGAAGGCATATTTAAGTATAATTAAATTAAAATTATCAAATCAAAATTACCTAAATTACAAACAATCAACGTCCGCCCCCCTCCCCTTCAGCGGCCGCGGTAAAATTATCAAGCGTGGACTGGTCCGCAGCAATAAAAAGATTGGGAAGCACTGATATAAAGGAATGGTATTTAAAATAGGAAAAGGAACAAAGAAATTACAGAAAAATCCGGTGTATAACGCGCACCTATACTTTCAAGGTACAATTTTTGATTTTTAGGTATATTCACCGGATAACGAGCATCCCTTTTTGACGAAGCAACCTGAAACTTTCGTGGGCAATGCTCATATGTTTTGAAGTCATTTATTCAAGGTATTATTCCAAGCTTTAAAAAAATTGGTATACATCTAGAACTACAACCTTTTAAGTTCATAAGGGATGTCATTTCTCTTATATAAACAACAACTACATAGAAGTCTAATTTTTTCTGAGCTCATTTTTTTTAAGTTTTCATTTTTATACCCGGCGAATAACGCTCACCCGTAAATATCGATTTTATTTTTGGTGCTAAAAGTGAGCATTATACGCCATATTTACGGTATATAAAATATTTTAAAGGTTGACGCAATCCTATTAAAAAGGTAATAAAATTTCAATCCTTACTTGGGCTTCTCTGCTTCGTTTCTTTAAGAGTTTCAAATGCAAGGGACTATCAGGGAAATCAACAGTCTCTGCATAATAAACTGCATCATGTGCATTATCTTCAGGCTCCGAGTCCGTATCCCGGCCTGCACTTTGCAAAGGATCTGAGAACTGGGCATTCTCTAGGGTTTCATCCTTTTCTGTGCCACTGTAAATAATTGAAATGTGTAAGAAAGGATTTTATAGTATTAATAGTATACTTTTAGAATTTTCTAAGAATTAATTTTTAAAAGTTTATTAAGTATTATATTGTGCATTGTGTAAAATACACTCATGTCCATAAATTAAGGATAATTCAGAATCACACAGAAATTTAACTCTAAAATAAAAATTTCCCCTGTAGAATTATCACACACATCTTGAAGAAGAATATTCAAATTACAGGAAACCACCAGAAGGCGCGGATAGTACGTCACAATGACGAGAGTGTAAGAAAGGGGTATATAAGGAATGGTGGCAAGGAAGTAAAATTGTTCACAAGCACTTTAAAAGCCTTTCAGTGCAATAACCGCATAGTTATGGCATAAAGGAAGCATTTGGAAGAAACTTGGAATCGCCCAGAGTGTCGTCTCCAGGCTTTGGTAACGATTCCAAGATTATGGTAATGTGAGTAGATGTTACAGCACAGGTCGCCCCCGAGTTACAACGCCGAATGAGGATCGGTATATATATTTGGCAGTTACTGCCAAAAGAAACAGACGGAGCACAGCATCAAACCTGTCTCGTCAGCTCTCTTCATCTACCGGTACGACAGTTTCAAGGCAGACCGTGTACAGACGCTTAGGACACATTGGTCTATATGCTCGTAGGCCTGTGAGATGTGTTCCACTTTCTGCAACTCACTGTCGCCTGCGATTAACCTGGAGTTGAGAGCATGCATTGTGGACACCACAACAGTGGTCTTGTGTGATGTTTTCCGACGAGTCCAGGTTTAGTTTGCAGTCTGATTCTCGCGGGACTTTAATATGGAGAGCGCCAGATACTGTTACCACCAAGAGAACACCATTGAACGACACCGTTACGGTGGTGCAGGATGGCTGGTTTGGGAAGGAATTATTTTTGGTTCCAGAACTGACCTTCATGTTCAGAGTGTAACGATGACAGGCCACATCTATCGGGATGTCATTCTGGAACAACATGTACGTTTGTTTCGGGGTGCCATGGGTGCTGAATTTCTGTTTATGGATGACAACGCCCGTCCTCACCGTGCAAACATTGTAGACGAATGCCTTCAATCGGAGGATATCACCCGTATGGATTGGCCAGCATACTCACCGGACTTGAATCCAATAGAGCATGTGAGGGATATGCTTGGCCGACGAATTGCAACGCGTCAACCCCCTCCTACCTGTCTACCAGAACTTCGGAGGGCATCGCTTGATGAGTGGTGTAATATTCCCCAAGATCAGATTGATGATTTGATACTCAGTGTGCCTAGACTTTGTAAGGACTGTATTGCATCGTCCGGGAGACATACTCCGTATTAACCATCATACTAACCATCTTATACGGTTTTTTTGTAAATAGGTTCTTTTTTAAAATTTGCTCCAGGGAGTAAAAATCACAATTTTTATTAATTATGTCAAACATAAAGCATCTTTTTTGCTCTTTACCTTTTGTTTAATAGATAGACTTTACAAAGAAGTCAAATTTGTTTTGCTTCTGTCTCTTTCTTTGCCTGAACTTCATTATCCTTAATTTATGGACATGAGTGTACTATAATCAACAAAATTCTGCTCTTTCTCTTGATCAGAAAAATTGTTCTTAATGAATGAGAGACATGGCGCTTATTTTTTAAGCTCGAGTAAAATTTATCTTAAATAATTTCTTAAAATAAAAATTTATTAGTTGCGTTTACAGTTAATGTATCACAGTCACATTTTAAGAAATTATTTAAGATAAATTTTACTCAAGAGAATTTTCTAAAAAAAACTTCGGGTTTTTCTTTTGCTAAACTTAAGAAGCAAAAAGATTTGAAAAAGGAAGTTTTACAGTTATTTCCTTCAACAATAATTACTCGAAAAATGAAAGTATGTTGATTTTTTTAATATATTTATATATATATATATATATATATATAAAACTAGGATACAAAACTTATGTGACTAAAACTGTTCGAGGGCAAAATAAAACATTTCTACAATTCCTGAGTTTTGAATAAGTTGGCTAAAGATTTTTGTTTGTTCAAATGTTAAAAAGGTCATAAAGATCAGAATATGATCCTTGAAAAAGGAGAGAGGAATCTTAATTAGATCATTGGTATCAGAACAAAAACTGTCTAAATGAAGGAAGCAAAAGTCATTTGTTTTTTTTTTAAATTATTTTTAATGCATTACCCGAAGAGTATGAAGTTTTCAAAAGCATTATCTTTAGTATGTTTGACAATGAATTTCAGTGCTTAGACTCTAACCCCTGAAATTCGTTGTCAAACATACTAGTGTTACTATAAGCCTTAGAGCAGTGGTCTTCAAATTTTTTCGACTAGCGTAACCTTAGATCTATAAGGTTTTTAGGGGAACCCCCTTCACACACACTCACACTTAAAAAATATATCTTAAAATGATATTTAAAGTAGATCTCTCAATATGTTATAGATATTTCATATAAAGACAAAAAAAATTATTGTATTTGATATTTAAAGATTTTAATGTAGTTTTAATAATTTACTCATTAATAATATTAATTTGTGATCTAAGTGACCCCTACCCTTGCATTATATTTAATCAGTGGGATATGTGTTTTTTTTCTTACACAAATTGTCGAAATCTAGGTGTATTGAAATTATCTGCAGTCACATTTCTTTTTAATTTGTTTTAATATTTAATTTTTGTATCCACTCATGTTGAGAAATATTTTCACTTAAATACATTGTTCTGAATGGCATTAAAATGTTTATAGCTGTGTGAAAAATCTTGTGTATTTTGTGTGAGAATTTGTCACCTAAAATTTAGGAGCTATTCCTGTTTAAATTTAGATTTTAACGTTGAATCTGTGTTGATATGTCGATATATGTTGTTCCCTCTCCTTTCTAATAGATGTTTTTTTTTCCACAAATGAAAAAGTTGCATTTTCCAATAGAAAAATATTTAGTTCTGCAAAACATTATACTAACTTTTTGTGACTCATGGTACCCCTGGGTATGTCGCATGGAACCCCGGGATTTCATGGAACACAGTTTGAAGACCACTGCTTTAGAGTAATATTTACATCAGAAAGTATGTATTTGTAAGAAAACTTTTAGGAAAAAAGGGAAAATTGAAGCATACCAATCCTTAGAAGTTTCGCAACTATCCGGCGATGCTTTTCCGCTCGCAATGTCTGCATCACAATCTTTTGGTTTCGTTAGTCGGTTATTCTTCAAAACAACAGTTGTAGCTAAATCTTCCGTCATCCTAAAAAGAAATCAAAACAAATCTTCAATTGTGCAAAACTTGATATGGTGCATCCAATTTAAATATAAATACTCATGACATGTTATCATAATGTTGGTTATTTTTTTTAATTTTGAAAAATAATTAATAGTTGCTGACTTGAATTCCTTCTTGAATCTAAGCCGGTATTAATGGAGTCAGATGCTACTTATTCAAACTCGCTTAGTTAAAAATTTATGGTTTGTAAAAGAATTAGAGGAGAATTAACTGATCGCACACAAAATTTCTTTACAAGTGAAAAATTAGTAAAGAAAAACCATATTTACTTCCACCGATTTTTCTATTTTAAAAATATTTTAGATGAGCTACAATAATAATATTACTTAAATCAGTTTAAGATAAGATCAGTAGATTTAACTCCCAATTTATGTATAACCTCTGTAAAATAGTCGTAAATATCCCTTATGATTAAGGTATCCGACTATGTTCGGAACCGTGATTTTGAAAAAGTGCAGAAGTGGATAATTTTCATAATATTTAGTGTCACTTAAATTAGAATACTTATATAAAATTGTTTTAAGGACAGTATGACAAAAAAAATTTATTTAAATACAATATTTTGGCAAAAAATGAACTTAGAATCACCTTTTTTCAAAACGTTCTCCCTTTATAAGAGATGCTTCTATAATAATAATATTGTGCTTTCATAAAGTAAAGACTTCTCCAGAGAGTCTGAACTATGATTCTTGAAAAATTCACATTATTTTCAGAGTTACCACCAATTCAAATAGCTATCGGCATTTTTTCCTTAAAATTTCTCCCCTCTGTTGTAGTAAAATATGGACAAACCAACTTCTAAGTTATATATTTCAAAAATTCTTGTTCAGCCTCTGTACGGAGGTCTGAGATATATACAGGCAAAATGTTATTATAATAGAAGTATTTTTCATAAAAGGAGAATGTTTTGAAAATTGGTCATTCTATGTTAATTTTTTGTCAAAATATTATACTTGAATAATTTTTTATTGTAATAACATTCTTAAAACAATTTTATATACGTGTTTTCTAATCTAAGTGACACTAAATATCATAAATATTATCCATTTATAAGCTTTTACAAAATCACGTAATCGGATACCTTAAGGAAATACTACTGAAAAATATCTGAAGTTAATTTATAATATATGATGACTTTTAAAGATCCTATAAAACTTTAAGGAATATCAAATCGAGATACATGTTAAAACCATATTAATATACTTATTTTAGTTTTGTAAAAATAGGATTAATTTAAATCAACTAAACTGCTGTGTGTGAAATCGAAATTTTTAACTGTGTTATCCTTTTCTAAGTAATTTTGATTTGAAGAAAAACCCACAAACAACTGTTTACAAAACTTTGTGTGCGTGTGCGTGTGCGTGTGCGTGTGCGTGTGTGTGTGTGTGTGTGTGTGTGTGTGTGTGTGTGTGTGTGTGTGTGTGTGTGTGTGTGTGTGTGTGTGTGTGTGTGTGTGTGTGTGTGTGTGTGTGTGTGTGTGTGTGTGTGTGTGTGTGTGTGTGTGTGTGTGTGTGTGTGTGTGTGTGTGTGTGTGTGTGTGTGTGTGTGTGTGTGTGTGTGTGTGTGTGTGTGTGTGTGTGTGTGTGTGTGTGTGTGTGTGTGTGTGTGTGTGTGTGTGTGTGTGAAGATTTTGTAAAATATGAGAGAATAGCAGAATTAATGAATTTTTGACGCAGGATTATGAAACATTTTACAACTTTTCTTCCCTTAACATTCATATTTATGGATGAAAGATTTGGAAGAATGAGTATTAAGGGGTCTGAAAATATAAACAATTTTCAAACAGGTATAATTTCTTTAAATTTAAATTAAATAATTCGAATCTTTTACACATTACTTATAAAGGAATGGGGCTTCAAAAAAGTATAAAATGTTTAAAATATAATCATAATTTTAAAAATTATAAGCATATGAAAACAAGAAATTTTTCTATAAGAAATATTTATTAAGTTTTACGTCGCGCATGCTATTTTCTAAAAGAGTAGGTTTAATTACTAGCTATATATATAAGTTGATTTATAAAGGCAAATGTATTCTTGACACTTAGTAGCTACTTTTATATAAATAGAATAATAACTTACATATTTTAATAAATAAAAAAAATACATTTTTAAAAAATATTTAAAAAATTGCAATATTTTACAAATATTTTGAAATACAAAAGATATATAATAATAAAATTAGGTAGGGTTTAAAGAGTATGATGCATTGTATAATTCTATAAAGTTTTATACATCAGAGGCTAATATTTTAGAAAATAGCGTGCGCAAAGCAAAAAATACTTAATGTTTATTATAGAATATTCATATGCTTATGACTTTTAAAATTATTATTATATTTTAAACATTTTATACTTTTCTGAAGCCCCATTCTATTTTAAATAACACGTAAAAGATTCGAATCATTTAATTTAAATTTAAAAGAATTATACCCGTTTGAAAATCGTTTATATTTTCAGACCTCCAGTGAAATTTAACACCCCTGAGACTCCTTAAATACATCTTTAAGAAAAGTAAAAGTTGTTTAAGTGTCCTTGTATAAATATATGTAACTACTTTCTGATCTTTTCTTTTAAAAAATCCCAAATATCATACACAGCAAAATAAATCGTTTTCTCTCCAGCTTTTCAAAAGATAAAAAAAATTAGCCAACATTTTTACGTTTAAAAATCTAATACCTCAGTAATTTTATAAGTATATACAAAAAGAAAAGCAATTGTTCTCTCCTTTAATATTTTCGAAACATTTTAAGAATTCTTATGTTTAGGATTATACTTTAAAATATTCGTATTTATGTATACACAACTTCTTACAATTTTCAATCAGAAAACCTTTTATAATTAATAAAAAAACTTCTTAAATATTTTTAAAATAAGATTGACATTGATCCACAATATTATTTCAAGACATAGCGAAAACACATAAGTGAAAGGAGTATTTTCACTTTATAAAAAAAGATGAAATCTGTATTACATTACTTATATAACCTTGTAAATAAAGTTATTTCCACTTTGTATTCTCTTAAAAATGAACAGATTAAAAGATATTTTAATGGTTAACATTATTTGAATAAATTAGGTTCCGTAAAATAGCCAACTAAGTAAGGAGCCAAAAGAGTAAACAAGGATTACTCACTTCTCAAGAAGCATGCGCATAGAATTCTGTGCGCCACCATACTGCTAGATTTCCGAGATCATTTCACATCGTACCGACATGAGTTTGGCCGTAAGGATGTTAATATTTAGCATTGAAAGTTATTTCTCTGACTCAAGAAAACTAGTTGGATTACGCTATCTATAGTTAAATTACAGCTTCGAAAATTAATTCCTTAATGACATTCCGAGACTCACACTTCCTTTAATCCAATTTAGTTCTTGCAGAAACCTGGCAACCGCGAATACCACAACAGCAGTGGTTTCCATAGAAACCTAATACCAGACAATTGAGGTTACTAATGAAGAGCTCGATGCTCTCTAGAGCGTTGTCGTAAAGCATTATATTTGGTTTCTTCCAAGTTTCGCGAGTTAATTCTTAAATTAAGTCAAAGTAGAGAGGTGATAATAATGCAAAACTCAGATCAGCGTACTGTTCTTCGAATTCAGTGAATTAATTGATTCTGGTGTTTTTGCCTTTTAGAGCAGTGATAAGAAAACTCATTTAGGAGAGGGATACAAATTCTTTTTGAAGGATTAATTTATACTTTATTATAAAATATAATGACAGCTTTAAAAAAATAATATATTTAGAAATTTCTTTTTTGCTAATGCGATGAATAGAGTTGTGACTATATATGCATGTTTCTTGTTTTTAAATTTCAAAGTAAAAATAAATAAGAATATTTTAATAGTTTTAGGCATATTTATTAAGGTGGGATCTATTTTTTGCACTTGCGGAAGCTTTTAAATAAATTTCTATGTATATATATATATAAATGTTCATAACTACATTTTATACTTTACACATATGCACACACACACAAAAAAAAGCACATTTTTATGAAAATTATTGCATGTTCAAAACAAAACAAAACAAGAATATATCCTTAAATGTTTTTTTAAGCCATTGAATTTAAAGAATTTTTCCCGGTTGTTTTAAAATTTAGGGGAGCCAGATCGAATTGCTAAGTTAACTGTAGTTTGTAAGTCACTAGTTTTGAGCATGATTAAATAATTAACGGCAATATTGAATCGAGTATTTTTAAGTTAATATTTCCCACACACATAAAAAAGAATACAAAAAACTGGAGATGACATCAATGCTGTTAAAACATTTTTATGACAAGATAAAAGATAACAGTAAAACAAGATAAAAGTATTAAAATAAATAATTAAATATAATTATATATAAATAGTTAATAATTCTTTAACAGAAATCAATCAATCACTAAAGATAAATGATACTTAAAAGACAGATATTGGAATTTAAAAAATATGGATGCTGCAGTATCATAAACATTGCTGTGACTTATATATATATATATATATATATATATATATATATATATATATATATATAGGACAACTCTTATATATAAAAACAATTTATATAAAAGTGGGGTTTATAACCAGTTTTGTGGCTGGTCAATTTCCCCCTTTCTGTTTATGATACTGCACAAAATTCTATTGAAAATAATGGATATGAAATTTTTAAATCCATTACAAGAAAAAGGTAACTTACCTAAAATTGCATTAAAAAAAACCATAGCCCGCGCTGAATCTGTATACAGTAAACAAGTTATTTCCAGATTCTGGACCCAAATGCAAATTCAAAGCATAATATTATTGGCTGAATTGTAACACATAGCAAAAAGTACAAAATTATTTGTACTAAAATAATTATATGTTACGTGTATTAAGATAAATATTACAATTATATGAGAAGCTCTAGGAGTATATTATTATATTTGTCTATAAATTGTTACTAAAATTAAAATAAAACTTTATTAAAGAATAAATAATTTTTGCAGCATATTGAATATGTACGTATTGTATCTAAGTAAGTATACCTAACTTGGAAATAGAATATTCGCAATATATTCAGTAATAATAATAAACTATTAATCTTCAAAAATAATTTAATCCATACAATTTAGAATTTCTTCATTCAAATAACTTTTAATAAAATTGAGTATTTTTGAATTAAACAGTATTTAATAACATTTTTATAATTTTTATTTTTTTCTGAATTTTTTTAAACTAGAAATTTGTTATGCTGTATGTAATTAATAATAATATTTCTGAATATTGAAACATGTATATTACTTTCCCAATGAGGTGCTTTTATAGTATTGAATTTAAATTTATCACTTTTGCCATAAGTATTAGTAGTTATCACTTTATTTTTTAATTGTATTTCAATATCTGGATAATTTTTTTCAAATGTGTTATTATTTGTTTGTATCAGGTGAAGGTATTAATGATAAAAGTTAGTATTTGGTTTGAAATTCTCTCACTTACAAAATATGATAATATCATCTATATAACGAAAAATGTAATATTCAGAATTTTTTACGTAGCTATTTTCATAAAAAAATGTAAATATGAATTTGCTAGCTGGGCCAACTTGTGACAAACTTTAATCTGTTGATAGTAATTACCATTTTATTATATGTAGATCTCTTTTAGTATTAACTTAATGAGTGAACTAAAGATATCATAATTAATAACATTTTTAAATAAATAATTTTTATGGAATTGTAAAAGTATTTAAGTCATATCTCATCAGTATCAATAGAATTGAATAGATCAAAATCTAAACTATAGACTGAAGAAATCTTTTTATCTTTCATTTGTTTAGTAAATTATTTACTATTTTTAATTATGGCAGTGGTTTTAAGATTATTTATTATAACTTGTAATATTTCTCATTCTGTATTTTACCTCATTTCCTGATATAGGTATTAAAACCATTAGAAACTATTCTAAACTTGACTGGTTTTTTATGAAATTTAAAATGTGGAAATTTAAAATTATTATTAATTTGTATTCTTAACTGTTTATTAAAATCCAAAATACGATTATTTATTTCTGTATCAGAAATTGATGACATGATAAAGGCTGTATACTTATCAAAATGTTTATTGAGCATTAAACTATTATCGTATTTACATATGAAGGCAAAATTTGCAGTTTTTTAATCAGATATTTTATATAATTATAAGAGATACTATAATCTGTTCTAAAATTACATCTATTATGAAATTGTAAATGTATTTATATAAATTTAATATTAAGCTATTATGTTCAGCAAATGAACGTAATAATAATTAATGTTTAATGACATATTTTAATGCTTAATATTTTTATGTTTCATTTTCGTAAAGGACACTCATACTCTTACCCACATTATTTAAGTTATTTTCTTTTCATATTTTAACATAATATTTAGTGTTTTAATAGTTTTCTTTTTAAGCAAGATGTTTGAATTAGCTATATTTAGAGATTTATTAAAATTAAATTCTAGCACTTAATTTTATTTAAATCTAGCATTTTTGTATTTGATTTATTCAGAAGAAAATATTACACTACCTTCTTACACAAATGCTATGGGTGGGAGGAATACTTGTAATATTCAATGCAATTTTTTTAAAAAAAATATTGAGAGAAAACTGTATCACTTAACGAAAAACCGTATACGTATCATACAATCTCTTAAAAGTACACAATACAATACGCAGCAGAGAATACTATGAAAATGCTATTTAGTTTATTTAGGATATTTAACAATCGTCAACTCAAATAAATCGCGTACTAAACTAAAATTACTGTATTCATTAATCTAACAATGAAAGCATTTTAATATATTCAATATAAATCAAAACAAAGATGATAATAGTCAGAAACTAAAGGAAAAATTATGCCTTTTTCCCTTAAAACTTTGCTTTTTATTTTTAATTAAAGTTCGATTAAGAAAACATACACATATTGGACAATACTGAAAGTATCGAATATAAATTTTCTCAATTCATACGGTTATTTTTGTTCTCTTATTCTTAAATTAAACAGGCAGTTGTAAGTCTACTAACAGAAATTGAAAAGAAAATATGCATACAAAAAGACCAGTGAACCCACCTGAATAAATTCAGAGTATCTTAGAAAATATCCCAAACAATACATGGTGGCAAACTTTAGCGCTAGTATTTATGTCTCAAGAACTCAGTTTCCATAATTTAACCATTACTTAGTTCGTAATATCAATAATTAGAAATAAAATAGAGTAGGTATTAATTTATTGAGAGTAAAAGATATGTTAAAAAATTTCAAAATATTAGTAAGGATTTTCTCCTTTGACCTAAAATAAGGAGATAAAATTCTTCAATATTTCATAGCAATTTTAAAAATCTAAGTTGAAATCGATTACATAATGATGATTGATTTTCGTAAGGTTAATTGCTTCGAAAATTGATCAAATTCGGAAAAAAATAGTTTGCAATATTGATTTTGCATTTTTATTATTGGATCCCAATTAAATAAATCTAAATGTATTGTTTGTATTAAATAATTACATTTATTTTAATTTTGCTCAAGTTATTTAATGACTTGTAAACGTCTCTAAGAATTAAGGGGACATGGTACGATTTAAGCAAAAAATTTTAATTTAAGAATTTTTAAAGTTTTTTGGTTGCCTCCTATGTGTGTATACTATGTAAAACATATTTTGTGCTCAAAATTTCATAAAAGGCTAGCCATTTAATTTTTTAAGGAAAAAACTTTAAATTTGGAAAGTGATTTTGAAATGCTACTCCTCCTACAAAAATTTACATACACACATGAAATTTGGCTTACAAGTAAGTCAAACTATCTATAACAAAAGTTGATATAGGTTTTGCAATAACATGATTGGTATTTGTACAATACTTCTTTTATGAAGGCTTATTGAAAATTCTTTCAAAAATGTGTAAATTCTGAGTTTAATTATTTTTTTAAAAAATAACTATCGCTTTGATTAAAAAATGCAAACTTTTGTTGCAAGTATTATTAGCAATAGGTAAAAAGAATTCAAAGCATTAGGCACAATAGAAAAAAAAGCCTTAGCATTTTAAATGAAAACAAACTAGTTATTTTATCTTTCGGAGATAAGTAAGTTTAAAGTTTTGATTTGCCATAGGAATATGAATAAAAACGAACGTAAAAGCTTTCATAATTCTGCGTTGTTTAAGTTTAGAGTTTTCAAATTTTGTGAGGTCACAGAAAAATATATAAAGAATAATTTATGCTAATAAAATTCGATTTGATTTTTTGTCAATTGAATCGTACTGTGTCCTCTTAATTTAAGAGTTTTCATGCAAAATTGCCTTTTTAGGTAATTTTATTGAAAGTATTTGCTTGTAATTAAGCTACGAATACTATGCACCATCAAATATGAAGATCCTATTGTATATTATGACCATTAATAATGGAAAGACAAGGTATGAGTAAGCTGTCCACAAACATGATACTTTTATTCAAAAAGTGCGTACCATTCACATACAAAAACTGTTAGTGGAAATAGATCATTAACAGTTCAGCTCTTGCGGGATTTTTACCCTAATATAAAAATTCGACTCCAGCCTTAATAAAAGTGATTGTGAGTAATAAAAAAATATTCCTCCGACATTTAAAAAAATATATATATAATTAAGTTTTTTTTTTAATATCTATGTATACGTACTTATATATTTTTACTATACTTAATAAAAAGATAGATATTTTATCAACATAATCACAAATTTAATTTAAATTATTATTGAAATTAATTAATGAAATACGAATAATGGTATGTTGCGCATATTTTTTATACGGCTTACTTGATCTTGAGTAACATTTCATAAAGAAAATAATCGTGTAATTTTCAAAAAATAAGCTTAAGTATTTGAAAATTTAACGAAAAGATCTCTAGTGGATCACAAAATGACATGCGAATATGCATGCAAAAAACAAAAAAGGTATGAAACTGCTAACTACTATTTTTATTAAACATAACGTTTAACAGATTATTATAAACCCTAATGTAATTTCAAAGTAAAGTTGTTATAGGAAGAGGAAAATTAGTTTGGAAATAATTTCAAAATGACTTAAAAGGAATGCTGGTCCTTAAAATAAGCTGAAAATGAATAGAGAGAAATTTCACACATCTGCATAAATATCTACAATTTCACAAAAGTGTAAATTTACGCATTTAAAATTAAGAAAATTTGCATATTTAGTCAGATTTCTTTAAAAGTACTGTGAATAAAAGCTAAAACTAAAATACTCTCAGACAAAAAAATATATATATATATATATATATATATATATATAACTTTAGAATCGATTACTTAAGCGTACATTTATGTAGGCAAATGTTTTATAAACACATATGCTTATTTCCGCTCTTTGTGGATTCATTCATATAACTGTCTTCCCCCCTCAAAATTCGGTCAAATTAAGAGGACTTGGTACCCCAAAAATCACAGACCTATCGTTTTTTTTATTTTCATTTAATCTTATTCTTTGCATTATCATCTTTCGATTGATATATCATTTGTGCATGTCGGAAAGTTAGAAGTTGAATAAAACTTCATTTGAAAACAAATAGGCAATTCAGCCACGCCCCCTTTTTAGAAAAAAAAGTTAAAAAAAGCGTTTTGATAAAAAAATTCTATTTTATAAAAAGAAATAATAACATTAGAAAAAGAATATGCAATATATAAAGCAGAATATTTCCGAGGCAATACATACAATCATTTTTTTTCTTTGTGAAATGTGTGCATGTAAAATTTTTAAATTAAGGCATTTTATATTAATAATTTTATATATAGTTTTAGTTCTTATTCCTGATATATTTTTCATATAAATGTAATACTTTAATATTATAAGAAGAAAAAGAACTAAATTTTCTGTCGTGACAGAAAAAAATTTTTGTAACGTTTTACTTGTGCAATTAATACTCTCTAAAAGTTGATCATTTATAAAAATGTGTTGGTTGAAAAAATATTAAAATGCAATTATTTTAAAGAAAAATGTATAACTAATGTCTTAAAGTGGTATTTTAAGTTTAATTAAGCTTATAATAATTATTTTTTCAGAATTATAAACTTAAAAGTGTTTTTTCTCATTTTGTGTTTTTCGAAACCTTAGTGCATTCAAAATGCTACTCCTTCGACAATTATTTACCAAACACTTCCATTTTTTTCCTGCGTGTTAAAAATAAAGCATGTAATAAAATTAGGGATCCGTTTTTCTATAAACTGAATGCTTTTTTTAAAAAAAATAAAATGTAAGACATGTTGCCTTTTTCGTTGATTTTTAGCCTGTATATCAACATTTTATTTTTTTTTCTCGAAAACGAATAAAGTTATTGTAAAATAGATCCCTAAAGTTGTTAAGAACATCCATAAGAATATTATAAAAAAATTTCAGGTCAAAAAATTAATTTTTACAAAAGGAATAGGATTTTAAAATTTTCGAAATTTTCTTCAAGGAATTTAAAATTTTAAAATTGTGTGAATAATATGTGAAAAATTTCATCTCGTACCATTTTCTTGAATAGAAACATTGTATAAAATGCTAAAATACAATTTTTAAATACATAAATAAAGAAAGTTGCTCAAAGGGTACCAAGTCCTCTTAAAAAGTAAATACAGGGTGATTCATAAAGAAGTATACACTTTCCAGATGCTGTAAAACAGTGACTATCAAAGACAAGCTCCACTTCAGTGAACCGAAAGGTGGATATACCCTTAAAGTTTCTGTCTCTCCCCGCACGGAAGTGACGCAGGTAATAGCAGGCTTGTCATGCGACTCATCAGTCAAAATGGCGATGTTGGCAGTGGAAAAGGTTTTTGTGTTTTTGAATTTAACAAAATGTCACGGGACATAACTCTTTGGTTGATGCCAGGGAAGCAGGGCAACACTGACAACTTCATTCTCCAATTGGATGCTGCACCAATTCGGTTCAACTGGTCATTTAACGTGCGAAATTACCTCGATGAACATTTTCCTCACCGATGAATTGAACGAGTCACGGAGCGCAACATGCCATTTACTCAATGGCAGAAGTCCTGATTTATCACTTTGTGATTTGTTCCAGAGGGGCTACGTAAAGGACAAGGTATTCGTCCTTCTCGTTCTTGTTGATCTAATGGAGCTGAAACAGCGTATCACAACCGCTATCGATGGACTTGATTCAAATATCTTAACGCGCGTTTGGGCCGAAATGGATAACTGGCTCAATGTGTGTCCTGTGACTAAAGGTTCACACATAGAACATCTGTAACTGTCTCTAGCAAAACTTTAAATAATCCCATTCTGTTCTGTTTCGAGTAACATATTGTTCAGTGTACATGTATGTAAATGTAGAGCGCCCTCTAGCGCTCATGGTGTCATACTATCCAGTGTAGCCTAAGACTCCAACGAATAAGGAGTTGAATCGAGCGTGCTGGGCAACAGAGAGTAATAAACAACAGTCCACTGCAACTGAGTGAGACCCTTTCTTTGAGTAATGCTTTGAGTTAACTGAGCTATCATTTTGTGTGAACCAACCACATATAATGTTTGTGCACCTATTCTCTGTTCATTATTTTAAAATTTCTAAAAGATTACACCACAAATATAAAATGGCTAGAACCTAGATAAAAGGAATTTTATTAGAGCGTTCTCCATACGCTCTTGTTCTTACTCTGTTTACACATACACTGTTCTACACACACTAGCGCTCTCTCGCGACAAATATTCGCTTGTTGTGGGCGTTGCAGAAATTATTTGTTCAACACTGAACATATAATATCATAAACTGTTCTTGATTTATAGTGCATTGATACTGAAAACTTTTTTATGAATCACCCTGTAATTAAAATAAGTAACATAACATGTTTGTATTGTGTAATGAGTTAGTGAAGTAGAGCAATCTCAGATGCAGATTACAAGACTAATGAATCAAACAGCATTGTGTGCAACTTTTGGAGACTGATCATTGAGACCGAAGACATAGAGAGAAAGTCTGATCAAAGAGTAGTCCAAGAGCAACGACGAACAACGACCATTTTGTACAACGGGAATGCAACAGACTCTCAGCTGTCTCGGAAACTTCATACGGCCTCAGGAACCGAAGTTTCAAAGAGTACAATTGCCTTAAGACTACAGGACGAAGGTCTGTTTGCAAAATCTTTTGTTTGCTTTCCACACTCCCTTTTACACACAGAAGAACCGGTTCAGCATGGTGTAAAGAACAATCGACAAAATGGAGCAGGGATTAACAGATGGTCGTTCTGTTTTCTATGTGATTAGTCTAGATTAAAGCAAATCACTGATTCTCAATAAATCTTGATCTGGAGGGAATCAGGGTTCAGTACGAGTCTTTCAATATTAAAGAAAGATGAAAGCACAGGTTTAATGGTCTGGAGAGGCATTATGTATGATGGGTGCATAAGCCCTTATGTATTTGACAACGGCTTTATAACTGCTATAAAATATAGGGATGAAATTTTGAACACTATTTTGTCTTTTCTGGGATATAATGAGCTTTGATTTTAAGACAGTGCTCTCTCACATAGAGCTTATCTGAACTGAACTCAATGGTGCAACACCCATGAGGGTCAAGGTCTAATGTGCCTATCTCACTATACGTGACCTTAGGGGCTGGGGTGTTTGTGCAGATGTTTCGGTCAAGTGGTCAGTCTAACGCTAAACCCCCTGTGTTCAGTTCCCACTTGGTACTCCTTTATCGACCCACAGAAGGATTGAAAGGCTGAGTCAACCTTTCTCAGCCCCAGGTTTGAACCCCGGACCTGAGGTGTGGTAGAACTTATCTAGTCAACGCTTTTCTTGAAATTGAGAATATTCTTCAAGATCAATCTTGTAGCTTGATTCTTTAATACTTAAGTATAGTTCCAATCTCTGTATCTTTAAAAGAACATGTGTGAACATAATAAATAAGAAGAATGAAATGTTTAAATTCGTAAATAACCTGTTACTTTTTTTATGAAGGAAATCTATAATAAAATCCAAATTTCTATAATTTTCAGTTTTTAGTATATATTATTTAATGGAGAATTATAAAATTATATCTTATTTTTTGCATTTGAAAATTCATCAAAAATCAGTACAGGTAAAATCGAAAATATATAATGCAGTAGATATCTAACATGTTTTACCAGATTAAATCTTTATTTGAATTTTGTCTCTTTTAAATGTCACATTATCACTTCACCATTTCTTGTTACAATACATAATCCGTTTTCTTTTCTATGTCTATTCAAATCAATAATATGTGTAAATATTCTTGATCATTAGCACTGCAACATCTTCCATCAGTCCAGAAATTCGACATACACATAATGCTACGATACTAAATTGATATTGTTACGTAGATCGGGCTCTTGGATTCTATGCTATCAGTTTAAAGAGCAAAAGATATATTTAACAGCGATGAAAATTAATTGTAGAAAAACAATCCTTAAAATACAGGATACAGCACTAAAATTCGCTTAAAAAATCCCAGTAAGTTTTCACACCATGGGTTCAGACACAGCTACTAAAGTCTTAAAATATAAGTACTAAAGTCTAAAAGTATAAGTAAGTCTAAAAGTATATAAGTAATCACTAGTGGACTCTTCAACAGTCAAAACAATAGTGAAGAAACAATACTCCGAAAAAGTAGTTAATGTCAAAAGGTAAGCGTCTAATTTTTTTGTATGTTAGTTAAAATACAAAACAAGAAAACAAAAACGATTTGACTATTTATTTTAAGTGAACAGTGTATATAATTAGTTTTACAGTTGAATATCTGTAATTAATTAATTAGCTCTAACGGATTAAATTTCCCAAAGTTGAGTATTTTATTTATGTATATCCCTTAATTTTCATTGTAGTGATTAAAAAAAAATATTGCAAGAAAAAAATTGCAGTAAATCATAATGCGGTAGATGAAGGGTTGAACAGCAAAAGGTAATTATAGCTTCATCTTTAGATTCCTTAAGATTTAATCAAAAGTATTTTAATCATGTAAGATAAAGTGAAAAATATTTTACTGCATTTGCTCTTATTATACACACACACAAACACACACACATATATATATATACTACCCTTTTCGTATTATAATCATAAATATGCATCATTATTATGAGTTTCCCTAGTCTATTTTTATGTTGATTAACCTGCTTCTTAGCTTGAATGGTCTATAATATTTTGAGGACTGGATGACATATTATAAAAATTAAAGGAAAATGAATTCATTGGTTTTAAAACTTAGCTTGTGGTCCTCAAATGTCAGAGAGAATAAATTGCAATTTTTTATAAAACTAAACAGTTTTCTAATGGAAAATGAATTGAGCTTAGACGACACAGTCAAAAATATTATGATGGAGCACCTTTTTTCATTTGCTTTTTAAAAAATATGTAAGAGAATATTTCATTCAATAGAAACTAAGCATAAATGGATAAGAAAAATCTGTTCGAGTTCTACTATAAATCAGAAAAATTGCCAATGAAGAGGGAACAACTTATCGACGTTGTGACGAATCTATACGCGTCCTCAAACTAATCCTCTTGAAGAATCTTTGGGCTAGCATTCGCGTTTAATTCATAGCCATCCATCCCTCTCAAGAAGAAACCATGACATTCAAATAAGTTCGACTATATAAAGTCAGAGTTTTGTAGTTATAGTAGAAGGAGGTAAGAAGCTACTATATTCGCTACGTAGGTGAGATTGAATAAAGTTGACTTTCGCGTGTAAAGTTTAAAAGTGGTGTTTGGTCACTGTGTTGAATTAGTAGATTTAAGGCTAGGAATCGACGTTAGATTACGTTGAGTTAAATAAGTTACTTGCGCATATTTGCTTAACCTTCATTGCTTTCTCTGTGCTACTTCTTTGATATTCACTTCGAGATTAAGTTGTTGGTTAGTGTGTTTGAGTAAATAAATAAGTGTTATTGTGGCAGTCTCTGGTTCTGCTTTCATTTCTCCCCCACCATTAGGTAGGCAAGACGGTGAAGGAGAAACTTTAGGTATAAGTCGCTCACAACGTATCTATAGGTTCTAAATTTAAGCAAGAACATCTTCTAAGTTTTTGGTTGCAAATTATCTCAAAGCACAGATCTACAAACATTTTAATGTCATTCGGAACAACGTATCTAAGAGAAAAATCTTTCTCGATGAACATGACAACAAGAACAAAACATATCAACAAATTTACACGCAGAATATAAAATACAATTGCATATCACTTCAATGGAATTAAATTTCAACAGTCTGCGTAAGAAATGCAAGCACATACCTTTCCCCGAGTAGGTGACATCTGGAGCATGGACTAATGCTATAAATAATTAAATTAGATTAATTTTATGTTAATTTTTTTTTTTTTTTTTTTTTTACGAAAATCAACACTTTTTAGTTGTCTTTATATTAAGTATCTGTAACATGTTGAGATCTATTTCAAATACAATTTTAGCATATATTCTTCTTGGAGGTTGGGGAATGGGATGCCTTGAAATCACCTTATAGCACTAAAGGTTCCGTGAGTCAACAAAGTTTGAAGGCAACTGATGTGGACGGATTTTATGTGTGTGTGTGTGTGTGTGTGTGTGTGCATGTAAATAACCTATCTGAATATACCCTTGCCTAGTGTATGCAAGTATAGAGTGAATCAAAATTTCTTTAAACATATATTTCTGAAGAAGATTAATTATTCTTTATGGTGATGGGTCATTTATTGTTATGCCAAAATAAGCTTCCAAACCAGTGGTTCTCGTATTAAGTAACTTATTTTCAAAAAATCAGCATTTCTAACACTGTCGAGAAACGAAACAGAATGAATTCAAGTTTCTAACTTTTAGTATCACGTACAATAGCAAGAATTTGCTTATATTTGTGAAGTAAAAAATTCTTAAAATACCCACAAGCCCTGTTTAAAAATATCAAGAATGATAACGTATATATAAGGATCGTGCTATGGTTTGAGTTAACATCGAACTGCATATTTATATCTTATTATTTATCACTGAATTTTTCTGTCACGGGGAAAAATCAATTATTCAAAGGATATACCGGCAACATTTTAACGCGTCGATGAAAAAATTATTTATTTTTAAATAAACTTCAAACAATTTAAGCATTCAAGGAGAACATTCAAACTATAATCGAAAGTGTAAAACTTCAAACATTGCTGACAGCTAGGAAAATTCTGTTGAAAAAACCTATATTTTTGAGCCGGAAAATGGCGGTCATAAGAGGAATGATGTTTTTCACTCAAAATGTTCTGGAAAAAAATCTATCAATATTATTTCGAATGTTTGTGTAAAAGTAATTTTCGCTTTATATTATTTAGTCTTTCAGTGGCCACTTTTCAGTTTATGAAGGGAAAAATTTGTTAAAAATTGGTTTGAATATATATATATAATTGCTGATTAAGTTTAAGCAAACTCATTCATAACAATTGCTTATAAGGAAATAAATCTTTGATAATTTAAGAAACGAGAAATGCGTGTGAATAAATATATACAATGTACGTTAATTTTATAAGAAATTAGTGTTAGAGAGTGTATTTTTTGAAAAAAAATATAGCATACACATATTATTTACCGAAAATATGCTGTACATCCTTCCATGATAGGTCAGTGACCACAATAGCCGCATGGTCATAGTTGCGAATTTGTGATCGGTGTTATTTCTATAGAGTCGTGTATTCGATTCCTAGTGACGCTAATGACCTACTATGTAAAGAATTAGAAATAATTATTTGTTAATTTAAACGGAAGAATTTTTCTGCAGGAAAGAAAAATTCCTTACCATGCCATCCATTTATATATATTCACGAAATAAATCAAATATTTAAAATCAAGTTCCACCAGAAAAAAAATTGACGTAATCAATAAATAAAAAACATGTAAACTACTTTTTTACTATATGATATGAGAAAAATCATAAGTGTGTAAATAATTGTTGTATACGTTATATTAGCAAGTAATTATTAATATACATTGTATCTAAAAGTTCAAAAGCATAACTAACATCTTTAAATTCTACTTTAGTAATATAAATCAGTTTGAAGATATTTATGAAATATGAAATTTATACTTTTTAATTATAATTTTACAAATAATTGCTGTGCAAAGTAATAGAATATATAGAATGGGTTCAAAGGTGGATTTTTAAAAGCCTGATTTGTAATTTTTAAAAATAAATTACCGCTATATATATATATTTATATGTATGCAATATTAATTATTATAAGTGTATCAAAGCAACTACCAATTGTTATGTTCGCAGAAGGGATAAAAACCATAATATTTTAACAACAGAAATAAATCGTAGATTTAAAGTCCACCATTTCTGTAAATTCGTTATTGTTTTTTTTTGGGGGGGGGAATATTAATCTAATCTAATTTCAATATACATCAATAATTTCAAAACCCTCTGTATGTTATTATTATTAATAACAGTAATAGTAGTACTAGTAATGTTAAGTATTTATACGAACTTTTTAAGAATAATGATATAATTGTGCAAATACAGCATTTGCTTTTAAAGAACCTATAAATTTATAGCATTTTCTAACATATGTATTAGTTATTTCAAACAGCAAGATAATTGAGAGCAAATTTTTAAAAAAGTATTTGTTTCACTGTTTTTAAAACAGAGTATAATTTAAATGCTGTCAATATATATATATATAATGTAATCTGTACAAACACACAAAAGTTATTGTAATAAATAATTAAGAAGCGATGAATTTACATGCATAAATATAATTTTTATGTTTCAAACATTTGATAAATATAATAGAAATTTAAAATTATATTTAAGTGTCTCAAGTAGGAACTTTTTTTAGATTTCATAAGCAATCTTTCTTAAAAATATTAAATTAATAGTTACATCATGTTTTATCTTTAAAATTCAGTTGAATATTTTACAAAGAATTAATTGAAAGTTCATCGAACGAACATAAAACTTTTAATTCTGTGTAAAAAATATTTAATATGAAAACTTATTATTTAAGAGATTCATTGTTTTAAATTAGTTATTACCCTAAAAATTTGATCGGATTTTTCCAATTTATTATTTCCTCTAAAAAACAGCTCTTTTAAATTATTTGTTTAAAGTAACGCGCGCGAATGTAATTAAAATTATTCAATAAAACTTTTTAAATTAGTATTTTTCCAAAAAGTTGAATTTAATTATAATTTTTTACTGAACAAACATAGCTTCTGAGTTTTATTAAAATATGATGCGACGAATTCATAATATTAAACTTCTCGTTTTATATTATATATTATTTTATATTATACTAAAAAAAATGTCAGATTAATCAGTCATTTTAAAGATACTGATTGACGCGGAGAAGTAAAACTAATACCAATACTAATTTTTTTATTACGTTTAAAAAATAATGATTTAACAAATAGTTTTACTAATTCACAATTTATACTTTGAGTGTTTTATGGAATGTTTTCTTTCTGATACTAAAACACTTAATTTGTAAATAAAATTCCCGATGTTAAAAAATATTAAAAATTTTCTAATAACAAAGAACTTTCGTCGCATCTATTTTATTTACGCCACTACCCCCATGAGCCAACATTGGATGAAGATAAATCTATTTTTAGAACACAATCTTTCACGTCAACAAGGTATTAAATATCAAAGTATACTACACACCCACACAGAATTTATCTCAGAATTAAATTCAACGAAAAATAATAACATATTCAACATATATTCAAAAAAATGGGTTTATATAAATAATTCTAAAGTACAGATTTCATCATCACTTCTCCTCAGGATCCCATGAACACCATCACAATTATAAATACTAGGGAAAAGGTATTAAAGGTTTACCTCTTGTCGGTTCTTTTGGGAACTATAAATTCAAGCTGTAGTAGATCGTCATCAAAAGAAGGCATTCTATTCGTGTTTCTTCCTTTATAGTTAAATGAGAGATTAGAGCTGGCTTGTGAGATATCTGAAGAATTCAGTGATGTCGCTCACCATCGCAGTCGTAACAGCGAGGGAGTAATGTGAATAGCGCAAGCGCAGCTAAGAGATCAATATATTCAGTCCTGCTGCACATTAATTCTGAAACATGGAAGAAAACTGAGGGGGCGGACGAAGAAGAACTTAATAATGGAGAAACACTGGACGAAACTGAATTTTATTGAGGTCTGAAAATCCTGGGTGTATTAAGATTTCTTTCTTCCTATGTACACTCTTCGGAAATCTTTTGGTGGCCTATTTTTTATTTGCCATTGACTGGAGGTATGCATCTTGAAAGGGGGTCTCAGGGGTGTTAATTTTGTCTCGAGAGCAGAAAATATAAACGATTTTTGATTAGATTTAATTCTTTGAAGTTAAAATTAAATAAATTTATTCTTTTACGCATTATAAAGGAATGAAGTTTCAAAAAAGTGTAAAATGATTAAAATATAATCATAAATTTAAAAACTACGAGCATATGAAAATAAGTAGCATTTCTGTAAGAAATATTAATTGAATTTTTCGTTGCGCATGATATTTTCTAAAATAGTAGCTCTAATTACTAGCAATAAGTTGATTTATAAAGTTAAATATATCCTTATTACACTGTAGCATTTTTATATCAATAAAATTATTAAAAAAGATTTTTAAAATAATAAAATAAATTACATTTTTTTTAAATTTTAATATTTTTAAAAAAATTTTGAAATAAGAAAGATATATAATAATAAAATTAGATAGTGTTTAAAAAGTATAAAACATTTTATAATTCCATAAATTCTTTTCATTAAAGGCTACTATTTTAGAAAATATCATACGCAACGCTAAATTTACTTAATATTTCTTACAGATATGTTTCTTATTTTCATATGCTTAAAAAATTTTAAATTATGATTATGTTCTAAACATTTTACAGTTTTTTTGAATCCTTATTCTTTTATAAATGGTGTACAAAAAAGAATCGAATTATTTAATTTTAGTTCCAAAGAATTATATCTTGTCTAAAATTGTTTATGTTTTCAGCACTCGAGACAAAATTAACACCCCTAAAACCCCTTGTTACTTTGGAAGGATAGCTGCAAAAAGAGAGCAGACAGAAAAAACTGTAACAGTTACATTATTTAAATACCTTCTTCAAAGAATATTCAAAATTATTACTTTTTTAATTAATTCAATCCACACGTGATCTCTTAAGCTTTGGTATTTAATCTGAGATGTTATTGTTTAATTTTGTTTGATAACTGATTTCTTAACAATAAATCTACTACATGTTTTTCTACTTATTTGCATTCTTATCTTCCTGTTTTTTTTAAATAAATAATTCCGTTTAAATAATTTTTAGTTAGTCTTTTTTATACTTAAATTTTTCACATATTTTTTGAGAACATATTTCACATATTTTTTCACATATTTTTATAAAATGCATTTTATTGCGCATTTGTGCACAAAAGGAAAAAAACACAATTTGTGCATATGAGAAAAAAAGAATAAGAAAAGGTGTTTTCTTCAAAGGAAATCATTTTCAGTAGGGGTATGGTTTCCACGGACGGCCAGCAACGTTGAGCACCTTTGAGGCATGGAGTCAATGAGGCTATTAATCACGAGTTGGGGTATTCTGTCCCACTCTTCCAAAAGAGCTATTTCCAGTTCTTGGAGAGTTTGTGGGGGTGGTTGGCGGCCAGAAACTCGTCTTTCTAGAGCGTCCCAAACGTGCTCTATTGGATTCATGTCTGGAGAACACGCTGGCCATTCCATTCGTACGATTCCTTCCTCGAAAAGGAAATCCTCCACCAGGTTAGTACGATGTGGCCTGCAGTTATCATCCATTAAAATGAAGTCATCTCCGATTGCTGCAGCGTAAGGGACTACAATAGGTCTGAGGATCTCATCCTTATATCGGTGAGCAGTCAGATGTCTAACTCGAATGATGTAGAGGTCTGTGCGCCCGTCAATGGAGATGCCACCATACACCAACACTCCCCCACCGCCAAATCTGACACTTTCGTGCACGAACGCAGGATTATTCCTACTTCCACGGTCCCTCCAAATGAAAATACGCTTATTATCTGGATGAACAGAAAAACGGGACTCGTCAGAAAAAAGAACATTGCTCTATTCATTTCTCCTCCAGTTCACATGCTCTGTTGCCCACTCCCTGCGGTCGCGACGATGCCTTGATGTTAGTCTAACTCATACCATCGGTCGGCGAGCATACAGGCCTACACCATTGAGCCGGTTTCGGACAGTCCGAGTTGAAACCGTGGTGCCAGTAGCCGAGCGAAGGTGTTGTTGGAGAAGAGTAGCGTTCCTATTTCGATGTCTCCGAGCCGTTAACACTAAATAACGATCTTCATTGGGCGTTGTTGTCCGTCTACGACCTTGTCCTGGTCTTCGGCCTGCACTTCCAGTCTCCAAGAAACGGTTCCAGATTCTGGAAATCACCCTTTGTGACACTCCAATGGCTTGCGCCACTTCGGCTTGAGTTTGGCCCCCTTCTAACCTACCAACAACCCTCCAAGCTTCTGAATCGGTTAAATGACTTCGCTGAGACATCGTACTCATCGAAACAAAGCAGTCACTGAATGCCGATCATCCTTGTCTTCATTTCTGTTGAAAGTCAAATTTCATTCGCTGCCGCTGAAGCGACGTTTTTGACGTCGAACTCAAAATTAGCATACTACACAGTTTGAAAATCAGAAAAATTTGCATTTGTGATTCTCTTCTTCCCTTTTCGGCAAAAAAAATTCCACTTATATCTTTATTTTATATAAAACTTACAATATCCTTTAATTGTTTTGAGCAGTGTATTTGATAACTCTAATTTAACAATTCTAAGTTAAGAGCAAGTTTAATAAATACTAGTGACTTTTCATGGGTTTGTCATATATAAAACTGTACACAAAATTTTACGTGTATCTTGATGATTTGTACCAGAGGCGTAACGTACACTCCCAGAATCCCCTCATTGCAGGGGGGACAGTGATTCTAGAAGGCCCGAAGCCTGACTGACGTCCTGTACATATTTGAGTTTAAGGCTTAAATCCTGATTTTGTAGGGGGAGGAGGGCCAACATTCTCCGTTACGCCACTGATTTGTGCGATTTATAATTATTTCCTTAGCTAAAAAATAAAAAGTTACGCGATTCTCTCCCCAATGCCATCATTTCCCACATAAGCCCACATATGTGGTGGATTGGGAGGGAGGGAAGAAAAGGAATAAAAATAAGCAAATTCTCTGAAATAAGTTAATCCTTCGCAAACAATGTCACGGTTATTTTATTCAATTCCAAAGTCTTTGAAATAATATCATGGATAGCAGTGCATAGAAAAGATTGTACTTAGAAAATACGTATATATACGTCCGGGGTAATTAACACACTAGCTTAGCGAGACGCTTATATACGCAAGGGTCACTTAAGAGGTTAAAGTCACACTGTAGCTTTTAAGTGTCAAAGTACATTATTATTTAATTCAATACATTGTTTTGTACGAAGGGGGGCCCGATGAAAATTATGATTGAACAGAAGGTCACGAATGTTGAAAGTTTGAGAAGCACTGCTGTACGACCCTGGTTTACATAATCCTGCCAAAATCGTCCAATGGTGGCATCGCTCCGACACAAATGCCAAGTGATGCTGTGATTTGAACCCCAGTTCTCTCAAATGGTGACATCTGCTTACGAATCCGTCTGCTTAGTATTGGTACTGACCACAATTGCATGAAATATCTTAGCAATGAAATTGCTTTGTTTTTATTTATAATATCAGGATGTTCTATCATAATGTGCTAGAGCTCCACCTAGTCAGTAATTGACCGGCAAAAGTTAATTGGTAAAAAATGTGTAAAAAAATTTCGACCTATTCGGATAAATCCTTCCCATTATAAATTTTTGTGCCTCATTTGATTTTGATTACTTTTGCCGTTGTAGATATACTGTAAATCTTGTACACTTTTTTGATTTAGTATAAACTGCTGCTTGTAAAAAATACACACACACAACACCATGAAAGAATCATCAGAATTAAATGAAATTTAATGCACAAACGACTTGTAAAAGTACAAATAAATGTCAAAATTTTCAAAGCAAAAAAAAAATATATTAAGTGTCCGAAATCAGTATTTGGTGTAGCTACCACGCGCTGCAATAAGTGTTGCTATATGACGTGGCATGGAATCGAACAAATTTTTTTTGAATGTCTGCCTGTGAAAGAGAATTCCATATTATTTGTATGCGTAGCAAAAGTTCATCTTTTGAAGCTACAAGACGTGGATCCCGAGCGAGACGCCAGCCAACCAAATCCCACAAGTGCTCAATAGGTGACATATCCGGCGAATAAGCAGGTCAAGGAAGAAGGTGTATGTGTTGGGTGAACAGAAGTCTCGAACTGTCTTGGCAACATATGGGCGTACATTATCCTGCTGAAAGATAGCTCCAGGGATTTCTTCAAGGAAGGGAATGACTTGGGGTTGTAGCGCTTCACGGACGTACCTGTTGCTATTGAGATTACCCTCAATTCGTAGCAAATTGGATCGTCCATGATACGAAATTGCACCCCAAACCATAACTCTGGGTGTTAGACCCCTATGTCGTTCGATAACGCACTCTGGATTGCAGCGTTCACCAGCATAGCGTCTAAAACGAATGCGATCATCATGGTCCCACAAATTGAAGCGTGATTAATCTGAAAAGACAACTTAGTGCCAATCAGCTTGCCAGACTCTGAGCTCATGAGCCCATTGCAGACGCAGCCGTTGATGGTTTGCCGTGAGGGGGAACCTATATAAAAACACCCTTGCACGCAATCCACGGTGCAGCAGACGTCGACGAATTGACGAAGCCGACATTAGTACACCTGTAGCAGTAGACCAATATGCTACCAACTGCCTAGAGGAAGCTGTACGGTCATTCACAGCCATGACGAGAAGGTGTCGATCATCGCGCACTAATGTCATCTTCCATCGTCCACTGCCAGTTTTTCAAGTTGTTCAATGCTCGTCGGTCCACTGCTTCCAAACTCGCATCACTGTGAAACTGTTCTGCTGCACTAGAGCTCCTATTGTGCGATAGGAAAATTCTATTTCTCGAAGGTCAATAACCCTCCCCCGTTCAAAGTTCGTAAGTTGTTGGAATTTCTCCTTATTTCGTCGTGGAGGCATACTTAGGTCTCACCAAACGTTCGCCACTAACAAATAATCATTAATTATTTTCAACTACAGCCCTCTATTTATACGCTTTCAGCGTCAGTTCATAGGGCACTGCTCACGACACGCATGCGCAGTGGCTCTGAAACTTTACTATTTTACGTAACATCGTATTATTGATATTTGCTGCTAAGTTCATTTAATTCTGATGATTCCTTCATGGTGTTTCATTTTTTTTACAAACAGCAGTGTATTTAACTTTCTGATATATATGTGTTTTTTGTGTGCACATGAGCTTATATGTTATACTTTTATATGCGTATGTAATTTATGTTCAGTAATTTTGTGTTCGTAAGGCTGGCGATGTAATGGTCTTTCCAAGAAACTGGCTAACATGTATTAGTTGGTAATAAATACAGTGAGCCACAAAAGTGTTCGTACACTTGCAATTTCTTATAAAATTTAATGTTTTCGACTAATAAAAATTAATATAACGTAATTGTAATTTTTTATATCTGTAACTTGTTCTTAATAGAATGACATAATTGATTTTTTAAAAATAGTATAACTATTTTTTTAAGAAATTAATTATCAAAGAGCTACTAAAAAATTACGCCTCGAAAGTCTTCATACACTTAACAAAAATCACAACTTAGCTTTAAATATCGTATTTCTTTCTTAATTTAGTACTTAGTAGAATATCTTTTAGTGTCCAAAACAACTTTTTAACGTCTTGGTATAGATTTAATCAGTTTTTTTGTAATTTCTGCATCGATTTTACACCATTCTGTGATTATTGTTTTTACTTCACATTATGCGTTTATACGTCGTGTTTTCTTTTTTTTACATCAAAAGCTCACCAAATATGTTCTACTAGGCTAAATAAAGGGATTGAGGAGGTGTTTTCATAATTTGGGGACAGTTATAGAGACACCAGTGACGTACATTGAGAGCTGTGTGCTTGGCATCATTATCCTGTTAAAAAAAGAAGTCATTTCCAATATTCAAATTTTGGGCGGATAATTTAAATTTTCTCTTTAAAATATTTAAATAGAGCTCATGATTTACAATTTCAACAAAAAATACCAAATTACCTAATTCTGTGGCCGATTTACAGCCCCACGCAAGAACACTTCCACCTCCATATTTTATTGATCCAACTAGATTCTTGGGATTAAGTTTCAGAAAATTCAAAATCGACAGCAAATTGATTGAGAATGCAGATAATTCAACATTTTTGGTTCCGATGGGCCTATAATAGCTTGTTAATGAAAAGGAGTTTAATCCTATGAATTTAAGTGGAACAAGAACTCCTCCACCTCCATGCTTCAGCATGGAAGTGAAGGTGTTCTGGCGTGGGGGTGTAAATTGGCCTCAGAATTAGGTAATTTGGTATTTTTTCATGGTATTATGAATCATGAGAGCTCTATTTAATTATTTTAAAGAGAAATTTTAAATTATCCGCCCGAAATTTGGATATTGGAGACTACGTAATTTTTAACAGGGTAATGACGCCAAATGCACTGCTGTCATTGTACGCCGTTGGTGTCTCTATAACTGTCCCCAAATTATGAAAACACCTTCTTAATCACTTTACTTAACCCAGTAGAACATATTTGGTGAGATTCTGATGTAAAAAAAAAGAATACGTGACAAATAAACACAAAATGCGAAGTAAAAACAATAATCACAGAAGAATGGAGGATAATTGATTCAGAAATTACAAAAAAAAAACTAATTAAATCTATACCAAGACACTTAAAAGTTGTTGTGGACACTAAAATATCTCCTACTAAGCACTAAATTAAGAAAGAAATACAATATTTAAATCTAAGTTGAGATTTTTGTTAAGTGTACGAAGACTTTTGTGGCGTAATTTTTAGTAGCTTTTTGATAATTAATTTTTTAAAAAAATAATTATACTATTTTTAGAAAATTAATTATGTCATTACATTAAGAATAAGGTGCAGATATCACAAAAAAATTATACTTACAATATATTAATTTTTATTAGTTGAAAACATTAAATTTTATAAGAAATTGCAAGTGTATGAACACTTTTGTGACCTACTGTAAATAAAATCCTTCTCGGTGCATCATTTTTTCTGTTATACAGTGTATTATACCGATTGATTCCAAAATAAGTGTGACCAATTTTAAAAGAATATAACTATCTATGATGAATTTCTATCGTTTTACTACTGGTTTTATTTGAAAAATGAAACATTTAAATTACCAATCTAAATATTTTTATTAGTGTGAGTAAATTACAGCACTGAAATTGGGTCCACAAACCCTGAACGCAAGTTTATAGCTTTTGAAGGATGATTGTTCAAATTCTGTAAATAAAAAAGCATTTAAAAATCAAAAAAGATATTTTTCTCTATTGTATAACTATCTAAACTTCAAAAAGAAATAAAATTTGGCTCGCAATCAAAAGCTCCAGGGAAAAAATGTGAACGAAAGGAAGTCCTTAATGAAAGAGAAAAAAGAAGTCGAAAAAAATTATCGCTATAGAAAATTCCTTGCCTCATAAACCTATGGCAAAGAAACTTTAAATATAGCAATCGACAATTTATCGTCGGATAAAGAAAATTGGCTATAAAAAAGGTAAATTTTCCACTCTGTCATCAAATGTCTGTTAAGACCGTTGAAAAACGAAGAAACGTTCTTGGTCTATGTACTAAATGTTACGCAAAGGTAGATACAAAGCATGGATAGTGTCTTATGAAGCACAGTTTCATCTGTCATTCACAACTGGCAAAACGAAGATACAATATATTTATCGCAAAAAAAAGTAGAAAAGACGAAGCTGTTTTGCAAAATGCAAATTGGTCGCCAGGTGCTATGGTATAGACGAAAATGTCCTCTCAAGGCTTAACAAAACCATTTTTTGTAGAACCAAACTTTAAAATTGATGCTAAATACAATCAGAATAAAGTTTTAAGACACTTGAACAAAAATGTAAACGTCTTTATCCCCAAGGAAACTTTGCTTTTCACCAAGATTCTGCACTAAGTCATACTGTAATATCAACTATAAAATACTGGAAGATTAAAAAATAAATGTTCTGCCTCCTGATAAATGACTATCACTATCCCCTGTCTATGATCTTTGGGATTATTTTTTTATGGGGACACTTAAAAAAAGAAATAGACGTAAAGTAAAAGCATTTCAAGGTCTTCAAAAAGCAATTTAAGAGGGGAAAATACCCCAAGAATGATCGAAAAAACTATTTTAGCTTAGTCAAAACGCTTACGAAAAATGTACTGTGCTAGAAGAAACGACATTGAAAATTCCATGTAAATAACTTTATTCAATAAAAATTTATGATCCTCTGAAATTGATCACATTATTTATGAATCAACCGGTATTTAAAAATCAGTTACATCAATATCGTGAACGTAAAAAATGTATTGGAACACATAATTACTCCACTCCTCGAGACTAGTGTCAAATATTTCTTTATCTTAAATAAACAGTATTGAATGCATTACTTTTTTATTTGGATTCAAATTATAACTAAATTAAGGTAGTAAAAATCAAACGCGAATACAAATCTCATTTTAGGTCGCCAACAGACAATTTTTGCATAATTTATTATCGTTATGGGTAAATGGTGTTTTTCTCTGTTTTTAACTATAACACTATGTGGTATACAGATTACAACACGTACATGTTCTTTATTAAGTTGGACAAAAAACTTAAATGGCACGACACTATTCCTGTTGCTTCTTAAGGCTGTTTTCACCATTTGTACGAGAGCGTGAACTTGACGCGGAGCACATTTTCGGACAGAAAAAATGCCTCAATTTTTATAAAAATTTGTGACATTGTAATTCATGCATTTGTGTTTACAATATAGTGTTTTTAAAATTTCAAAATATGTCATAAATAATTAGTTTTTCCTTTTAACATGTGAAGGGATAGCTCATTTAGCATTAAGGTATAGGGAAAAAAATGCAAAACACATTTTATAAAAGAAAAAAGGAGTCAACTGGGATAAAAATGAGTAGTATGATAAAATAAGTGATTCTCTACAGGATAGTGTAGCCAAAATATAATATTAATGTTTGAGTACTTTTATATCTGAAAAAAATATTCCGAATTCGGCCCCTATTCTTTAACATTAGCCGAAGATAGCCTTAAATAAAATTATCTCCTGAATCCGAATTTACTCCCCCCCAATTTCCTTTATCAATAACCGTTTTCTTGTGACGCTCTCTGCCCCTTTTTATCACACTTATGTAGTTTTATGACCCCATGAATTTGATTTGGTAGGAGGGGATTAATTCAACCATTATATGTCTTCTGAGGGGCTAGGGAAAAGTTCTGGAACATGAAAATTTATCGCAAGGGCAGGGGTGAGTTCCTCCTAAATTAAAAAAAAAATCAATACAAATCACCGAATTTTTTTTTCGGGGGTCCACGTATTTTCTACGGATTACAGCACTTCCTCTTTTTTTCACTCGAATACCTTAAATAATGGAAATATACAGCAACAATTTTGGTTAAAAGCGGGTTGAGGGAGAGAGGTCGCTAAGCTCTCGCAAGACAGCGTTGCCCTTCAGAGTAAATTTTTTGCACAAATAATAAATATTTTGAATTTAAGGATATTTTTTCCCTGGTCCTTATGTATCGCAAGCTTTACATTTAGAACATGGGCATCTAAACTATGACCGTTTGAGGGCCACATTGTGAGAAGAAAAAAAATTTGCTGGGCACACATTCATTTTTTCAACAAATTGAAATAAAAATTAACTCTGTAGTTTTATTAAAACAAATTAACATCTTTTTATTATAATTCTTTTAATTTGGATTAAATGTATATATTGGTACATATTTACTTTAAATTTGTACAAGTTTCGTTTCATTTAATTCGGATTTCTTAAAGATGGAAAAAATTCAAATTAATGAGATTGATGAATTTGCTTTTGCTGAACAAGCAAATCAATGTCGGGTTCAATAGACTAGGTTGCAGTTCTTAATACATTTTCAAGATGGTTGTCAGTGATTCTTGTTCTATTTTTGTTTTTAGTATGCTTCATTCTTGAAAACAATTGTTTATAAATATAGGTACAGCCAAAAGCTGAAGACATTAATAAAGCATGATTGTGAAAATTAGGATATTTATCGTGGGGTAGGTAATCTTTATAAAACTCCAGTAAAGAAACATTCCCAAATTTTTCTTTCAGTTGAATATCACTTTGCAGTTCAGTGCATTCCATTTTAAGATTTGAAGGCAATTTATTTATTTCTAGAGGAAATGGGGTAGAAAATATGTTGAAATACTCTTCATTTTTTCGAAAATCTTGAAATCTACTTTCAAACTATTGAATTAAATCAAAAATTAGTGCAGTGTATTTTGTGCAACTCATAGGTTTATGTGCAGCCAAAGCACTGAAATGTGTCACATACACAAATCTTTTACTTTTATTTGATTGTACCAAAATTTTAACTTTCTTTCAAACGCTGCTATTGTTTGGAAGATATTAATAAATTGATTTTATCCCTGAAGTCTCAAATTGAAATCATTCAAAAATGTTCTGTTAAATCTACTAAAAGCTAAACCTAATCTTCGTCTTCATATTCAGTCACAGGTTTCCCTTTTGTTTCCATAAATATTTTTATTTTAGTTCTCAAATTGTAAAATCTTTTGAGCATTTTCCCCTTACTGAGCCATCTCACTTCTGTATAATAAATAACATCTGCAAATTCAGTCCCCATTACCTTAAGAAAATCTTGAAATTGTCTATGATTACGTCCTTTTGCTCTTATAAAGTTAATGGATTTTATAACAACGCTTTCCATTTTTAAAATTTCTCCACATAGATTGCCCTGATGTGCAATGCAATAATAAGATGTTTTATTTAAATTTTTTTTCAAAATAAATGTCAGCGAATCGATTATATATGAAAAATATTGCAAACATTTATTTTTTTAATAAAAATGTGCAAATTTAAATATTTTCATTATTTGCGTTTGTACCGCATGCAGCCCGCCCTTTAGACAAGCATGATTTAGAACAATAACGTTTCGACGTCATTAAGTTGAACAATTACAACAAATTGACAAACAGCAGCGAAATTTCTCAAAACTTTCAAGACCAATGAACAAAAGGAAGATATTTTTCGATTTGAAAATATTTTTGTCCTTTTTTTAACCTTACTTACTTTTCTAGGTTATAGCAATTGGAGAAAAAGTAGCACCTAAAAAGCGTAGTAACATATAGAATATAACCCTCACTGAGTAAAGTATACAATATAGGGTGTGGTGCCTTTCGTCCAATTAAAATTAAACTAAAAACTTTTTTCAAATTCTTATAATTTTGCCAACGTAAAATAATAATGTTTTCTCCCTGTATTTTGTAAATATTTTAATAATAAGGATTTAATATCTTATATTTCACATATTTCCAAAATGTTATACATCATGCCTATAACCTCAGCTAAGATATTCATTACAGAATCTTCATTTAAAGAGCTTCGAATTATACAGTTTATACATCGTAAGATCAAGGCAACACACAAAAGAAAAGAATCACAATAAATTTCACTTCATAAAACATCGATTTATTAATAAAATTTTCAAATAGCTGAACAAGATAATCACAGCAGTAACACACAGAAGTTAGCAATGAATACCTTTAGGCGTGGAAATGTTTTTTTCTCCACAAGCACATATTTTATTTCATTACAGATACAATGACATTTCGTTTTAACAAAGTTCAAGAAGCTATACTAGGTTAAAAACTGAGTAATTTTTTTGGTGTACACTTGTCACAAGATTTTAAACAGTAGATGTTACTGAAGATGTTCCATTTAAAAATTAGTGCGCTAAAATTCGAAAACACTTTCTTTGCATGTGAAAAAGGTATTTTGTCACAAGGCCACTGACGTTCTACATATATTTGACTCTGGGCATATATTGCTTCAAAACAGATTGCTATACATTTATTTGCTGTAAAAAGATTAAATGCATTTCTCGGAGCATTTCGGATTTCATTTATCAAAATTTTTTGGATGGTAAATAAGCTTTTGATGATTAAAAAAGTTATAAACTTTACCTCAACGCGTACGATTCTTTGCAAAACTCGTTTATGTGTTACAAACCCGGTGATTTTACATAGTTACGCGTGTGTTTTTCACTTCCTTTATCGTAGGCTAGCAAATTACAAGATATTAAACAAAGCAAAAATAATTCAATGGATATTTTTTTAGCTCAAACACTGACAAAGGATATAGGGTAATTAATATTTTACATCATTACGCCGAAGTGCGAAATTGAGTCGTTTTGCAATCACAGATCAGTAAACCAGATTACACGATATATTACCATCGCAATAAACAATCAGCATATTACAATCCAGATTCAAACTATCAAAATGAAATTATTTATAAAGCTTCATTAATGAATGAAATTAACAAGAAATCGAAAATTTTAGGAGAAAACATGCGAAATACTTTTAATTTTATAAACTTTCAAATGAGATTCCTTAGCAGAAACGGCAATGTTTTTCTCATTTCCGATACGATCTTATAATAAAGGCTTCAAAAGAGAAACAATCGATAGAGAATCTAGTAAATAATAAATACGAAACAAAAGATCGTCGACATTTTTTAATTGTAATTTAACACTACATTTTTTCAAGTTATTTATACTTCATAGTCACTTATATTTTATCAATACTCTTTGTTTTGTGTTTTTTACGACCGATTTTAAAATTGTACTTCAAAGCTATTTTTATCTTCGAAGAAAATGACATTTACCAATTTTTTAATCTTAAATGATGATTGATGCGCTTTGTTACATTAAAAAATTTTAATCGAATTCTAAATATAATTATGATTTTGACCCTTTCTTTTATCTTTTTAAAAATATATGCTTGTTCTCTGAAAAATAAGACATTTATTGATTTTGGTTTTAATGCAGTAGTATCATGTGTTTACGAAGCTCTTCCCTCTCAGTTACTGACGTAAGAAATTCGATTAATATCATGACAAATCTCAAAAAAGAAAGAAATGAAAACAAACTTAACGTTTTCGAATTTCAAATTTTTTCTCGACTTAAAAGACTATGAAGGAAAAAAGTTCGCTAAACAAAAATACGGCACTAAAAACGACTTTCCCCCCCCAATCCTCATTAATAGCGAAACAGTAATTCAAAACGTAAATTCGACGTATTATGTAAAAAGTTGTTAATTTTACGTAACATACAAGATCCTTTGATATATATATTCATATATCCTTTCCGTATTGTTAAAATTAGACTAAATCAATGAAAAATCACACAGTAAGACGAACCATTGCAAATAAGTACAATTCAAAACAAAATCAAATAAGCAAGAATATACTTGTATTAGACTCGAGATTTTTTAGATATATATAGAGGTAGAGAAAATGGGATCATATATCGAAAACCGTTACTTTTGTAAGATTATAATAAACATTTTTTTTTAAATTTCAATGCGTAAGATAAAAATTTTATTTTAAAATATACGTAAAATATAAAAAGTTTCACAATAAAATGGACTGAGGTACTCTTTAAAAATAATTCATATATAACACAAAGTTTAAAAATTAATTCTTTTAAAATTTTTGAAAGTTAAAAACTTTCTTTCTCTAAACGAAACGGTTTATTTACCAAAGACACATACATTTAAAGAAAAATCATCTTTTACTAAATATTAAACACATGGATAAAAATTCAGAACGGAAATAAAACCTGATTTTTTTTTTTTTACTGTGTGATAAACATTACATTTTCTTAATGTAGCAGTTTTCAATAGTACATCTTAAAAGAGAAATTATTTCCCATTTTCTTACATAAAATAATTTATATGAATAAAATCTGAAATACTCCAAGAAACACGAAAGCTAAAATATTATTCTAACAGCATACTTATTTTGACAAATCCATAGCTACACATATAGAAAATAGTATTTGTATGTTATAGTAAATAATTAAGTACTTTTTAGCACGGGCATATTTACATGCATACATGCTATAAATATAGATACATCATTATTTATCTCGATCTAATGTTGGGTTGTCTGAATACATTTTTTCTCTATGATATGTTTATATGCTTCATACTAGCTCTGATCAGCTAGTAGCTAACACTTTCTGCAACACACTAAACATTCACAACACAAAACAAAGTTCTAAAATGCATGAATTACATAAGATAAAACAGAAGTGCATAAAAGTTACATATCAAAATGCAACAGAAGAGATATAAATTCACATACATCAAAAAACATACATAAATCACATCTGATTTTTGCATCTTCCAAATAATAATTTAGGCACATTTGAGAGTAAGTTTTGCAAATTCTGTGCATTTGATTTGTAAATTAAGATGCAGTTATATAAATAAGTTTTTATCACATACAATGTATTTATCAATTATGTAAGAAAGCATATGTAAAAAAAATTCCATTTAAAAAAATATTTATTAATCAGATAATTAATTTAGGTCATTTTTATTCTTTTTGGAAAATGGTTTGTATATTTTAAGCTTTAACAAATTCTAATTTCTGTAAATGGGGAAAAAAACCAACAACAATTAAGGTGCAAAAAAAATACACACCTTTTGAAAAAAAGATTAATGACACAAAAAAACTTTCAAATGAAATTTGCTTTTAGAAGACGTTTATGTATCTATAACATTATTTTTGATGTATGATAAATTTGACAAAATAAGCTTATGAAATGTATTCATTTTATACGAAATCTTCCACATGGCAATAAAAAAAATAGATAGCAAGATAAAAAATTTAATGTAAAAAAATGTGAATCGAAACTCGTGCTATTATTTCGAATAATTACATTTGAATTAAACTACAGAGCACATTGAAATAACACTCGAAGAATTAACACAAAAAATTATTCTAAGATACTTCAAAGTACATCAATGAAATCACTGTAGACAATTAAAAAATCACGAATAAACTTTAAATTTTTTATCTACCTCTTGATACTAATTACCTAAGAAATTCATCTGCAGCTATAAGCCACATACGAATTTTGCACCAGTCTATAGAACTCTTCTTTTAATTAACACATAAAAATATATATATAACTTCACATTCCATTCGGAATGAAAAGTAAATGATAACACTGCTTAGTTGGTAATGTATAAGAAGTTTTTAAAATTTAAAAAAATAACATAACAGAAAAATACCAAATAATTAAAAACTTTTCAGTATTTAATTTAGCATATGCATCCATACCACAGAAAACACAATTGCAAATTATTTGATAATTCAGAAATTTTAGTAGAATTATAACATTCGAATATGCATTGATTTTCTCTTATTCGTTACATAATTATTCACAACTAATGCAGTTTAAGAGAAATAGTAGTGAAGGTCAAATAACTTTTACAAAAATACTTCATAAAAATACTAAGCTAATTGTTCGGGATATAAAATTAGAAACATACAGTGAGATGAAGTGGACATATGAAGCCGACTCGACAACTTTTCCAAGATATCCTACTCGTAATGAATAATGGTATCAAACATATCAAGTATAGATACGTTTCAATATCAAACATACTTTAATTGTGCAAGAAGTTATCTGATTAATCCACTTAAATGTGGAAGTTAATTGTTTGCATGAAACGTCTTGATTGTGAACAATTTCACTTATTGATATATTTAAAACGACTTTGGAAGAAATACATGGTCCAAATAGATTTCAGAAACGCTTTTAAATACTTTGTAGACATTGGTCACATTTTTGTAAAGTAAAATTTTCCTAACATTATAAACTATTTAAAACGGATTTTTTTCGTTATTGAATTTTATCAGACCACAGATACAAGAAATTCTTAACAAACCATCTATGAATAATATAATGAAACAGGAGAAAAAATTGTTTTTCACATTGTTAAAAAGAATAACTTTTAGTGATTATTTATTACGTACGTACTTCCTCTTCAGTTTGAATTTATTAATAACAGTCTCGATTTAATATACAAATATTCCAGAATCTTATATTACTAGGGAACTCTATACCATTCAAAAAGTCTTGCAACGGATAAATTCAGGCCAAAACTAATGATAAATTTGTTTCCACTGTATTAATTCTCGGTATCAATTTATTGAGAAAATAATAATATTAATATGCATATAAATACATAATGTGCACATTAATACATAATATGCCCATTAATACATAACACACATATTACTTAATATAGAATACATGTATTAAAATTATGCAATAGAAATTAATGTAGCAAAACGCTTGGGGTCACAGGAATGAATCACCATTATTTAGAATTAATATGATATTTTAAAACCTCAATCCAGGTATTTTTCTTTATAAGAAAATATTCAGAAAATATCCAATGCATCTGATGAAAAGATTCAAAGGAAATAAATAAAACCAATTAAAAGACAGTTGCAACAAAAAGCACAGCTAACAAATAGATAAAGTATTTTTAAAATTCTTTAACAGTAAAAACATCAATCTAAGAGATATATCCATTCGTTACACATATATATATATACATATTTCAAATCTACTAACTTATGATTTAGGATATCGAACCACTACTGGCATTTTTTACAGAAAGAGTAAAGAAATGAAAACAGTAACTGAATAAGCGATATCCCTTAAAATGCACACATAAACATAGGGAAAAGATTTGTGAAAAATCTTCAAACTCGTTAGATAGCTAATTTGCCTAATTTTACCCAATTTCAGAAAATTGGGGAAAAAATCGGTTCAATAGATAAAGGTTTTACATCGACCGTTATTTCTAAGTGAAAAAGATAATAAGGGTTTACTTCTGGAATTGCTAGAAACGACGACTAAGAAAACCGGGTAGAGCAACTGTAAAAGGCACATTCCTCAAATTCTTCTTTTTAAATTAAAACTATTACAAAACACTTTTTAAATGACCTTTATGCATCGTAAGAGCCAAAAGATTACCTTTAAAAAAAATTTTAAATTTTGATTAATTTGCATATTTGTTTCTTGAGCAGAGTATTATTTTTTATAAATTGACAAAATATATATATATCAAACAATATTTATAAAATTTGAATGTTATGCATTTTCAAAAATTATTATAATCGAATACGACATTTTACGCTTGTTTTTGCCTTATCCGTTTAACTGATAGCAAAATCACGATAATATTTTCAAAAAAATAGATACCTTCAAGAAAAATTAATAAGATAACAAACTCTAAGAAAAATATTTCACATATTTCTACAAAAATTCTCTCCATTATTCTCTCAGTTTTCTTTACTTTTTAAAAGAAGTCTATCTCTCCTTGTAACATTTCAGTAAACAACAACAAATAAAGTTAAATATAGATATTTTTTTAAAAAAAAACTGAAAAAGAAATGGAAAAGGGAAAAAAACTGTTATTTTCTTTTGGTCTTTCAAAATTTCAATAAAAAAGGGATAATTTATAACTTCTTCCAGAGAGAAAATTTCAAATAGTTATCACTAATAAAAATATTTGTAAATAATTATCGAAACTATAGCAGGATACATTCTCTCAATTTGGAATAAAAATATATAATAGCACCTAATATAAATATTTAATTTATGTATTCTATCAATAAAGGAAAAACGCATAAGTAAACATAAATCAAAATTAACAAATGAAATTAAAAATTACAGTAAAGATCGTACACAGTACAAATAAATGGAAAATCAAGAGAAAAGATTTTCTTCCCTAAAACTATGACATTCAATAGGCATAAATGGCAATATACTATAACACGAAAAACTATCAGTAATCACACAAAATACATTAAAAATCCCAGTTGCATTAGAATATTATAGAAATACAGTTAAGAGTAAAATGAGACAAATTTTCGCATAAGTAATGCAATCTCTAAAAATATTACTACTGAATCTTAAAAAATCAGACCTTCAAAAAATAAGAATAAACTTTGTAAGCACCACAAACACAAAATTAATCAATATGCTTGTATTCCACTAAAAAGCTACTTTGTTTTTTGGTACTTTTTTTTGCTATACACTTTGATTTCGGAATTTTCAACAGCATAAAATTACTGAACTATGCGAAAAAGATGACTTGGGGGAATATTTGCATAAAAGAAATAAAACGGTTTGAATATAATATTTTTTATGCCATTTCATTTAGCATTTGTTCCCCTCATCGCATTATAAGTAACAATGGATCTATTCAAATTACCAAAGACAGAAAGATATGCCCAATCTCAATATTATAAAATAACACAAATTTACATTTAATCAAATTCACTGCTTGTTTTGATCTCTTATGTTCTGCACAAAAAGCTAAGCTCATGGTTTGTGATTTAGAATAAAAAATATCAAGAAATTACAAACATTTTTTCCAATATCTTTAAGAAGTAAAAAACAAAAATTACAGTATCAGAATTTTAATTAAGAAAAAGCATAAAAATAATGTAACCATAATTACAAATTTAATCCAAAAGTTATCTTTTTTTAAAATTATTATGAAAAGAAAATTCAAAGTTTTGTTCCTTTTAAGAATGTCTGAAGAGAAAATATTATTAACAAATACGGAACTTTTCAGTCATAAATTTCAGAAACATCGACACAAAGCAATTTTTTAAAAAAAAATATAAAGAAAGTAGTAAGCTGTACTTAAACAAAGTTAATTGACATTCATAATCAATTCAAAGTCTGTAATTGCAAAAAAAATTTTTTTAATGAAATAAATCACAAACTATTTTACTTCAAAAGAAAAAATAAATTCAAACGTATTTAAAATTCGGCAAAGAAGTTTTAAGAGAAAAAAAAGTAAGTTTAGTTTAAAAAAATAAAATATTTAGTTTCAATTAAGGCAAGCTCGGTGTTTCCATTTTACGAGAATTTTTCTCACGTGTATTGGTTGAATCCTGTGAATTAAGGTTTAGCGGACACAAACAAACATTTTGCAAGTAAAAAATATATATTTATTAAGGTACAAGATAATCTCCTTAAAAACTAATTTTTCATGCGGAATCTATTCGTTGACTCATTCGATATGTCGTATTACCAGTAATAAACTTCATGAAATCAATGTAAATAGACCACATGTAGACATACAGAGAAATCCACTTTTCGTTGCATTAGCTTATTAATCGGATGTCAAGGTGCTGAAATCCGTAATTCATAATTTAAAAAAAAGGCTCTGCAAAAAGTATGTACAAAGTGTTGGCGAAATATTGATCAATATCTGAGGAAAGAGGAAAAAATTGTAATTTCCAATCTTTCATGTTAATATTAGCAAGTGATATACATGCATAGCACGTATCTAATAAAACTCAAAACAGAAAAAGACACATTGATGTAATGGTTAACTTTAATAGAGAGAGAGACTGTTTTTTCATGTTAACATCTAATTTACCTCCATATACAATTATTTCGTTTTTCTTTTCTTTCTGTAATCGTAATTGTTAAAGAACTCGTTATCTTTTCATTGAAAAGAAAGGATGGCAGCAATTATATCAAAGTGAGAAGTATTTTCACTCTAGCAGTACAAATATTAATTTTAGGAAGATTTCCAAAAGCACATTTCAATGAAATAGCTGTAATATTCCCAGTTATACTATTTTCTTAATATTACAGAATGATAAAACTAATCTAGTCACACATGAGCAAAAAATATCATTTTTTGAATTATGCTCTAAAATTAACAAAATATTTACTTATCCCGTCAAAACATTGCATTTTTTTCGAGTTTTAAAAGGAGATTCTAAAATACCTTAACATTAAAAAAAATACTTCTCGTTAAATCTTAATTTCTGAAAATAGAAATTATACACTAATATACACACGTCTATAATAGATTTATAAATTATCAATATGTTTTTTAAGCTATATGAAGATATCATTATTCTCGATTTTCATTTTGTTTATACTTCATTGAAAAAATGAATCGAATACTTTATTTGTGTTTTAATGACTGGCTCTAATATATTAGCAGCTACAAGTAATTTAACAAATTTCGTCTCTCTTTCTTTGTCATTTTTAGTCAACACTTCAAGGAAAAATTAAATACTTTTCAAAAAAAAATTTATTTGTATACCAATAACATTAAACGTCAAAATTTTTATTCAATATATTAGCTAAGCTCTTGAAAAGAAACAAATTATTTAAAATAAAGAAAACATTTTGATGTAATACATCATACATAGTCAACCAATAAATAAAAAAAAACCACTTTTGAAGACTTTTAAGACAAAGTCATGATTAATACGAGTCCCAATGATCAATATGAGATAATAGTTTGCCTTTCATTTTTTCCCTTTTCAATATGAAATTATTTTATGCAGAAAAATATGAAATATACAAATTATGAATTTTTTTAAGTAAAAATTAACAAGTTATTGTTTTTATAACAATTTACACTTTTATAACTAACAGGGAAAAACAAATAAAATTTCAAATTAAAAAAAACGACAAGCTATATATACATCACAAGTGTTACAGCTATTTACATAATGCATTTCAAAAGTATTTTTAATTCAATTTCAGTTTTACTGACTTCATAAAAAAAAATGTAAAACAATGCTTTAGATGCAGTAATAAGTAGAAAAATATTTTCCCAAATTTGAGAAAATTTTCAATAATATTTTTTCGGTTTTATTCAGAGCATCTTCATAATTTTTTTTTTAGATTGTCGATAGTGTAGGAGTTACACTACTAAGAAACGCTCTAGAAAAATTGCAATTATTTATTCATCATGTTTGCAAACTGTTTAAAAAAATACTCAACCGTTAAAGATTGAGGCCTTTGCTCTCTCATTTAGTATACCTAATTTGACACTCACATAACATGAATGTAACCTGCATCACGTAACAAACAAATACGAACAAAAATGCATCATGTTACATATTCCCTTTTTCTTGATTTTTTCTAATTGTCAGCAGTTCAACTACATTATTTTTGGAACATTCAGTATAAAATAGTAACTACACTGATGAATGACCCAAAGGAAATCCTGATATTCAGTAGCAACCTTACACAGTTACAATTATTGACACAGTGCACTTAAAAATAAAAAAAAGAATAATCTTATAATAGAAGGGGAAGACCTATAGATTTTGATGGATAGATGCAGTAGAGGAAGATTGTTTGGTCCTTAAAACTCAGAATTGGAGGTGCTGGGCTGCGTTTGGCTAAGAGTTGGTAGGAAATGTCTGGTTTAGAAGGCCTTGGCCCAGCCTGGGCAGTCAAGTCGTAGAAGATGATAAATCTTATTAATAAAAAAATGTGATCGAAAATACTTTTTTTCGAATTTTGACATTTATTATTACCATTTAGAAATAATTGAGCCGACTCCCATTTAATGTTTTAAAAGGGAATATACTAAAATTTAAAGACAGTAAATCTAAAAGAAATTCATCCAAATCAATAACTATGTAAGTTATAAATAGAGGCTAATCTTTAACATGGAAGAATTTTAACTAGTGAGAAGTAAGAACACTTTATAATTTTGTGGAAATTAAATTTTACAAAATTAATTACCATAGAGTGGAAACGTTTACAAAAACAAGTATATATATAATTTCAAATTATTTCCATACAAGATTCTTTTTTCTTCTATTTTGATGCTTTAAATTAAGTGCCTGCTACATTCAGCTCCATACATATTAAGGTAATATACAATTCTCAAAACATGTATTATCATTTAAAAAGTTTACAAAACTGGATGAAGAAGTGCAATGCTAGTAAAACTTCTAGAATTAATAAATCTATTTCTACACAATAAATATGAGCTACTTTACAAAGCATATATTTCTCATGTTCATCATTGTAACATTATTATTGCTCCCCTTTGACAAAAAATTTCATGAGAAAAAAAACTAAAGGTAACACAAATGAGAAAATCTGAACTACTTTTATTTAAGAAAAATTATACAACTTTTAGATCAAACCGAAATTAAAATTCAGCGTTTCTCAGAATCTGTCCTTAAACTCCCAAAATCTATTTATGCATAAAAACAACATATTTACAACAAATGTTTTTCAAGTAAAAAAATGAGTTGACAAAACTAGATGCAAATGAAAAAGTGCAATTCAAGTAAAGCTCCTAGAATTGAGTCTATATTTATGAGCTATTTTACTAAATATTCAGGTTTATGAGTTCCCCTGCAATATGTTACTTAATAGCAACATTTAATTTTTTGTATAAATTTCCGTCTATTTCGTTGTTAAGATACTACTATACCCTCCAGTTTTTGCAGTGCAAAAAGTTTCATTAAAAACTCTAATGGCTACTATTTATGATGAAATCTACTAGAGAATTAATTTATTTTATTTTTTAAAAAAAATTAGACATATTTTGGTTGATTTATTGATTGATTGAATTTTAACGTCACACTGTTCAGCTACACGAGGGCTTTTAGACATATTTTGGATCAAACCAAATTAAGATAAAGCATTTCTTTCGACTCCCCCCTAAAAAATTTATGCATCATACAAAAAGAATTTAAATTTACAACAGAATTATTTCAAAAATAAATAGGAATTTAAAACGTTGACAAAACTCGATGCAAATGAAGAAGTATAAAACAAGTAAAGCTTCTAGAATTAATTATTCTATTCCTACCAAATATATATGAGCTACCTCACTAAATAATTTGATTTACGCTTTTCCTGCAATATGTTACTTAATAACATTTAATTTTTATTAAATAAATTTCCATCTTTTTCATTGTTGAGATATTACTATCCCCCTTTCCAGTTTTGGTAGTGCAAAAATTTCTTTAAAAAAACCCTAAAAGCTACCATTTATGAGAAAATATCCAAGAAAATTAACTAAACTCATTTTTTTAAAGAAATGAGTCAACTTTTAGATCAAAGAAAATTAAGAGGAGGCATTTCTTTCAACATCCCCAAAAAAATGCATGCATCAGATAAAAATATTAATTTATAAAAAAACAATTTCGAATATCAAGATGAATTTCAAACACTGACAAAACTAGATGCAATTGAAGTGCAATGCAAGTAGCATTATAATTATTCTATTCCTATCAAATATATATGAGCTACTTTACTAAATGATCGGATCTATGCTTTCCCTGCAATATGTTATTTAAGAGGAACATTGAAATATTTTGCATATATTTTCATCCTTTTCGTTGTTAAGGTACAATTATACTGTCCAGTTTTGGCAGTACAAAAAGTCTCATTAAAAAATCTAATGGCTACCATTTATGAGGGAATCTACTGGAGAATTAACTTACTTCATATATTTTTTTTTAAAAAATCAGTCACATTTTAGATCAAACCAAATTAAGATAAGGCATTTCTTTCGACTCTCTCAAAAAATATGTATGCATCAGATAAAAAATAATTTAAATTTACAAAATAATTTTTTCAAACATCAAGATGGATTCAAAAAAGTTGACAAACTAGATGCAAATGAAGAAGTGCAATGCAAAACAGCATTAATTATTCTATTCCTATCAAATATATATGAGCTACTTTACTAAATGATTGGATTTATGCTTTCCCGGCAATATGTTATTTAAGAGCAACATTGAAATATTTTGCATACATTTTCATCTTTTTCGTTGTTAAGGTACAATTATACTGTCCAGTTTTGGCAGTACAAAAAGTTTCATTAAAAAATCTAATGGCTACCATTTATGAGGGAATCTACTGGAGAATTAACTTACTTCATATATTTTTTAAAAAATCAGTCACATTTTTAGATCAAACCAAATTAAGATAAGGCATTTCTTTCGACTCTCTCAAAAAATATGTATGCATCAGATAAAAAATAATTTAAATTTACAAAATAATTTTTTCAAACATCAAGATGGATTCAAAAAGTTGACAAACTAGATGCAAATGAAGAAGTGCAATGCAAGTAGCATTAATTATTCTATTCCTATCAAATATATATGAGCTACTTTACTAAATGATTGGATTTATGCTTTCCCGGCAATATGTTATTTAAGAGCAACATTGAAATATTTTGCATATATTTTCATCTTTTTCGTTGTTAAGATACAATTATACTGTCCAGTTTTGGCAGTGCAAAAAGTTTCAATAAAAAAATCTAATGACTACCATTTATGGGGGAATCTACTAGAGAATTAACTTATTTTATATTTTTTTTAAAGTTAGTCACCTTTTAAATCAAACCAAATTAAGGAAAGGCATTTCTTTCGACTCCCCCCAAAAATATTTATGCATCAGATAAAAATAATTTAAATTTACAAAATAATTTTTTTCAAATATCAAGGTAGAGTTAAAAAGTTGACAAAACTAGATGCAAATGAAGAGCAAGGAAAGTATCATTAACGATTTTATTATTCCTATCAAATATATATGAGCTACTTTACTAAATGATCGGTTTTATGCTTTCCCTGCAATATGTTACTTAATAGCAACATTGAAATTTTTTGCATATATTTCCATTTTTTTCGTTGTTAAGATACTATTATAATCTCACTACAGCAGTGCAATAAGTTTCATTAAAAAATCTAATGGCTACCATTTATGGGGGAATCTACTAGAGAATCAACTTCCATATTTTTCAAAAAATCAGTCACCGTTTAGATCAAATCAAACTAAGATAAGGCATTTCTTTCAACTCCCCCAAAAGATATTTATGTATCAGATAAAAATCATTTAAATTTACAAAATAATTTTTTCAAATATCAAGATGGATTTAAAAGGTAGACAAAACTAGATGCAAATGAAGAAGTGCAATGCAAGTATCATAAATGATTCTATTTCTTTCAAAAATACATGAGCTACTTTACTAAATAATCAGGTTTATATTTTCCCAGCAATGTTACTTAATAGCAACACTTAATTTTTTTGCATATACTTTCATCTTTTTAAATGTAATATTATTATACCCTCTAAATTCAGCAGTGCAAAAGATTTCATGGGAAAAAAATAAAGGCTTCTTTTTAATGAGAAAATCTACTAGAGAATTAACTAATTTTATATAATTTCTAAAAAATCCGTCACCTTTTAGATCAAACGAAATTGAGATAAGGCATTTCTTTCAACTCCCCCAGCAATATTTATGTATCATAAAAATAATTGTTTCAAATATCAAAATGGATTTCAAAAGTTGACAATACTAGATGCAAATGAAGTGCAATGCAAGAAGCATAAATGATTCTATTCCTATCAAATATATATGAACTAATTTACTAAATGATCAGGTTTACATTTTCCCTGCAATTTTACTTAATAGCAACATTTAATTTTTATATATATATTTCTCATTTTTATCGTTGTAAAGATATTATTGCTCTTCTCCCTGTTTTGAAAGGGTAACAAATTTCATTTAAAAAAACTGAAGGTAAACATTTATTAGGAACTCTACTACAGAATTCGTTAATTTTATATTTAAAAAAATTAATCAAATTTTAGATCAAATCAAAATTAAGATCAGGCATTTCTCAGAATCTTTGTTTAATTTTAAAAAAAAATAAATTTAAAGCGTAATAGAAATACTGATTTTATTTTAAATGTTTGTATAGATAAAATTTTTTTAAACATATACTCATTTTACAAGTTAATCAAATCTCCATAAATTTTATCTACAGTATTTGAGCAGCTTACACTGAATATAATTCAGTAAACAGAAACAAGCAAAAATTAAATACTCAACAGAATAAAAGGTTAAGGTACAAAGTGAATTTTAAAAAAACACCAGAAAAATTACACCAACAAACAGCTACAAATGACAAATTATTCACAACATGAAATAAAATTATTCTTTTCCAAAATCCTTTTCTCACCCAAACCTATTTAAACAACAATCACATTCAATTTTCTTCTAATTAATACGAAGCTTTTAAAACCACACACAATATATCACTTAATTTTAACCTAATACATTTGGCGAACATGGGAAAAGAATCAAAGCTTAAATGATACTTTCTTTGTGAAATATTAGTATTAAATAAAAGTTATTAATAATAGGTGAATCGAATACAATTAAGACTACATAGGGAAGAATGCAGGATAAAAAGTTTAAACATAATTTTGCATACACAAATAATCTGAAAAGAATAAATGAATTCATTGAAAGAATTTTGAGAGGATAGATTTTCAGTCCCATTTCTAGAGCATGTTACGGAAAAAAATTTCACTAAAATTTATAGTAAAATTAAATTTATAATTCATTGAAACCTTATAAATAATTGAATGAACAATAGATATAATGATATTCTAATAAATACAAAGTTTTCATGCAGGTGCATTTTATATAGTTCATATCTTCTGCATGAATTAAATTCCATATGAAAATACACATATTTAATTATTTAATCAAAATATATTAGGATAAATTTGTTAAATCTTAATTTTTTAATATAACTGAAATTAAAAATTATCATTAAAAAAATATACTAATTCCATACTTACAAAATACTCAAAACATAAATAACTAGATATACTTTAATAACAAAGTTCAAATGGGGAATAATTATTCACATATTTAGGACAAGAGTAAATGGAAACTCTTGCTAAAAATAAGTCATGGATCAAACCAATAGAAAATTGAATAATTATCGAAAATAAAAAAAAACTTCATTTTATATTACTAAAATAGCTTTGCCTTTAAGAATCAAAATCATTAACTGGTGCATCATCATTATCCTACACATAAAATTATCAAATCTAAAACACTAGTTCACAAAGACCAATTGAAGACTAAGGTTACCTTTAAAATCTTTACAGAAGAAAATGTGCATTTGACAACTTTTACTATAGAGTACCATCAAACAACGAGTTTAGATTCTTTTGGGCTAAGCAAATGAGATAAGTACCATAATAAGATTACCAGGATAAGTACTAGGATATAAGTACCAGGAATCTGAACTATTTTCTTCAAACTACAGCACAAGTTCTACAACAGCAGCTAATATAAAACACACAGAAGTTTATTAGAAATAATAGGTATATACAGATGTTTTTGGAGAATAAAAGTGAAGAAAATACGATTAAAACTCCTCTAAGCCAAATTCTAAGAAAAGAGAAAACTATTGTAATACCTCTAGAGAAAAACAGCCAGAAATTATTACTTTTTTAAAAATAGAGAGACAAGAATATGCTGAATCATTAAGAAGAAATTGAAGTTTACATGATAAAAAAAACCCCTATTAATCCCTACACATTTAGATATGTTTATCGATGTACAAAAAAATTACACCCACAGTATTTTAAAATATACGAGTTCAATAATAGATAGATTAACTTAATTAGAATAATCACGTCATAAAAGAAGTCTTTTCCTTAGCAAAAATGAAACAGTTTTAAGGAGGAAGTAGCACACGTTACAAGCAAGTCTTAATATGAAATGTTGCTACAACATGGAATACAAAGCATTCTAAAAATTTCCACACATTCTTATAGATGCATATTGAAATGTTGATGGAATAAATAATCTAAGCATCTACTAGAACTCCAATAAGTACTGCATTAAAAAATAGGTTCACTTTGTGCATTAAGAATTCACTCTTTTGTTATCTTTGGGAAGTGAACATCCAAAGCTGCACCCTTACTTACTAAACTAGTCCATTTAGAGGTATGAAAATAGATTTTACTCAGACTAATTTATATCATTAAGGGAACTTGGCAGGCGTGAGGAAAATGGAACTGTGCTACATACACATGTATAACATGGATGGCATTCACACCTACCATTTATACTAAAGACACCATAAAAATGGCAAGTACTTTACTATCATTCACAAGTTAAGTTAAAGATTTAATAAAATATTTACCATAGCAAAAAGGTTTAATACAGTCACCTGAGAACAGCTGCAATGGGAAAAAAATGTAAGCCAGGGGCTTTTGATGGCTTTCCATATTCATTTTAAGCCATCTTCATAAATTGCTTCATCATAAGTATAAAAGGTAGTCTAATAAAATTTTAAAATCTATTCATAATTATCAATCAAATATAAAAAGATAAAAAAATGGATAATAGTGCTTTTTTTCCCTTTAAAATTGAGATAAGTGTTTTGTTGTAAAATAAAAAATGAAAAAAGGTGAACTGTTTGCCATGCTTGGCTATTTTGTTCCCACTGGCTTTAACACCTTCCACAAATAACTATGAAATCTAAATATTCGTTTAGGGATTCCTCTCACTTATGGCAATTCAGTAAAGAGAGATTCTAATACATTTCTAATATACAATTATCTAAAGCATTTAACTACATTGTCATGCTATTACCAAAGTTCGTAAAACAGTTTCCTAAAAGCACAGAAACATTCATGCTTTCAGCAAATGCTGTAAAAATGCGGTGAAACTAAAAAACATTATATAGGTACAATATGTACAAGGAAGCTTAAATGTGAAACAAGTGAACACACATACATACACTCACATTACATATGAAAAGCAGATCGTACATTTCATATTAATGCTATAGCATTAAATGAGAATGAAATATTGAAATTTCATACAATGTAATTAAAATTCAATATCCAAATAAATATTACATTAAATGATAGAAATTCCAAAACTTTAAAAATTTTAATTTCGTAGTGAAAAGAAATAAATAAATGAAATCAAACATAGAATTTGAATAGCAAAGAAAATTACTTGAAATGCACATAGATCATGCATTTTAATGCAATTCACGTTTGGATGAGCACTTGTGAATCCACCAACCCTTCATTTGGGAAGTATTTAAGTGTATGCATATAAAGATGTACAACACCCTATCATCACTAATTATTACACAACAGCTCCATTAATATGGAGTAATACACAATAGGAATCATAAGCTCACGTATACAATATCGAATACAACAAACATTTGAGTTAAAGGGCACCTGCTAATTGTTTTGTACTATCTAACCATCACTATGAAATGGACAGACTAGTGTTAGTATTCAGCAAGAACACTGTGGATGCATTATGATGTGTACAAGTAAAAGTTGGGGAGATAATTTAAGTATAAACACACCAGTAAGTTTATAAAGTTTTGTAAGATAAAACAGTAGAGTGATTACAGTGCTGAAAGGTCAAATAGCCTAAACCTAACTAGACAATTAGTACAAAGTACAGCTTACTTATGAAAATTAAGTCCCCAATATTTTCAAGTACACCAGTATACATGTAAAAATACACTTCGCAATAAGCACAAACTTTGTTCTATCTTTTTTGTGCGAGTGACTAGAAATAACACAAATCACAAAATAAATTTCAATGGAGAAGAACAGCAAAATGTACCACATTGTGTTTTACTTTCTTGCAAAGATAATGTGAAAGCTCTATGAATTATTCACACATTTTATCATATGAAACGTCACATTTTTAATGTGACGGTATGAGCTTGATCAGTATTCATTTGCAATTAAGCACTAATAACTAGTAATCGCATACAATAATTGCATAGATGTGTTTGCACAGCAAAAAATAATATATATATTTACACATATTGAAGTACATAGTGTTTTCTAAAGATTATAATTCAATTCTATCATTTTAAGCGACACACATATTTTAATTACTATACAACAGCTTGAACAGAAGCTAAGCTAAGGATTTTAGTTTATAATTAGATATATAGAACAACAAGCATACATATTATTTGATAAATTTTACAACATTAAGAGTCTTAATGAAATATGTGATGCAAATAATTTTCATAAATTAACATCCAACTATTTGCATTTAAAAAAGATGCATATACCTAAAATACAGCAGGAATCAAATTATCTGTTTAGTACATACAGTTTCTTTGATCACATCTTAAGAAATACAGAATGTCTTTGCAGTATCATTTTAAAATCACATCTGCAAATTAATTTTGTGCACCTTGAGCAATGAACACTGGCTTAACTCATAATTAACAATCAAGAGATATTTATTAAGAGTTAACATTTTGTCATAAAACTATACGACCTAATTATTAAATATATGTGACTATAAAATACAAATATATTGTGTAGAGTTCTAGATACAACACCAATATTCCTGACATGCAGTACATTTACAATTCCTGTTAAATTTAATAAATTAATTTTTTAAAAGGCCTTGTAGCAATTCTTGATAAGCATTGCATTCAAATAATTTCATAAATTTATATAAAATCTTCAATCTTTTCAATGTACAAAAGAGTCGCTTTTAAACCTTCAATTTATTCTTAGTAATTTAAAAGGATTAAACAGATTACACATAGAAATTATTTTTAAAGGCCTTGCATATTCAGAATGTAAATTGCTATCAGTAACAAATTACTGATGGTAGTTTTGCTAAAAACAATCTATTACTAAAAAAAAATACTATTACTGATAAAATTTTGTAATTAGAAGAATTAAATTACACATGTGAATACATTGATTCAAATAAGATGAATGGATAAATATAAAAGAACTACAAGAATTCAATAAATAATTTTTCTTTTTTACACAAAATCGTTTTTACTAGAATCTTGGCTTTTCATAAATTTCTGCATTATATAAACAGTCCTATCTAATACATTGAAAAATACTGTAAACATTTTTGACTAGAAGATAAATTTGAAGCAAAAGTAGAAACTTGGAAAACGTTCTGTAATTTTAAGAAGAAAAATTTCCCAAAATTTTGGAGGGAAAATAATCGTTTATACCACATACATATAAACATTTAAAAAGCAATGAGTGTTTTTTTTTATGTATGCAGCAAATGGGTTATAAAATACATGGCAATTGAATAGTTAAATTTTCCTACAAGATTAGCATACTTTTTTACACACAAATCAAAAAACATTAGTTCAAATAAAACATTTAGAGCATTTTGAAATAACCTCTCTTTGAATTAGTTCATCCTCTAATACAAATTTTGTCACTTTTTGTCATATATTTTTAATTTTTAAAATTTTTCATGGAATAACAAGGTAAAATATACTTTAATAAACTTTAATTATCACAGATTTAAAGTAAATGAAAAGTAGACTATTTTAATAAAGTTGAAAGTGGTCCCTCAACAAAGAAATTTCCATCATTTATGCTTTCTTTGGTTATTTACCCATAAAGAGAACAAAATGCGAATGAACACATACATTGAATAAGTTAAGAACTATACTAGAAAGCTCATACAAATTAAAGAATTTATGAAAAAAATGAAAGACAATGGGCAAAGCTAGTTTCTACCTTAAAAAAGCCCAATTCATCAAAAATGTTTGCAGGAATTTTGCACTATATAAACACAAGAATGGAAAAAACAAATATTCAGAAAATATGAGATAAAATATAACACTTCATGTTCTACAACTAAATGCCTTTTACAGCCATAAAAATGGAAAGCATCCGCTACACAGCCAATAATGAACATCCAAATTTCATACATTTATATAAAGGATAAAGAAGGTAATTGGAAATGCAAACAAGGTTTAGAAAGATAAAAATTATTAAGTTGGGCACTAATAAAATTAAATAGTCCTGTAAAAATAAGCATAGTATATTAAAAATGTCTTTTACTCCTAATTAAAGTATAAACAACTATCACAGAAACATGGAAAAAATACAAGTCTTTCAATATGCTGGGAAAGAAGACTGCATGTTGCATAGTAGAATTGCTTAGAAAATATTGTGAAAGGTATATTTCAGTTACATAATTTGAAATGTAACAATTTTCACCTTCATCACAATGAAGTACTAGTCTCAGGAAAATGTTAAATTAGTTAACAATAAAATTATTGATCTGGTCACATTCAACTAAAAATACTCAGCTATTCAGAGGATGACATAAACAGCTGCATAACTGTTTATAAAATAATTGTTGTTGTTTTTAAGAAAAGAAAATACATTCTAAAAAAACTTATAAATAGACAATCAAGAAAATATATTTTCCAAAGACTAGATATATCCAAAGCCAAACAGCTTTGCCATTAGGCACTTGAGTACTTAGAAATAAAATCTTCAATCATTTAAAGAATAATAAAGTCAAACAAAAACAATCAAATTATAAATAAATATGAATCAATTAAGACTAATTTCTTTTTATCACAAGACCTTCATTCATTATTGCCCCAAAATTCAAATGCATGATAATTTGTGTGCTATAATACAATACATGCAGTTCTCCCCCCCCGGCCACATGACGGAGGCCAATATCTAATGAAAAGGGAGATATCAGAATGTGTTTATGATATCAATGTACAGGAACTTTGAAGGCAAGTTGAACAATGAGATTTAGTAAAATTGTCACACATACTTAAGAATTAGCAACAAATGTGTCTATTTTGAATGGTAATAAGCTACATACAACATTTTAATTATTCCAAAAAATATAGTTCCATTAATACTATACACATTCTATGAATTTATTTGTTCCTACAATGAATTTCAAAGAATAAAGTTTTTTTAAGAATAAAATGTAACACAATTATTTTCTACATAAAGATTCAAAAGAAAAATCTATTAAGTATAGCAAAATATGTTTAAGCACAACATATGTTCTGATTCAAAAGCATTGAATTACAATAATATAAATAATATTCAAGGTTTAACACAGTATTCTTTTAGCATATAACCGAAAAGTGAAATCCCTGAAAATTCTAATAAGTTGCACATTAAAAGGCTAAATTTGCCTTTGTAGGAACTACAAAGTACTTATCAAAATATGTGGAAGAAATATTTGATAGATCTAGTTATATTCTCTCATTTCATACTTAGTATTTGATTAAGAGAATGCATAATGTTACTAGCAAACACACAAAAATATAACCCAGGAAAAATTAAGGTTAAATTACATAACTAATTTTATAAAAATAAAAGTTACTTTCTATTAATCCAAATGCTCGGACGATTTCCTTTTCCGATAATTTGACGATTATTCTATGCATACGAAAGCTATGTATTAAAAAACAATTTTATGATGTTTATAGCATGATTCAGAAAAGGAAACACACACATAATTCTTCAAATTTAGTGAGATGTAAAGGCACTCTATTGGAAACAGCAACAAAAAAATCTTTTTCTCAAGTACATTTCATTTTAATTTATCATTTATTTACACTGAAAGCATGAAGTATAGCTATGAGTAGATATACTTTTCTTTGATGAAAAGTTAATGCGAAATGCAAGATTTATTCATTAAGAGTAGAAATTATATCAATATTTTAAGAAACGTTATAAGTTCTTATTAATTCATAAGGACATTCAAAGTATCTTTTTATCAATTAATAGAAAGTAACAAAAAATATAATGAGTATTTTTTTTATTTGATCTTAAAAGTAGAAACTGCCATTTCTACTAAATATTAAGTGAAAAAATACAAGGACTGTAAAGAACACTTATATTAAATCAATTGTTAAAAAATGCGAAAGTTGAAAGAAAAACAGATTTCCTTGCATATTCATATTCTCATTTTCAATTTTAAAATGTAGTTTTTTAAGGCCACTTTTTAATCGAATACTTACGTATATTTTTTATTAAGAATATCTAAATTTGACAGGAAAAAGTTCTGAATGTTAAAAATGTAGTTAATAAATGTAGAAAGAATCATAAAAAAACAAAATTAAAAAAAAGGATAGATTATTACTAACTCTGAACTAGTCTTACACTCACAACCTTCTCACACAAAACAAATGATGAAAAGTTTATGAGAAGCTATTTATTATAGAAAGAGGGGAAAAAATTAAGTTTTAGGAAATGATACTTCCCAATAACAAAATCAGATATTTTGAAACATAAATGATCATACAATTTCTTTTATGTATAATACAATAAAACAATTAATACATTACTTAAAATTAATAGCTTGTTAATATTTACAAAACAAATTTTTCATAAAAAGTATCTGTGCTAAACAATTAAATAATTAACAGAAAAATAAATTAGTGCTACTATATACTAGAAATGAAAATATGTAATAAATCAGCATATAGAAAAACACAGAGAATGGAAGAAATATAAAATCATAACATTATGTAAAATAATTCCTGTTTGTTCAACAGTATATATTCGGTATTTATTGCTCAAAATCTCACATTTTGTACTTAATGGCACTTGGAACACAATCATGTCCCATTTTTCATATCCTTGCAAATATACACTTATGCTTGAAACTCTCACAAGATTAAAAATAAAATAGACAGTGCTTGGTTGTTGCCTTTAGACAATGCTACAAAACATGGCACATTGTTCTAGGTAAAGTATATTTTAACCTGTACACATCATGATGTCTTTACTTGTAGGAAGTTTTATATAATTTTTTTTATCTTATTTACATTTGTGAAATAGAAAAAATATATTAATTTTTTCTAATTTAGATCCATGGAATTCACTTCAAATTTCAGTGCCTTATTATGGAAAATTGTTAATTTATTCATCAAACTCCAAAACATTTAACACTAATTAAAAGATTAGTTTCCGTACACAGAAAAAATTAAATGTAACAACCCTCAGAGATTAAAAATTGTCAAAAAACGTTTACAACATGTAACTTTCTTATAAATTTGTAATATTATTTCTTAGAATGAATTTAGGATTAAAAGAAACAGCTTCGTGCATTTTACATAAAGCTTCACATTACTCACATTTTCAATTTTCATTATAGATTTTTATTACTCATCAATAGCATTTTCTTTAAAAAATTAGTATCTAATGATAATCTAGTCATCTTTGTAACAAAAGGTACAAAAAATACTTTTACAATATTTTCAAACAACAGTACTTTCTTTTAAATATCATTCAGTAATTCCATCAGAATTTTTTAAAAGAAGAAAACCCCCACAAAAATTAGATCACTAATATTTTTTATGGAACTAAAAATCTAGTACTCTTAAATTTTTAAATGATTTCAAAAACACATTAAGTCAAACTTACATTAAAAAAAATTACTTTAATTTGTTTTTTACGATTCGAAAAATTCATTTCATAATAATTTCCAAGTTAAAAATTGTATCGATACAAAAACAATTTTTTTCGCTCCATAGTCATATTTTTTAAAAAAATCCCATGACACATAAATTGATTGAAACCATTATTTTTTTTAAACAAATAGAAACTTCATTCAACAAACAAAATGTAAATTATATAATCAATCTGTTACTTTTCAGCATGACAATCAATGTTAAATTTCAAATACAGAGCAATACTCTAAGGCAAGGGTAAAAATTCATAAATGACTTGTTTTATAAAATTCAAAGAATAATTTGAATAAATCAAATAAAAATAATAGAAAAAGAAGAGAAACAAAAAAAACACCAAAGACTGACTAACTTAAGCAGTTGAATTTCCAGGCCTATCACATGAGATACTTATGTAATTGATTCATATTGTCATAACAATAAAATTAAAATCAGAAGCCTTTTCTTTTTCAACTCATTTGCTTACATGGTTATCATTACTTTTTATACATAATTTTTAAAATGGTTTATTATCAAAGTAATTTTTATCTTGCCAATAACCAGCTTTTACGTGTGTTATAAGATTTCTAAAAAAAAAACTAAAGAAAAAAAGTGATCAGTACTGTTCTCCCTTCTTATTTTTAAATATTCTCGATTTCAAACTAATATAACACTCACAATTTGAAACTAAACAATTAGTAAAGTAAACAAAAACACATAAGTTTAAAAATTTCAAATAATTTAAAAGATTTTTTAATGATAAACCATTTGTAAAATACAATTTTGTAAAAATATTAAAACACCTTTAAGCCCAATTTTTATTCATAGATATTATATTAACATTATTCATTTAACATGAAAATCATTATCAAAACTTATAGTTAATAAAAGCAAATCAGTAATTATTCTTTGATTATAATACACTAGTTAGACACTATGTATCTGAGAAAAGTACACTAATATTCAGAGATGCCATATGATTAAAACACAAAAAGCATGAATCTCAAACATCAAAAACTTATTACAGAGCCTAAAAGTAAAATGCAAATAGTACAAATTACTTTAATGTAATTAACTTTTAAGACCCCAAAATACGGTGAAAGAAAATATACTCTGAGCATTTACTATAAAAATATTAACAAATGAACTATGTGTTTAAAAATAATTATTAAAAAAATGTTAATTTTTTAGTTAATAATCCTTGAATTTTTTACCAATATCCACTAATTCAAAATCCTCATTAAGGATTTTTTGTTTGCACTCATAATTTTATAATAGTAATATGATTTTTGACTATTTTTCCCCAAAAATCTTACATTTCTTCTCTTTAAAATTTACATATATATAAAAAAAAATATGTTACTTTTAAAGAATTAAAACAGACAAATTATTATGAATCAAGGATATTCAATGTTATTACACAATACAAATTTTCTGAAGTTAATTCATAAGAAACACATCGATATTTGATGTGCAACATATTCCATGCATAATGCATACTCCTGATGAGGAGCACTTCTAAAAAAGTTTTAAATGACATTACAATTGAAAATTAGAAAAACGTCAATCTTATGACTACAATTGTGGAATAATAATAATCAAAATTAAAGATGTACACAGCATATAAGTAAGCTTTGAAAATTCTTAAAATTACCATAGGAAATAAATATGAATATATATATTTTTTTCATTAATTTGGAAAAATATTTTGCAATTTTTCTAGGATTTTTGAAGCTTGTACAAAAATCACCAATTAAGACATGCATTTCAAAATATTTAATTTGTAGTAATAAAAAATATTTCAGTACAAGTTTCTAGTTGAAGCAACCTGGTTTTATATTCAAGGTTTCAATAAAAGAAAAGTGGATACTTTTTTCAATTGAAAAACAGTTTATAAAATATGAATAAATACACATTTAAAAAATACACTTTCCACATCAGTCAATGAAAATTGAACAACTGCTTATTAATTTTTTTTAAGTTACCACCAAAAAGTAGAAATAATTTTTAGGGAAAAAAAAGTTCTCAAAAACCAGCATATTATACACAATTTTACTTTTCAAGAGATTTTAATTTCTATTCCTGAAATTGCATGAACGAAAAACTTTATCTGTATTACATTTTAGTAAGCATACCTTTCAAACTGTATGCAGTACTTTTCCAACTTCTGTAATAGAGGCCAACTATCATTTTCCAACCTTTATAATAAACAGTAGTATGATAATTTTTAACACACAGTTTTAGATGACATTAAAGTTTCAATATCCATAAAAAGTACTTTTAAAATTTTTTGTAGTTTTGTAGAACAAAGGGAAAAATCCCATCTACATTTGTGCGTAGACAATATTTTATGACAAATTCATAAATATAAAACAATTAAGAGTAAATTAGGAGTACTAGGTTTTTAATTCCAATTGCTTACTCTCTAATAAGTTCTGCATAAAAATATTGGTAGTGCACATTATGTACATTAGTAATAGTAGTGGCTTTTTGTTAAAATATGAAAACTGAATTTTTCGTTCAATATATAAAACTTTTTACAACAAGCACATCATATTCATGTATAAAAGGGGGCAATCATGTACTTAAAAATATCACACCAAAAGGAAGCTTGGGAAGAGAATAGCATGTCTAAAAGGCAAAACTGTACATTATAGTAATAAGCAACACGAATATTTTGAAAATTATTAATCTATCCTAATTACAATGTGAAAATCTCTCATGACATAATCTCTGAGGATTGACAATTAGCCCTATATAGCTGCCACTATATTTTTTTCCACATTTGAAGCATTTACACACAAAAACGTGTACTAAGACTCTCAAGATTTATTTTTAAAACATGGAAGGGGTATCAATGGGACAAGGCAATATTAAATATATTGCATAGTAATTCTCACTCTATTATGAAATTTTTCCTTTTTGCAAAGCAGGTGTAAATCACATCAAAATTCTAGAATATTCAAAAAGCTAAAACAACATACATTTTTTTTTCTATAACAGGAATAATTCAGATACTCACAGAAAAACACTACATAAATTAAGATGCAGAGCTCTCTACAGTATCAATATGTGAATTTGGCGCACACTTTAAATCCACCGAAGGTTGGCATAGCTTATTAGCATTACTGATGTGACTGACTGTTGTATTTTCCATTGTAGGATTTTCTGCAACCGTGGAATCCAATATTTCATCATTAGTTGTTTCATCTTCTTTGCAGCTAGAACAATCCACTTTAGAATCTCCTATAGCCATATTAGAAATAGTTTCATCAATGTTTACCTGAAGCACCATTTTCTTCATTCTCCTGAAAATCAGGAGGTAATGAATGAGCAGAAGCAATATCTGGATCAACATTAAAAAGTATAGTAGTAATCAAAGCACACCACATTGAAGTTCGTGCTTGTCGTGATGCTTTTGTTAACTCCATTATACTTGCAGCCAAGGCAACCACATCTGAAAGAAAAAAATCATTCTTACTGTTTACATGTTTAACATCCAATGTGTATCTATTTATATGTGTTCAACGTACCTAATGTATTGAAAACACCTATGTGTGACCACATTAGCGAATTTAAAATACATATATATACTTTTTTTTTGTAATTCAAACTTTTCTCTTTCCAAAACAGTTAACATTTTGAAAAAAGTTATAACGTTTATGAGATGCGTTATTTGAAGCAAAACCGAACCGGATGTGGCAATCAGAAACTTAAAGTAGCGTTCTGAAATTGCAAGTGGTACAGTGTAAGCAATTTTTTGATACACTGAAGTGCCACTGAATTAGGAATATCTACCTTGTAATGAGTTAGGCCTCCTCTGGCCTTGATAATAGCTGCCACTCGACGAGGCACAGATTCCACAAGTTTCTGGAAATGTTCCACAGGAATGACTTGCCAAATATTGGCTAAAGCAGTCCACAATTCAGTAAGGTTTGTTAGTGCAGTGTGATGGCCTTTCACGCCTTGTTCCAAAACATCCCAAAGAGGCTCAATAGGATTTAATTCTGGGCTTCTAGGTGGCTAATTTATGAAAGAAAAGAGGAATGCTCATCTAACCATTCAGTAGCCAACTGGGACTTGTGAGAGGTACAGTTGTCTTGCTCGAAAACCCCATTACCATGTGGATAACAAAACAGCAAAAACAGATGTAGATGATCACCCATTATTTCTACATACCGAATTGCATTAAGGGAAGTTGGTACATGCACTAAAGATCCCAAACAGTGCCACAAAAAAATACCCTAGACCATGATTGCGTCATCATGTCCTTGTACAGTTCCAACCTAGCTTGCAGGATCCATGGCTTCATGAGCCTGACATCATATTCTCAGCCTCCCATCAGCGTTAAGTAGTCGAAATCGAGACTCATCACTCCATGGTACTCATTTCCAGTCCCCTACACTCCAGTCTCTGTGCCCTCTTGCCCAGGCAAGCATTGAGCAATTACACTATCGAAGGTTCCCGAAACCCTTACAGAGAAGTGAGCGTTGCTGAGTCCGTTTACTGACTGCACGACTGGTACAGTCATTCAACTAGGTGGTAATTTGAGCTACTGTTTGGCTTCGCTGGCTACGTTCAACACGCCTGAGCCGTCTCTCACCATGCACTGTCAAGGCTAATTGTCCTTTGCAGTTTGCCCGATCGCTAGTTTTTTGTTCACCATCCATGTATTCTTAGTATACTCTCCACACTGTCTACCTTGAAAATCCTAGCTGTCTAACGATTTAGGAAATTGAATGGCCCATGCGTCGCGCACCTACGATTTGTCCACGATCGAAGGCGTCTAATTCAGGCAATTTACCTATACTGGCGATTCCAACAACTAATTCAGAACAACCACAGTACGTTCTATAATGCAGTTACCACAGCACTCTCATTTGCACATAAATGAAAAGCAGTGCTACAGAATTTGCCTAGCTCTTGCTATCCCTAATTCAGTGGCACTTCAGTGTATTTTTCCTCCGTATTTTTTTAAATAATTTTTCTACGTTGCTATCCACAAACCAGATTTCTTGCATATATTTTACTTATTTCTAGGCAAGAATTGACAACCTCTCTATTCCCATTGGAGCTTTCTTAACTCTATTTTGCTTCACACAAATTTTAATTTTGTTTAAAATTCTCTTTTAAAGTGAAATCCTATTAATAATGGAACATAAGAATAAATTTAACTCAAAAAAGCAAAAATTAGTTGGAAATCAGAAAAATTCTGGACATTTAGAACAAGATATTGAGTACTAGAGTACATGTAAGAGGAAAAATGTAAAATTTGAAAGAAAATTTTAACAGCATATTATGGAACCTTGTTCCGAAACAGCATTATGTAAAGTTTTAATACTCATGCCTCAGTTTAATGATGCTATAAAGGTACATAACTAATTCTCACCAATTTAAAATTGAGTATATGAAATTACGTTGAGTGGTATGTGTCCTTTATTGAAAATGAATGAATTAACGATTCCAAAAACCATTTGCATCTGAAAGCATAAACTCACCAAAAAAATTTACACCTCGACAACAGAAAAAAGGAAAGGAGATGAAGGAAGATAGATGGAAGAAAGATGATGAAAAAAAAGGATTTAACCTATCATTCAGGTGAGTTTTAAACTATTTTGACAACAGGAACCATGTTTTTCTACTAACATGTTTACTTTTTTTAACTTCAATTTTCTCAAAACTTTTGTTTTTCATAAAAAAATTTCTACTATTAACATATCCCCAAAACTAACAGAGATATTTGCATAAAAAAATTCAGTATATGTTTCTTATAATGTGGATAATGATATGAAGCAAAAATTCTGCTTTTGATGGTATACTTTTTTAATTACTGGTGTTTTTTAGAAAATTAAGGAATGAAAATTTATGAAAAAAATGCACATTTACACATATTTTTAACCATAACCTACTTTATTTAGAAAAAATTTCCTTTTGATTTTGGTTCTTTCATTCATTATTCTATTCAATAACATATTCAGAGAAAAAATAGGATTGCTACAGTAGAATTTTGTGTAGAGTGTTAACTATTTAGGTTAAAAATTTTCTTAAAATGTACCACAAATCACCAGTTTTTCAAAAAATACATTTTGTAAGTATTTTTAAGCAGTTTTTTGTGTTTATAATTGACAATACACCTAAAAATCATAAATTATTCAAAAATCAAATTTTTTTAAGAATTTTTCTTGGAATGTAGTTGGTTACCTAAAGTTGAGAATGTAGACAGTCCCCATAAACACTCCAGAAGTATTTGTTTTTTTTCAAACGGGTTTTTCTAAAACGATTCAACTAAGACTATAACCTCATTATCCATGCGTGGCTTCATTATTAAAAAACGAAAATATTATTTAAATATATTTTATGACGAATTAAAAAAAAAACTAAACAATATCATTGAACTAGAGCATTATAAGGAAGAGAAAAATGTATTCATACTTTATTTTCGTAATCACTATATAGCTTCCTTTTTAATGCCACATTTCATGTAATTTTTAATGCCACATTTCATGTAATAATGTATTGAAAACATTTTTTAAAAGACTTATCATACACTTATAAAAATAAACATCAATAAATTCAGGCAGTATAATGCATTGAAGGAAAATGTTGATGTAGCATGAGACTCTGTGAGAAATAACGCTTAAATTGACATTGATTTATACTCTCATACACAGCTAGTAATTATATGCATATAAAAAACGTAAAAGGATTTGGACAGGAAGACCCAACAATCATGTGTCTGCCTTCTGTGACAGATTAGTTTAGTTCTCCATAAGATCTATAAAGCCCACTACAGAATCTGTTTCCAAATGCAGTCATTGAAAGTAGTTATGGTCATGAACTCGGGGCCGGCGTGTCGCGAGTTCAGAGTCCTGGTCCCCATCAAGACCCGCGGTGTGTAATGGGGGCCAATGGATGTTAAATCTGTAGAGCTCAAAGTCTTCCCATTGGTGCGGTATGGTAGTTAGGAGAGGGAGTACCAGCTCAGGTGGATGCATCGCAAGACCAAGACTCGAAATTGCGAGGTCCATCTCCAATAGATCTTGTGTTGCTTTATTGTGCGACATTAATATAACTCTCACCTTTGGAGGGAAAATTTTTGTTTATGGCTATTGGACAATCAGAATGTCAGATGAAAACATTTTTAAGAATGTACTTAGTTATTCATAATTCTTGTAATGTCAAATGAAGTGCTTCTGCGATTCTTTACAAGACCATTTAGTCATAAAAAATAATGCATTTCTATCTGCACAAAGAAGCCACTTTATCATGCTGAGAAGGTATGAGAATCATTACAGTACTAAATAATTAAAACTAGAGAGAGAATTTAACTTCTGCAAATATTCTCCAAATGTAGAATACATTAAGAGAGTCTTATGCATTAGAAATATAAAAATACCAGATATTAAAATTACAGGAAAATAAGATTTGAAGATGTAAAGAAAAAACTAAAGGGCAGCTATTTTACAACAAATATTTATTAAATCCCATTTGAACTCTTTAATTTTTTTTCTTTCACTTAATTAATAAAAATAACACTGGTGAATTATTTAAAAAGCATACTAATCTTTATTTTGCATTTTAATTGCAAAAAATCTGGTTAAAATTTTCATTTAAGCTAATTGTAAAAAAATTATTCTAGAAATGCGACTTAAGACTGATTGTTTTTAATGTCACATTTTGAAGCAATACGAGGGGAATTGACATCAGATCTCGTAATGTTCCACCTCAGTCAAGCGAGGGTAACATCTCTCTCTTAACTCTCATAGCCTGTTAATCTAATGAACTTGAGCCACAACAGATTTAATGTGCTTCAGTTCTTCTACACATAGAATGACCAAAACCCATGAAATTGATCAGGGAGGATTTTAAAAATAGTTTAATTACACAGTATGTAATAAAATTGTTTTAAGTCCCAATATTCACTTTTTTAAGAATGTTTACATTACAGAAATTTTTTTAATATTCTTCTGATCTATGGGGAGATTTTTCCCTTTAATTTAATTTGAAAATAAAATCTCAGTAGTGATAAATTATATTATGCCAGTCAAATCTATTCCTTTATACAGGGTGTAACTAAACTATGTGGCAAAATTTTAAGGGGTGATAGTACACATCAAGACAAATAATAGTAAATAGGAAACTTAAGAGTCCCAAACGTCTTCCGAAGGAGAGAGGTGCCATTAAAGTTTAGGGTCCGAAATTTCAAATGATTATAAAAAACGGAAAAATGGGTCGATTCGTTAGCGGTTTTCGCTAACATTATTCTTTTTGTCATTATTTTCTTAAAAAATAAAGTTTAAAGATAAAGCTAAAAAATATCGATAGAAGGCGCTTTAGACTTTGGAGTAACGAACAATTATTTTTTACCGTATCACACTAAATGCTTTCAAAAGCTTAGACTTAAACTTAAATTTTGAGCACAAAATTTGAATTACTGGGGATGGTTAAGTAGCGCAAACAGAATTGTGTTCAGGGGGTGAGATTTGAAACTCCCTTCCCTCTGAACATAGTTCAGTTATTCCCGATCTTGGTGTCGTAGACCAGGCAGCAACTACCTCCTACAGGTCAAATAAACGAGAGAGGGATGACAAAATTAAAAAAAAATATTCATAATAGACATGAGCAACTTCTCTGCTCAAAATAATAAAAAGAAACAATTTGATGTACGCACATAGTGCGTATGAATGAAGGTTGAATGAATGATGACACATAGTAAATGGTACACCCAAGATTTTCTTGCGGAATCCCAAAAACTGATCAAAAGAGCGCCCACCAGCAAAGATACAGGCCTCACACCGCCGGCAGAGGGGCTGTCGAACATTAGCAAGTACCCCAGGCATCTTTCGGATATCGCCTACTACGACCGCAATCCTTGCAAACAGGGCCTCGTCAGAGTCGACGGGGTTTGCGTAAGCAAGACTCTTCATATGGCTCCAGAAAAAGTCTAGACAGGGGAGGTTAGACGAGCGTGCCGGCCAATTTACCGTACCACCCCGTCAAATCCATCAGCCTGGATATACTGTATCCAATGCACTTCGCACATCTGCGCTGAAATGTGCAGGCGCTCCATCATGTTGGAACCACATACGAGCCTTTATGTTGGCTGGAAAACTTTGCAGTAGAACTGTACATCCTTACATACAGTTAGCACCATACAGTTAAATCCTTGTATGAAAACTTTGCGTGCAAATCGGGTGATTTGCATAATCGGGTATTTTGTGGGAAAAAATTGCTCATGTCTGTCATGAATAACTTTTTTATTTAATTTTGTCATACCTCTCTTGTTTATCTTATGTTTAGTGGGTATTAGCTGCTGCCTAAATTACGACCGAGCACCGAAGATCGTGAATAACTGATCTGTGTCCAGGGGAGGAGGTAAGTTCAAATTTCACCTCCTGAACACAGTTGAGTTTGCGCTACTTAACCACCCCCAATGATTCAAATTTTGAGCTCAAAATTTAAGTTTATGTGTAAACTTATGAAAGCATTTAATGTGATACAAAAAATAACAATAAAAAATAGTTGTTCCTTTCTCCATAGTCCAAAGCGCCCTCAATCGATATTTTTTAGCTTTATCTTTAAAATTTATTTTTCAAGAAAATAATGACAAAAAGAATGTTAGCAAAAACCGCTAACGAATCAACCCATTTTTCCGTTTTTTATAATCATTTGAAATTTCAAACCCTAAACTTAATGGCACCTCTCTCCTTTGGAAGACATTTGGGACCTTAAGTTTCCTATTAACTATTATTTGTCTTGATGTGTACTATCACACCTTAAAGTTTTGATGCAGAGTTTAGTTACACCTTGTATAAACTATCATTCTTGACAACCACTCTATTTCATTACCATAAAATTAATTCTGAGTTGGAATATCATAATGAGCTTTTGGTAGCAATGGACCTCATAATTCTAAGCAAAAATCAAATTTGATGTCATCAAAAACACTTGTAAAATTTTTGTTTCCTTGCACAATTTTTACACTGTATTTCATATGAAACAATCCCATTTTTAAATACCATAGTCTTCAGCTGAAATAAGATACTCATAATACAACACATGTTGTTAAATGAAGTTTAGCTCCTTGTTTCTGATAATAGCTCAAATTTAAATGTTTAAAGCCATTTGTCTATTTGTTTTTCTAATGCAGAATTACATAGTACATAAAAGAGAACACAAAAATCTGCAAAAATTAGTGTTGATCTAGAAACCATTAAGTCATCAACTTAGATGAGCAAGTAAATTAATCAACACAAATATGAAATAATTATTCAAAACAAAAAATAAAAATTAACAGCAAAAAATTCCTATTGGAATACAATTTTTTTAATGATATCCTTGTATTTCATCTTCGTATAACTGAAAATTGAATCACCTTTTCATATAATTACAATAATACAAACTACTGATTTGTAGAAAGCACATATAACTAAAGTGAGCAAATAAATTTATCAGAAAAAGAAAGCAATTTATAACTAGTGAACACAAAGTTAATATTGAGATTATATAATATTATACTTAGAGAGATCTGAAACTCTTGCACAGATTTTTTTTTTAAAAAAGTGTATGTTATACTTATATACATACTCTAAGACAAAAAAAAGTTGAACCAAGAAGGAATTGTCAGAATGCAATGAATTTTACAAGGTTAGTAAAATGCTTGTGAAAGAGTAAATAAAATTCAAGCTTCAAGTATGCAAAATTTGTTGAGTAAAATGTAAAACACAGGTATCATTCAGTATGGTGAATGACCACCATTATTCTTAATCCAACATGCCAAGCACCTAGACAGGCGTTTTATAAAATCCTGCTACAATCCACCACAAGCAACTTGAACCATGGTAATTAGCTTTGGCAAATTATGTGGTGTGGTAATAGTGGTGACTTTTTATTTCATGGCCCCCTATACAGCCACGGTAAGATATCAACAAGTTGGAGAATAGGTCAAGCAAAAAAGCAGTATGTAGTCACGCATTGCCTTGTTGGAAACTGGGAGTTCATGAACTGGACTGCACTTCACTGTAGGAACTCTTGAATGCAACGATGGCCAGTCAAAGAGTCTGTAACAAACACCTGTGATTAAGAATCATATGTTATTGAGTCCCATACCAAAACACCACGTCTTCTGGATATGTGACTTATAGCACAACAAACTGCCTTCACATATGAATTAAACGGTTGTGTCTAGACAAGACAAAAGCGATACTGGTCCATGAAGGCCACTAAATGGCATTTGATAGCCCACCTGACAGGACACCATTGCAATTTCAGACAATAATGCAATGTCATTGAAGGCAGCCATCATAAGGGTCTACACAACTTTATTCCCACATCACGAAGCCATTGATAAATGGCGATAGAAACTGTGGAATAATCGACAGAAGTTTCCACTGCCAGCTGAATGCCTGCAACTGTAGCTGTTGGATCAAAAAACACATGCTTTACAACATACTGATGTTCAAAATTAAGATCACAAACATGTTTTTCGTCATAACCTCAAAAATGCCTCTGGTAAAATTGATAGAATTTGTATTTTATATATTTGAAGAACGGTAGAACATCAACCTTCAGTTCAGGAAAAGACGTTGTTTAGTGCTAAGTTTTTGCAGAACTATTGGATTGAGACCGTTCAAGCATACAGGAATTTGGCCTCCAATTTTGTGAATATTGCATTAAAACAAACAGGTTAGTCTGTTTGCAGTCAGAATGGCTTCTCATAATCATTTAGATGATTCCTTGAGATGAAGAGCCGTTGGCATACTTGAAGCTAGCTAGTCTCAAGCCAAGGTGACTCAATGGTTACAAGTGCTCAAAGTGGTCTCCCGGTTATGGATTCAATTCCAAACAAATTATACTGTCACCAGGAAGGTAGGCCAAGGGCACCACAGAACATCGTCATCTGCACAGGAACGCTACTTGGCATTAAACGCACAACGACACGGGCGAACAACGGCTCCTTCGCTTGTTCGTAACCTTGCTGCTGTGTCTGGAAGAATTTCCAAGCAAACAGTCTACAGTCGTCTTGCCTTTACGCCCGACGTTTAGCCTGGTGCATCCCTCTGACTGCATCCAGCAGGAAAGACCGGATATTGAGAAGCTGAAAACATCAGTTGTGTGGACACCACAAGAATGGGGGCGTTTTCTTATCAGTGATGAGTCGAAATGTACCAAACAAAGTGATTATCGTCGAGTCTTAACCTGGCGAAAAAGTGGAGTTCCTAAATAACAATAATTGGTAGATTTGGTGGCAAAGGAATCCTTATGTGTGGTGGCATAATGTTGGACAGTCATACACCACTGTGCGTTTTCGATGCGAGTACTGTCAACTCACAGTGCTATAGGGATGAGATCCTGAAAGCCTATGTGATGTTTTTTGGGTGCTATGGGCACGGACTACATTCTTATGGACGATAATGCGCGGCCATACAGAACTCATATTGTTGGCGAATTTCATGAAGGAGCGGATATTCGCTGTAAGGACTGACACGTGAGGTCTTTGATCAGAATTCTAGTGAATATGTTTAGGAAAAAAAGCCATTTTTTAGCATAGCTCTCCTCTGAGGAACCCTCAGGAATTTAAAGTCCCATTTTGGGGGAAGTGCGCTTTGTAGCCACAAATGCTTATTGACACCCTCATAAACAGTTTGGCAGCTCGTTGTGAGGCCCTTATAGCAGTTCACAGCGGTCACACTCCATATTAGACAGACTTTTCCCAAGGTAAATGCTTTATCTTACTGATTCACACTTTTCATATGACTTGTATCTTAATTCACAATTAAAATCTTTTCCATATTGTTATGTGTGTTTCTATATTCTTTCTGACATTGTAGTATGTCTCTGTGCCGAATTTTGCAACAACACAGGAAATAGTTTATCAGTTTTTACAGATTTTATGTCTGTGACCTTAATTGTGAAGGAGTGTACATCGATCCACTCTCAGTTCAATTCGTCTAGGCCTCTATGACCTACACTGAAATGTGCCTTGTTGTATCCACATTTGCCAGGAGAGTCCTATAATAACATCACCACAATATCAAAATGCTACACAATTCATCGGTTAAACCATATACCTTTTAAAAGCCCAATTATTTGGCATCTGTCAAACTCTCTCGGTTGCTTAAATTGCTTGCAAACATTTCTCTGAAACATAATGCAGTGTCACCAGCAAAATAGGGCAAGTTGAAATGAAAATGCCAACCTATTTGATGTTCTTTTATGACCTGGTATGCAAAGTATTGAAAAGCTGTCCTACATGCATTGCAAGCTCAAACGAATCTGAAAATTTGATCATTTGCATCTCCGAAGTAGGAATGCAACAATTCTCCAAATTTTAATCAACTCTTCCCAGGTGCAACATAAATTTATATTTACATACAGTAAGTATTTTTAACACAACATAACCAGAAATTCTCAAAATCAGATACATTAAATAACCTATAAATTTTTCATTAACAAAAGCACAATCATCCTACTGAGAGCATAACATTAATGAATTAAAATGTACAAAGAAATATACCCAGAATAAATAGTTGACACATGAAGTATTTCTAACATTTTTACAATTGAAAATTCGTTATTCAAAATCGCACCTTTATCTTCCTGTATTCTACTAGCAGAACTTCGTTGACGATTTGCAACATTAATTATTTCATCACGTCGACGAGCCTGGACATTTCTTATAGCTTCCAGCCATTTTTCCATTGCTGCATGAATATTCGGATGAACAGCTGCTTTCCTTAATTGTTCCATTTTGGCAACTAAAGTAATAACCTTTAAAGAATAAATTAAATATTTTTACTAAGCCATCAAAACTCTTCAGAATTTTACAATACATTTAAATGTTTCCCTTCACTCTACTATACGTAGAATTTCTGAAGAGAAATATATATGTGTGATGCACTACAGTTATTTAAAAATCTTACATTTATTACTATACTTTAATGATCCTATATTCACAGGCAACTATTTACACTGAATTTCTTAGGTAAAAACAATATTTATAAATATATATTCTTTTATACTAAAAAAAAATGGTAAAAAAAATTAAATAATCAGAATTATCTATAAGGAAAAAAAAGGCAAAACACTCATTACAAGATCTCCGGAACTATTAGACCTACAGATGTAAAATTTGGCAGGCATATTTCTTTTGCTGAGTCGATATCCGCTTTGAACGGGTTTTGCAAAAATCGACGCCCAATGGAGTTGCGCAATTGTTATTGGCGAAAATCCCATTTTAAAGTACATGAACTAGAAACTTAAAATTTGGCAAATATGTTTATTTGTTCAGTAAAGGTCCAACAAAAGCGAGTTGTGCGAAAATCGACTCCCAAGAGGGGGTTTGACTGAAGTGTTACAGATAAAAAAAAAATACCACTTTAGAAATATTGGATTTACCAACTTGAAATTTGGAAAACGTGTTTCTTTCCTTGAGTAGAGAACCGGTAACGATGAATTTTGAGAAATCGACTCCCAAAGGAGGTTTAGCGGGGGCGTTATCGATTAAAAAAAAAAGATTCCCATTTTAAATTATTATACATGCAAACTTAAAACTTGGCAAACATGTTCTTTTCAGCTAACCAGAGATTCGCTAAGGAAAGGGCTTTTTACAAAATCCACTTCCAAAGGAAGGTTACATCAGTGTAACAGAATTTTAAAAAAAACCTCCCGTTTTTGGACGATTAGACATGAAAACTGGAAAAAAATGTTTCTTCTCTTGAGTAGAGATCCGCTGAGTTTTCCTTAAATCGTTTCCATAGGGGTTTGTCTGTTACGGAGGCAATATAGATTTAAAAAAAAATCCCGTTTTTTAATTGAGACTTTCTAACAAGAAATTTAGCAAGCATGTCTCTTTTGTTGTCTAGAGATCAGCTAACAATAGGGTTTCCGGAAATCAACTTCGAAAGGGGGAGGGGGTGGAGAAGCCTAACAGAAAAATATATTTCCGTTTCAGAAATTAAAAGTCCTGTCCTTTTTAAATCAAAAGGCGAATTCTATAGGAATATTTACCATTAAAAGTTTATTGATAAGACTACTTTGATAAAAAAAAAACTAACTAAAAAAAAACAGTCACACAATGTAATGAAAAACGAAACAAAGTGAAGTAGGCGGTTAATGGTTAGTTAATTAATATAGAAGTGAATCTTTACCAGTAATCAATTTTAAGGTATAAATGTTCTTTGCATTTCTATTTCTTTTTACTCTCCTCCCCTTCTTTCTCAATCAAAATAGTTTCCCAGGGAAACAAAATATTAGGAAGATTATCCATTTATACTAGTAATGTACTCACTTAATAATGTTTCTATTAATATCAGGTTAAAACTGAACTATTTCAAATATTTTGTTACTTTTGTAAGAAGAAAAATGTGATTATTACATTGACCTTACATAAAAATACATTTATTCATGTCTCTTTTAATATAAATTACTTTATATTCAATTAAAGAGAATATTTTAGTTATTTGGGTGGAAAAAGTAGTCTTAAAAAAGTATCCATCACTTCAATTTCATTTTCTGAAAATGTGAATGTGTTTTGTTTTATTCATATACTGAACACGAATACACAACATGGAATCAGTTTTTATAATCTCTAAAATCGTATTTTAAGTAAGTAAATATGAAGTTTTTTTGCTATAAAAAATATAAAATGTTAATTCAAGAACAGTGATCTCCTTAACACTAGAATGAGAGATTTTACTACTAAATATACCTAGAACATCCACTGGTGTCGTTTTGACACCAAGACAATTTATCATTATAAATAGCTGTTGTTCAGCAAAAGATAGTTCACTATATATATCATTAGGGAAAAAAACTTTCAGAAATAATATCGCACATTTATCTGACCTTGAATGTAGTGTTATTGGTTTCACAGGGGAAATTAGTCAGTTATACTAGAACCGTTGTGCCTCAGAGTTTGGTTACATAGCATTTGCTTATCTGCTCATAAAAAAATATCATTCAATTTTCGAACCTTGCACAGAACAGACACCCAGAAACGATAACTCCTAGAAAAGGTATAAGCCCAGATTAAATTGCTAATTTGTTGTGAGAGCTTTCTGAGAATGAATAGGATGGTGGTGAGCTGTCTTGCTTTAATTTACAAAGATAAAGGATGGCAGTGAGCTGTCTTGTTCTGATTTACAAAGCTGGATCAATCAGATATCCAGTGAATGAGTGGCTCCATATCTACACTGACGATTCATACCTGCCAGAAACAAATGGAGCCTAAGTGAGATGGTTCTGTCAGCTGTTTGAGGGCTCATTAGCCGTGGGAAAGAGCACCGCCAACTACAATGGTGAAGTCTTGGCTGTCTGTGAAGCTACAACGCAATTACTAGCTGCCGACCTAGCTCCTGCAAAAGTTGTCTTCTTCATAGACTCCTAATCTGCAATTTAAACTTTAAGCAGCAGTACACCAACTGACTGTCTTAACACAATTCAGTGCCAAACTAAAATTGCGAAGCTAATCACAAATGGCTAGACTGTGGCCTTACAGTGGGCCCCAAGTCATGTTGGGATCCCTGGCAATGAGAGAGCCGACCAAAAAGCCAAGCAGGGAGCTGAGTCATCCCAAGCGGAAGTCCTCTTAACTCTCAGAAGACCAAAAAGTATTATTTCCACATTCATTGACAAATATATTATCCTAACACAAAAGATCAAGAGCCTTGGAAAGCCATGGGAAACTCTGGCCACTGTGGGTCAAATCCCGAGGCACCTGGAGAGAGCCGAGGTTGTTGCCTGCTTTCGCCTAACCACCACATATGACTTTTTGGGAGTATACCTCAACTGGGTTGACCTGGCTGTTAATGAGGCCTACCCACTCTGCGGCCATGCCAGAATGGATGGTGACCACCTGCTCCAATGCACTGGAATCGATGAATACCCGACTAATGACATTGCCAGTCAGTACTGGGAGGCTCGGCGTCAAATGGTCAAGAAGTCAAGCACAGGCTTTAGATTTTAGATTATGATGAAGACATAAGATTAAGTGATAGCAAAGAATCTAAAGAAAGTGCAGATGCAGTTAACAAGTTAACAGGATTAGTTAACAAGATTTCACTTATTTTTCTTTCTTGAAGGGAAAAGCACTAAATACTTTGCATAGTTTTATAACATATCGCATTTCACGATGCAATGTAAAGATCTATTTTAGAACTTCTTTGTATTTATTCATCCGCTCTATGTAACAGAATTACATTTCTTTTTCTAATGAATAATTGCAAAAAAGTATCCTTTCAGAAAAATTTATTGAGTGTTTTTTAGTATATTAAAATCATGCAAAAAATTATTTAGAATCTTCAGATATGTCATCTAGAATAAATTTCTATGTTACGTAAACTAGCTAGAGAGAACAACAAATTCAGTTAACAAAAAAAAAATTTCTTGTTACCAGAAGTTTATTCTTTAAAATTTAACTTGTGCAAAGAACAGATACTCCAGTTAATATTACAAAATGCATTACACTTATCTCTTTCTCTTTAATGAATTATTTACACACTTAAGTAAAAGTAAAAAATAGCAGCAATAATAATGTTTAAAATTATTTCTTCCAAAAACAGTAATGGTAAAGAAAACTTATCTTTAGGAATTTTAGGATTATTTACATTTTACATTTTAGGAATATTTTTTTATTTTTTGCATGCCACTGATAAACCTTTTGCCTACCTTAAGGTGGAATGTTAGTATTAACATTACCGAATTCTGGGATAGAAGAAATAGAAGAACATCAGAAGAAATGAAAGGGAAAGAAAACTAGGGATTGATAAATCTGACTACTGTTTGGCGGTAGATTCTTTAAGAGTTGGTAATGTTCCCCGCGTGCAGGGGAAGGGTTGCTGTGTTTGGAGGAGAGGGTTTTTTGACCCCGAAGAGTATGGTCAGGGAACAGAGATATTCATTCCCTTGTTGTTTTTAGAAGTGCAAAGTGCTGAACTGTTGTTGGGCCAAAGGAAATGGAATTCCTTCAGTGAGAACAGGTGTGTGGTTTGCTGTATCAGGAATAGTTACCTGGGAGTGTTTTTAACACAAAGAACTGTGTGTGGTTGATTGTAGTGATGATCAAGATAATTGTCTAGTAGTTGATTATATTACAGTAGCAAGAAAGTAAAATGAGAGGCATTACATATAGTGTTTATTAGATAATTGCATTTAATCAAGATAATTGTTTGAGTTGATTTAATTATGTTTGCATTGATTGACTTGAGAAGTAATTAAGAAAGCAATAGACTTTACATCACGCTCAAATTTTGAGAACCAGAGAAAAGGGAAAAATGTTCGAAAATGCGCCAGAAGATTTGGTAACGGTTTAGCATGAAATGAGAGAAACCATTGACTGTGATCTCAGAATTCTGGAAATGAAACAGAAATTGTTGTCATGTAAAACGTACTTAGAAGATGAAGAATTCGTCTGCAATTTCTTAGACACTATGATAGAGGACAAAATGGAAAAAGAGTGTAGGAAGAGAGAAGAATGCAGAAAAAGAGAAGAGCATAGAAAGGAGATAGAAGGGCTCACACAGAAAGGGAGCAGAAGAATGTCGCTTAGAGCGAAAACAAGAATTGGAATTAGCCAGAATAGAAGCAAGATGGAAAACAGAGAATGAAACTAGAATAAGCGAAGCAAGGCATAAAGAAGAGATGGAGGCTAGACTCAGGCACGAGGAAGAAGCAAGACTCAAGGCTGAGGAGGAGACCAGACTCAAGGCTGGGGAGCAGGCCAGACTCAAGGCTGGGGAGCAGGCCAGACTCAAGGCTGGGGAGCAGGCCAGACTCAAGGCTGGGGAGCAGGCCAGACTCAAGGCTGGGGAGCAGGCCAGACTCAAGGCTGAGGAGAAAGCCAAAGCAGTGGAGGAAAGGCAGAAGATGAAAGAAGAATGAACAAAAAAATAGCTTTGGAAGATGAGATGAGATTGAAGAAAGAAAGATGGCTAGTGGAAGAGCAGATGTGACATGTTCAAGAGAAAAATAAAATGAGCATGAAAGCAAAACAGAAGCAATTTCATGAAGAAAGGTGTAAAGGAATGGACAAGAAAAGTCAATTGTTAAATGAAGAGCAGGAAAAGTCAAATGAAGACATGGAGGTATCTCAAGCAATCGAAAAGGTTCTTTTTAAAAGTGAATGAGCCCAAATACTTAGGGCGGATCCAGATATCCTAGCACAACCTGTTGATTTTGAGAAAGAAAAGGGTTTATCTAGAGACTTATCTAATACACCGCTAATTTCTGCCGAGGATGAAATTGAAGAAAAGCCAAAATTGCCCAAGAGAAAACTTAAAAAATTAAGCAGAATGACAGTTGCCGAATTACAACAAAAAGTGAATTTAAAAGCCTCATGCAACAATATAATTATACCCCAACACTGGTGTTTTAAACGTAAATATTCGCAGGATAAAAGTGGAATAGAAAAACTTGCTTGGAAACTACCGGATTTTATCAAACCAGATGGTATTATGAAGGTACGACGATCATCGCGAGAGACAGAGAATCGAAAGACAACGAAAGTCAAGATGAGGAAACGAGTTTGACTTAAATTGAGATTATATGACATGACATCTCCCGGGACGGCAGTGTGAAGGTTGGGGTGAAACCCAATCCCCAGACCTGGTAATTTTTGACCCAACACGGGTGGAGAATACTTTCGGCGACTGGAGAAAGGAACGGAACTGAACATTTGCATCTTTCCCCCAAGTGGACATTTTAAAATTGGACACTGTATGGAGGTAAAATCAATCCTTTTTTAGGTTGGACATTGATAAGTCATAATGTATCCTTATTATTATATTTTTGTTAATGTTGTATATGCATATATGTTAATTTTTATATTCAGTTAAAAGTGGAATTTTCATAGTTTGCTAAGAAACCATCTATTATTGATTAATTACATATTTAGTGTTGTTTACATGTACACTCTTAGAATTAATTCGAGAAGCCTGATATTCATAGTGAGATAATCTTAGTTTGTTAGTTACTATCTGAATATAGAGAGTGAGGAAAAGTTAAGAGAACATTGTTTGTATCAAAGATCTTAATTCTTTTCTAAACTACAAGTACTTAGGTTTAGTGAATTTTCATAAGTGTATTTCTTTGTATTTTAATTGTATTTTCTTTATTGTTTAACATTTTTTAGGATAGTTCTTGGTAATTACCTTTTTATGTGAATGTGTTGATCTTTTTTTTTTTTTACTTATATGTTTGTATGTACAGTGGAATCCATATTTGTTATTTACCAGCAATTGTACTGTTGTGCATATGTAACTGGGCAGTTAGGAAGAGATGCGCAACAGTAGTAAGTTTTGATATTTCAGATTTATGCTTAATTTGCAATTAACCATAATCTTGGCGACGACGTGTAGTGTCTGACTACTGTTTAGCGGTAGATTCTTTAAGAGTTGGAGATGTTCCCCTGCCTGAAGGGGAAGGGTTACTGTATTTGGAGGAGAGGTTTTTTTTACCCCAGAGAGTATGGTCAGGGAAGAGAGATGGTCCCTCGTTGTTTTTGGAAGCGCGAAGTGCTGAACTGTTGTTGGGCCGAAGGAAATGGAATCCCTTCCTGTGAATGGTTGATTGTAGTGATGATCAAGATAATTGTCTAGTAGTTGATTATATTAAAGTAGCAAGAAAGTTAAATGAGATATATTACATGTAGTGTTTATTAGATAATTGTATTTAATCAAGAGAATAAATAATATTTAATCAAGATAATTGTTTGGGTTAATTTAATTACGTTTGTATTGATTGATTTGAGAAGTAATTAAGACTTTACAGGGATATTAAAAACTAATTTAACAGGAGTAAAGATGTTAATGTGAACGAAAAAAATAATTACTGGTGAACACTTTTTTTTAAAAAAAAGTTCAAAATCCCTCACATGAAAGATGATGGTATGCATGAAGGATCTTGATACTAATGAAGAACCAAACGAATAACATTTAATAGAATAGTAATTCAATGAATTTATAAACTCCTCTATTATACATATTTTTCTAATTATTTTCAATACTGTTATAATTTATTTGAATAGAGGAATAATGTGGGAAGAATGTGTTGTTTGAGACTAGCAAGAAAGAAGTTTTACAGAAAATAATTATACTTCTTAGTACTATAAAATACATGCCGTGCACCATAAAACCCAACATTTACTCCCTCATTTTAAAATTGTATCATTCAAAAAAATATAAGTACTGATACTACAGAAAAGCCTATTAAATTATCTAGCTTTTGGGGATGGATTACATTACTTCAACATATACCGGGTGATTATAATTAAAGTTGTGATTTTAATATGCTTTACCTTAAAAACTACCCATCAGAATAATTTGATATTTTACCAGAACATTAGAGAGGTCAAAAAATTTTGTCTGGTGAAAAAAAACCCTGAAATATTTTTCAAAAGGCTGGGTGGCGCTGTCAGCAGGAAAGCCATAATGGATTCGTTAAACACAGCAATGTTATTAGTGGAAAGGAAGCTATAGACTTGAAGGGTTAGTAACAAATTTATTAGAAAAAAGGCAATATCTATTCACAGCAAAAACAGTGGTAGTGACAAGAGGAAAAGAGGAGCTTCATAAAATAAACACCATATGAACGAATATCTCATGAATTGTTCAAAATGTCTGCTGCTTTGCTTGGCTATTAGTTGAAAGCGCAAAGCAGATGGGAAGGAATCTGTACTGGTGCTATGGAAGTGGTACGCGATGCTTGCCATAAAGTCAGCCAGATTCCCAATTACCTCACCATAAACAGCATTCCCAAAGTCAAAATTTACAGGGGGTTTAAGTTGGGATAACGTTGGGGCCTTGAAAATTGCAGCTTATGATTCTATCATCTTCAAAATGAGTTATCAGCAGCTGCTTCACAGGAACAGCAATGTGTGGTAGAGCGCCATCTTATAGGAATATTGGGCGATTTACGCACTGACGCTGCTGAAGTTCAGGAAGAACATGACCACTCAGCAGTGATTCATACCAGTTGGCAGTAAGAGTGTAGATAACAGGACCTACCGAAGTGATCTCCTTGAAGAAGAAAGGTTGGACAACAAACATGGCAATAATTCTGTACCACACAGTGACCATTTCAGATTGAAGAAATGGCTGTACTGGAAGTGGATTCTTGGACACCCATGTCCTGCAATTTTGCATATTTAGAAAACTCTGCAAATGAAAATGAGCTTTATCAGACCACAGAATATTCCATGGTCATCAATTATCCATTTTCATCCGAGCAAGAAATCATAGTCTAAACGATTCACGTGATTCCAGGACAGCAGGTAGCACTTGGTTGTATACGAGTTATCTTGTTCGGAAAACAGTGTAAGATGTTCCTTAGAATTTTACGCACTGTGCTGTTAGGCATAACCAACATTCTGCCAATTCCCCTTGCACTGCTGATTCCTGCATTGCTGTTCTTGTACAGCTGTAACTACATCATCTACTGCCGCCACCGCAACTGGTCTCTTCGGATTTTTCGTTCATTTTCTGCAGTGGGGTGTGGCCATCAGGCCGGATTTTATACCTTTTTAATATCCAGAACTTCCAGATAGCTGTTAATTCACAGTTCTCAGTCCTTTAAAAAAGCTTAACGAGCACACACACACAGATCGCAATCCTTCTTTGTCAAAGTCATGATGAACAACTGTGGCAAAGAGTTATGCGTGCTACTAGTGCTCTGCATTTTTATTACAGTCCTGAGAGTGTTGCACATGCCATTCCTTAATAATTTGCATGTTTATATCCTGAGAGCGCCACCTACCGGAACATTTACGAACTATTTTGTTTTCCTTCATTGAACAAATTCCCACTGCCTCCCAATTGTTATGGTAAAATATCGTCATTCCGACAGGTAGTTTTAAAGTTAGAGAGTTTTGAAATCGCAACTTTAATTATAATCACCCAGCATATGCAACAGATACAGCTAAGATTAACAAAAACTAAAAAACAATCTCAACAAAAAATTATACTTAAACATTATTGCAGCATTCTGAAAACATTTAATAATTATATTAAATACTACTTATTAACCCGTTTCCGCCCAGCATCATATTTATAGGGCAGCTCATTTTCACCATTCTAAATAAAGCTATTCAACGTTTTGCCTATTATTTTTCTACACCCTGAAGTGTAATGGTTTCACCCTACTTACTTAAAGCGATTTGGACCGGATGGAAGCATTTTTCAGCCAGCTGCAGACACATAAACTTCGCCATTTTCATGATTTTTTCTTGTTGAATTTCATTGTAATCGTAAGAAAAGGTTTTAAAGGCAAGTTTAAATATTCTTTCAGAATTTATGTTTCAGATATCTTATACCGTTTTAAAAACTTTACTTTTATTAGTTTAAATTACAAAGTTAAACTTCTGTCCTAAAAATAGGACGCTGGGCGGATTCGTTAAATTTTCTGATATTTAGTTTATTTCAAAGGTGCTCAAGATGTTGCAGAAAAAAGTTTTTAAAACTGCCGAGGAAGCTGTAGAATATCTATTTTTGGAGGAATTAGATCCCGAAATGATTGCTTTGCCACCTGAAGTAGATGAATTAATAGATGAAGAAGGTTTTGATGACACTGAAGCTCTTGACCCATCTGTAAGAGACATTGCAAGCAGTATTGAAATTTCTATACCTTATGAAAACCATGATGATCATAGAGAGAAAGATTTATCAAACAAAAGTAAAAAGTGAAGTTGCTCAGAATCAGGATCAAATACAGACAAGAAAGGTAAAAAGAGTTAATAGCAGATAGGGAAAAAGTTTATAATTTTTCTGATGAAAGTAATGCCTCAAAAATAAACTATGAAAAATCGAGGGTCTATCGCCCATAGAAGTTTCTGAAGAATTTTTGTCTCCGACAAACTTGGAGCATATTTTAACAGAAACAGAAAAATAAGGAGAAACAATGGAAAAACAAACCAGATTTTTCCTTAACAACTGAAGAATTAAAAACATTTATTGGTTTTTTGATTTTCTCTGGATATCATATACTATCAAGTGAACATGACTGTTGGTCAGATGAAGATTTAATGGTTCCTATAGTAAAAAAACTCAATGCCTGGAAACAGATACTTAGAAATAAAATCTATAATTCATTTTGCTGATAATAATGAAGCCAAGTCCCAAACAAATGACAGAGCTTTTAGATTTCAAAAATTAATTTCTGAAATGAATGCAAATTTTCAGAAATGGTGAATTTTTGACAAGCATCTATCTATTGATGAAATGATGATTCGATATTACGGTCACCATTACTTCAAGAAATACATTAAAGGTAAGCCCATAAGGTTTGGGTATAAGATGTGGGCATTATGTGGGAACATGGCTACTGCTATAATTTTGATTTGTATTGCGGAAAGGAGGTTGTCAATGCTGCTTTTACCATGGTTCTTTCAAAAGAGCCCTTGGGAACTCGAGTTGTAAAAAAAAATTCTTCAGCCAGTTACTGATCCCAAGAGTTGTAGTTTATTTTGATAATTTTTTTAATTCCTATACTTTGTTAGTTGACCTAAGAAAGAGTGGATTTTGAGCAACAGGAACAATAAGAAGTGACAGAATACAGCATTGTCCCCTAGAAATTGATTCTACTTTCAAAAAGATTAGCCATGGTTCACACGATTTCTACTTTGATGAGAAAAATCAAATTACTGTAGTAAAATGGAATGATAACACATGCGTTAAACACTTGCAACAAATTTTGACATAATTGAGCCACTAACATCTGTTTTAAGGCGTGAAAAGGGAAAAGCTGAAAAAAATAAAATTGAACAGCCATGTCTCATAAACAATTATAACAAAAACATGGGTGGTGTAGATCCTCATGATTGGCTTTTAGAGAAACATACCATAAAAATCCGTGGAAAAAAATGATATTGGCCAATTTTTACCCGAATTGTAGACATGGCTGTTGTAAATACAGAGAAAAAGAGTATCAAAGAAATAAGGAGACATATTGCTATAGCCTATGTAAAAAAAGGCAACACAGTACAAAAACAAATCGGTAGACCAAGTTATACAATTGCATCACAAGTGAAGGAAATAGACACTGTTAGACGTGATGGAATTGGCCATATAATTTTTAAAAGAGGAAAAAAAAAGATGATGTCAAATGCAAAATTGTTAGGGAAAACCTCTCACATTTTGCATGAAACGTAATGTAACTATGTACAAAATATTTTCCAAATTACCATGTGTGAATATATGTTTAATTTTAATAAAAAATGTCAAATTTATTTGTGTTTCATTTTATTTTGCATTAAATATTAAAGTTCAATTGTTTGGGAACAGAAACGTAATCAAGTAACTAAAAACAAAGGAAAAGTACTAAGTGTTCAAAACTTACATATCCGCCCAGCGTCCTATTTATAGGACAGTAAGTATTTTGGATCCTAAATTAAGGGTGTAGAGTTTAATTGCATATTATATTTAATTTAAGTGATTAAAACATAATTGTAAAAGTTTTTAACAAAACTTCAATTTTAAATTAAGTTGGGCATTAATGGGTAATACATTTTTATGATTATTTTAGCAACTTTTCAATCCAGATTGTTCATAACAATAGTAATACATTTCATACTTAAAATACAGATAATGAAAAAAAAATTTTAAGAAAATTATAGTACATTTACACATTTAAGGGACAAGTTTTTGATGCTTAAACTCATAAATTATTCACATTATAATAAGCATACCATTTTTACATAATTATCTTATTCTTTAAAAAGGTTCTTTTTTAGCAAACACACAATAATTATATAAATTAAACATTTAAAAAATATACTTAAATAAACATCACTTAGAAGTTAAACACACTTATATATACATATATCTTGTTATGTCTCTTTTTTTACTTCTATTTATTGTTTAACTTTATGTTAGAAGGCAATTTAGTATATGATTAATGATTATATATATACATTGCATTACCTTAGCATGTTCTCTTAATTCATCAATAATCAAACGATCAACACGAGATGGATTCGCCGTTAAGCGTGGAATAGGTATAGTATTTGTACTGGAGACTTTCTTCCCAGGATTCTGACGAGCAAGTTCTGCCTCAGTCTGTTTCAATGACGTGAAGAATAAATATATTAAAACAAAAATATTTGAAATAAACATTTAAATTGTAAAAAAAAGAGATTGTTATAAAATGACAATGAAATATTGAAACATTAATTTTAAACCTTTTTAATAGAAAAGTATAACAAGACCAATAATTTACTAATACAGGAGAAAGCCAAAACTAAATTTCACAGAGTTAACTACTAAAGAAATGTTTTTATTAAAAGAAAAAAGCTGGAATATTTCATGTACTTAACCTTCTTTCTTTCTTTTTCAAGATGTCTAAATTGCTCATAGCATTCTTCCAAACGAAGATGTAACTCATTAGAGGGTCCACTACGCCTATGAGAGAGAGAATGGAAAGGTAAAATATCTCTTACAAAGAGAACTACTCATAAACAAACTCATTAATTTTTTTTTCTGTAAATACCAATGCATATGCTAATATTTTTTTTAAAAAAACTTAGTAGTTCTTACTTTATTAAACTTACCTCAAGGGACGCATTCCAATAAAAGTTGGAGGCACAGAAAAAAATGCAGAGGAAGCAGGATCAAAAAATACATCATTTGCCCCATATACAGAAGGAGGTCCTCTTCTATGAACAAAATCATATGGATGATAAACTTCAAAAACTGAATCAGAAATTGGAGAAGAACCAAATAAATGTGGAGGATATTTCATTCCCGGAGATAAAGGTAAAGGCCCTCCATCACAGTTGTTTACATCTGCATGCATCATATCATGATACAAGCCAAATGCATATAATCCAGCAATGGTACGAGCAGACAGATGCTGTAAAACTTCAGGTGAAATTGGCAATCTATTTGAATTAACTGCACCTATCATGGACTTATCATATTCCGGCATAACTGAATTTTTTTCTGAACATGAAAAATTATTCCCCCGAATATAATTCTTCAAAAGTTCTGGCTGTTTCATACAACAAAATCCGGGAGTATTTGGTGGAATTTGATGTGGTCGTTGGCATTGTAATTTATTTAAACCAGGGCCATTTCTAATTGAGGAGCCATCGAAATTGCAAGGGTTGGCAGTAATATTTTCATACAGAGGACAGACGCAATCATTTTCAGGAGAGGTTTGTGAAGGCAATATGGTCTTTTGTAAGGTATGGTAGCGTGAACTGAGATTTCGAGGGAAATTTTGATAAGCCTGAGAAACTTGATTTGAATGGCCATTACGATTAATTTGTGGGACAGAACTTTTCATAGATGGACATGAATTTATTCCTGGGTTACACTGAGAAGCAGAAAATGAATCTTGACCTTCTGATATATTTGCTATATTTAGAATATTCTGACTAAGAGTTGAAGTCATAACATCCCCTTGAGACTCTGAACTTGAACTGGATGATGAAGAAATTGGTCTAAATGTCCGAGGTCCATTCTGAGGTACAATATCCTTATTATATTGACTGTCATTTAACAACATCATTTGAACATCTCCGTTGATAGCTTTTTCTCTCTCCTATAAAATATGGACAAGAATTTACATTTAAATATTAATCCTTAGAATATTTAGATTGTAATACAAAATCAAATCATTTACATTATATAGAAAGCAGCTAGAAGAAAATGCTTTTAAGCTATAAAAAATCTTGTAAACATCAAAGCTTTAAAGCATTAGCTTTTCTTTTCAATACTTAATTTCTAACTAAGAAACGTCATCCATTTCTTACTGAGTTGCACATTAAAAGCTGTCCGAAGTCTTGTTAGAATATTCATCAAATCGAAAGAGCATTTGATAAATGAATTAAAGTGAATTTTCATCATTTATTTTCAGATTTTTCTTTTAGATAAATTTTTTCTAATTAAACTCATATTCATAGATGGAAAAAAAATTTAGCGAATAAAAATCCATTCTTAAGCAAAAACAGAGATAAAATTTCAAACTATTTGTTTAGAACTTGAACTTTTTTAATGCGCAAAATTTATTTTGAAAAATACATACTATAATAAACATCCAATACCATATTTCTTAAGTTTCTAAATCTCAAATTACACATACACTTCTAAAGCTCAAATAAGATTTCAAGCAACATCAAATGGAGAAGGCATTAATAGAACTGAAAATGCATATAAGGCTAACACAAGTTAAGTTTTTTTCCCCTCTTACAAAAAGTTATTAATTTTAAGGAAGTTCTAACTATAAATTCATAAAACAGAAAAAAAATACAAATATTACAATCGGATCATGTGTGTGTTGGCAATGATTAATAATCTGAACCAAAAATCTTAACATTGTAATGAATAAATTTCCAAAGTTAAGACAGTACTTCTGAATGCACATCTTTCTCTCTGTCAGCATAATGGTTTTTAGAAAAATTCAGTAACGCTGCTGATAAAACATAAAATGAACCTAATGATTTCAACTATTCATAAAAGTGTGATAAATATTTTTACAAAGTTTGCTGATAAAATAAAATGGAATTTTAGTAATTATAACTACAGAATACAAATTAGATGATATTGCAATACATAAGCACACTATGTAAATTCGTATTTTATTAATATTTTGCACAAAAAAAAATTCCACAAAATCTCACTTGAACTTGACACTTTTTATTCCAATTTTTAAACGAAAGCAAAATATATCAGCAAATGACTCACTTGTTCAAAAGTATGCAACAATAGTGCATGCTACTAAAGCAAGTAAATAATATGGTTGCAGGTGAAAAACTCAACTAAACAGCAAGAACAAAAAGGCAATATAAAACAGGTTTTTCAATGAAGCATCAAAATAAAACATGAACAGAGATTTTACATTCTGAAAATAAAAGAAAAAGTAAATGAGAAAAAATTCAATTAGCCATAAAAAAATTAAAAAATAAAAATAATAACATTTAACATGCTTAAAAGAAATATTAATAAAAACAAAATTTATACATAAATTGACAATATTAAATAAATAAGATCAACTATAAAGATGATTCAATGATAGATAAAATCAAACTCAGAATAAAAAATAAGAATAGTACAAAAAAGCCCATATACATGTAATAATGTGCAGGATAAAAAATAAATATTTTCGTTCTGCCTGCATGAGATCACTGAAATCTTTAAGACAGATAATTAAAGACATTTTAAGTAAGACCCTGCAAGAATTGCTGCTTTATGTAAAAATTAAGAGTTTTTTTAGTTTAAAAAAATTTGAATCTAATGTTTAGAATACTCTAAAATTGTTAATAATTTTTATTTTCCAAATTTAAATTCATGTATTATGTTAGAAACATATAATATATATACATATTATTTTATATAATATAAAACTATTTGTAACTCTTTTATTTTACTTTTGAAAATACAAAAAAAAAATAATAATACATATATAATTTAATATAATATAATAATTAATATTAGTATAAAAATATATTTATAAAATATAATATAAATAATTATAGTAATTATTTTACTTTCTAAAACACAAAATAATTATATAAAATATTATTTAACACAAGCTTTTTTTAAATAAATTTACTTAATTGTAAAAATAATTACATAAATTTTTAAAAATCTGATCATGCGACTCGAACCCTATCCGACAGCATTGTGAACAGGTATGTCACTACGCATGCTACCGCATCGCTGGAGCTAATTGAAACTTAATTGTAAAAATGCTAAATATGAATATCAAAGGTTATTGTTTCTGAATTGACTGCCCATTCAGCGCAATTACATTGAATGTTAAACACCCGAAAGAAGTGCTACTATTACCCAAAGTCTTGTTCCCAAATGAATTTCCTCAGTCGTGCCCTCCCCAGGTCAGATGTAAAAATTTTAACAAAAACTCATGTTATAAACAAACAGCATGAGGTATTGATCTTGAGAGCACTTTATCAGTTTATACAAAATGAAATCAATTATCGATGTATGCACATACAGTTTATTTATACATAATCACCATGCTCATTAAAACAATTATTCCATTGTTTCATAAAATTATGAATATCAGTTTTGAAGAAAGTCTAACTAAATACAGAACCATGCAACTAACTGCCACCAGTAAACCTGTGTCAACAGAATGTTTTATTTTCACAGAGCCAAAAACATAAAAATTACAAGATAACAGACTGGAACTGTATGAAAGATGATACAGACCTTTCAATCTATCAACTCCTCAAACACATTTGACACACAAAAGAATTCCTGCATGCTGCATCTTGGAGGAAGCCGTGACATGCCCGTTTCTGAAATGTTTTTTTCGCAAAAAACAATACAAAGCCATTAAATCAAATAGCCCCTTCCCCAGATATGTAGCACCATTTACAAATGTTTGAAACTTCTATCTCTCAGAACACCGCTGATACTCTGTTGTATTTTTGCTTTCATTTGAACAAGCCTGATATGTACACTCGTAAAAACAATTAAAGGGACAAATGTTTTTTTTTTTGCAATAAAAAAGGAGCTAAAAGAGCAAATAAAACAAAACTTGGCCAAAATAACATTCGATATAAGACCAATATATGTCAAAACAAAAATCGGCACACCCTGCACCCTAAATAAGGAAACTGGTCATTTGTCCTGCAAAGCAACTGACCGACGCCCTATCAGTCAGATAAAAACATGTCCAAAAGGATGAATGATTGCTTTTAACAGCTGCACAACTTTTTCATTGGTGTTTTATACTGTTTACCAGGATTCTTATCAACCCCTGTGGCAACCACACCAACTCCTGCACCAAGGCAATCTTGAGCTCATCAATGGTTGTTGGAGCTGGTCTTTGAGCTGCAATTGAGCGTCGAAGGACGTCCTATACGTGTTTGATAGAATTAAGGTCAGGGGTCATCGCAGCCCCAATCATGCTCTGTCCAAGATAAGTGTCCTCGGCATAGTACTAGACTTTCCTTTAGGTAGTTCATAGTTAAAGGTATGCAGAGTATAGGGAACCTACATTAAGTCTTCGGGCAATTGTTATTCGTGAAATGGATGTTCCTGTTGCATTACACAGAATAGATTATAAGATTTAGCTAGAAATCTCAAATAACGGTCTTGAGCCGATGTTGTTACCCTTTTGCGACCTTGACCAGGTCGGCGGACCACTGTTCTTATCTCCGAGCTGTTCCCACAGAGCGGACATTACATTTCTCAAAACCCCAAAGCTCTTACAGTAAATAGACTGCAATTGGCCTGCCTGGAATTTTCCAACAATCTGCCATCTTGTGGCAATGTGAAGACAATGGTGATTGGTCATATTAACAGTGGATAAACGAAGAAATTAAAAAAAAACAAGGATTGGGCTAAGCCAAGATGTTTAAAAATGTCCTTAAGCTACAAGCTTCAGCGAGCAAGTGAGGTACCTCTATACCAGGGGTGGCGAACCTTTATGGAGATCAACGTGCCATTTTTTCTAAAGAAGTGTTTAGTGAGATATAGACGTACCATCAAATAATTTTGACTTGTGATTATTGGGAAAATAATAAAACTAAATACAAACAACTCAAAACCATTTATTTACTATGAAAAAATAAATACCTTTTGCACTGTATAGTTGTAAATGTTTTAGTTATATGTGAAATTCAAATTAACGTAACATTAGTGTGACTTCTGTTGTTGCAGATTGGATGACAAATAACTTATATTAGGATCGTAAGATGATCTTTTAGTAGAATGCATGCTGAATTGGAGTCATCTGTCAAATGGTTTATAAGCAATTACTTATTTTTGCTGTGGTTCAGTTTTTTGACAAGAGGATCTCCTTTTACAAATGTTATTTTGTCTTCTATCATCCACATATTTCATTTCCGTTTTAAATCTGCTTTAAATGATTTATTGAAACAAACATATAAAAGTTAAACCAATGGCGTTCATCCTTCTGGAACAAATGGCTTGTCCACATGTTGCACTATATCAGCAATTCCTTCGTATTATCTATTAGATATGATGTAAACATCTCCCAAACCAAAAGATTTCCTGGATTCTTTAGAATACATGGATGCTTTCGCAAAATATTTCTTATCCACAATTCCACACCATTTTCATCCATCCATCCTTCTCGAATTCATGAATTAAATCACTTTTCGGGAAATTAGATTTTGGCATCGGATTTCTTTTGAAAATAGCCTCGGGGTTTTAATATTGTACTGTCTACTAAAAGTAGAAGAGCACTACAATGAAGTGAAATATTCCTTACCTGTTGTTTTCATGTGAACCTTTTTTTATAAAAAGATAAAAGCATTGCACATGAGCATTTCAGGTTTCTTCGTAAAGAAAAAAGGGTGCACGTTATACAAAAACTGCAAACTATTAACAATTAAAAGAATGCGGCAAGAAAGTTTAGGTGCGTGTTATACACCGGAATATACAGTATATGAATTCCGATTCTCTTTTTAAGCTACTTCCTTGTTCTAATCTGTCTCAATAAATAGTTGATATTCTTCTAAACACAATCTAATATATTTTCAGAATTGAACTAGATAAAAAGCAAAAGTTAAATATTTCTACTTAAAATTGAAATCAATTTAATTAATCAGAAGAAGTCGCAATTACAGCTTGATTTAAAGAAAAAACTAAAGCAATAATCTAGTTTTAAAAGAATTAACAAATGCTATATATGCTGAAAAGTTTAAATTTATATACTATATATATAATATATATATATATATATATACACTCTCAATGCAATACAAATTTGCAGATATGTAAATGATGAGGAATGTGTGTGGCTTGATTGTGTGCATTGTATAACTCCATCAGAGGGTACTGAACTTCATTCTTGTGGTTTATAAAGGGAAGGGAAGAATCATAGGGTTGTTGGTAACCCTACGAGTAACTCAGCCTGACTTTATTTTGAGGAGGGGGTTGGGAACAGTGGACAAAAAGAGGTCTTTTATACAGCAAATGGGCTCAGGGAACCTTCGACAGATCCGTAGTCGAGAAGACCTTCACAACATACGACACGAACGCATAGTGTCAAATGTCTCATTATTCACCATTCATACACAGATAGCACCTTCACTACGGGCCTCTGTGTCAGTCCGTATCATCGCAAGGCACCTAGATGAAGGACAGTGGCTATCACCATGCCCATTAGATGTACTGCCATTAACACCCACACACACACACACCATCACCTCCGTTTGGAGTGGACTCGCACTCGAAGGAATTGGACGCAATCCTGCTTTTGCTGAACAGTCACGCACAACTGTAACAACTGGTGAAATGGTATGATGTGCCATCATGTACAACACATGGTTTTTCCTAATACTAATACAAGGCATCATGGCAGCCCAAAGGTACATTCGTAACATTCTTAAGTCCCATGGGTTGCTACTCACTGTAGGGTTCCACTTTTCTACAGGACAATGTTCGTCCAAGCACAGAAAGGGTTTCACAGGATTGTGTCAGCAACACTTCTATTCTTCTTTGACCTGCTTGACTTCTATTCTTCTTGACCCCAGATTTGTTACTGATTGAGCATTTCTGGGATCATTTAGGATAGATAGCCAATGAGTTTGGTCTAATTAGAGGCCTGTTTACAGCAACAATGGAACAAGATGTCACAGGAGGTCATACAGGACTTGGGTATGTGTCAATGCTCGATTGCATCACATGCATCCATGCTAGCGGTGGCCAGTGAGTGAGTGAATTAATATAAATGAGTCACATAGTTTGGCTAAACTAGGGTTTTTGGCAACAGATCTCGTAATTTTGAACCATGGTAAGTGATGAGGATGACACCTGAGCTGACCCCCCCCATCTCTTAACTACCACACCAAAGGGGGATGTTTGAGCTCTTGACAGATTTAACATGCATCACTCCCCTACAAGGTGGGTCTTTAGTCGTACTGGGCTCAAACTTGTAACAAGCCAGCCACGATCCGATACCTTGACCACTAGGCTACCGCGACCTAGAGGTGGCCCAGCAGGATACTAAAACATCCATTTGTTTGTAAATTTTTTTTAACGATAAATGATCATTTTGCTTTAATTTTGTAATCACTTACATCAGCATTGTACTTATGTATGTAAAATTTCGTTTTATTCTGACAACTCTTTCTTGGTGCGCAAATTTTTAGGCAATGAGTGTATATAGAGATGTTTTTTTTTTAAATTTTGTTTGTTTATAATTATTTATTTTTCAATTCACACAACTTGACTTTTTAATGCCTATTAAGTTCATTTCAAAGCATTTCTCTGATTAAAAGACTTATAACAAGCAAAACCTCTATTCCATTTAAAAATGCTCAGACTAACTCATTCAATGAAAGGAAATTTAATCTTTCTTACATTTAAAATTTCAAACATATTTTCTTCATGTAGTATATGCTAAGAAATTTCAAACACAGCTTTTTGACTAAAATAAAGAAAACGTCTTTTGGTGAAACATCAGTATCAAACCATTTATTTTTAACTTGCTTAACCATTATTAAAAAACAAAATTTATGTCTTTGTAACAATGTTTCGCATAGGCCAGAAAAAGATTTATATCAATAAAAAAAAAATTATAACATTTTCCATAAGATTTTTTTACGATTATTTTAACAAGATTAAGGTGAAGTACTCCCAAAATATTAATTCTTTTTGGGAAAGAGTAAATTTAACAAACATTTAAACACCATTAAAACACCTAAGATTCAATTTGTTGACAGCAAAAAGTTCATTTTAATATAGATCAGAACAGTTCAACAAAAAGCAATTATTCGCTTTATAAAAATACCTGTTTCCTTGAAAGCTCAGTATATTGTGCTTGATTAGAAATGGAAGAATTAGCTTGACCATTTGCTTGTTGTGGAAATGATAATGGGACAGAAAGGGGTGACCATGAAGCAGCACTGTTAGCCATGTTTAATGCATCTGATACTTGTTTACCAAAATCCTGTGTCCAAAAACACTGAAATCATCAAAAGCACTTTTAATTAATTACTCACAGTGTTGAAAACTCTAAAGTAAAATAAAAATTAAGTCTCTTTGCTATAATCATTAATCTATCTAAATATAGAGAGAGAGATTAATTTTCTCTACCTGTTGATCAATGGGCTCGCAAACTGGATTATTATCCAAGTCAGGAAATCTAAACTCGGTTTCATTGAATATTTCATTCAACTGCCCTTCAGGTTTTTGTAAGGCATTAAAAGCTTCCCATTCTTCATAACTGCAATTACTTCCATCTGTTGGGGTATAAATTTCTCTGGGATGTCGTGGTATCTTGAAAAAAATTACATTATATTATATATTTATTACATTCAATTCTTTTTTTACACAACAGATACATGCAAAAATAAAAAACTATTTGTTAAGTAAAAGAGCTACCTTCTGAGATATCTGGAAGCTGTGCAAGATGAAATAAAAATTTTTATTTCATTCAAAAAATAGTATAAAAAAAATTAATGAGCCATCAGAGCTGTCTAAGCTTTTATATGTGCACTTACATTTTCATGTTTAACATATATATATTTAACAGACATTATAACTAACGCATTCAACATCAATATTTAATTCTTATTGCCTCAAGAAAGAGTAAAACTTAAAATTAAAAAATACCAGAAATAATCTTAATTTTTTGTCTCCACTTGTTAATAAGCACATCTGTTTACCACGAAATTAATCGAAATTGCTGTCCTCACTAAAAAGATTTACCACATCAGTTAATCTTAAATACAATGAAAATTTCCCATCAATAAAAATCTTTCTTGAAAATAACTGTTTCCTGAAATATTTATTTAGCGGACTGATTCTTTCATCAGCAAATATGTAATTTATTATTATTACTTAATTTTGCTAGTTTTTTTGCATACACATAGTTCATATTATATTAAACCAGGGGTCAGCAAACTGCGGCTTTTTATATAGACGGTCGCGGCACTTAAGACTTCTAGGTATACAAATTATTAAAACAATTAGTATATTTACTGAAAGTAATTTTCTTTCCTTTTCCTCCTTTATAACTATCTATTGGATAGATTTACCTTACTTACACCTAAAATTAAACATTTGACTGGCTTAAGTTTTATGTATTAATTTGTTCTTCATTTACAAAGTGTACTGAGAATCAGTGAAAATATTAAAATTAGTTCTAAAGCAGTAAAGATATAATTTATAGGTAGAAGTGCTGCCATGGAAAAGACACTTCTTAAAAACACTTATGTTGAGACTTTGAGAGCCGTTCTATGTGTGAAATATAATTTAATTTCTTCAATTACATTATACAAAATTATTCGTGTACTTATAAAAAGCAATAAGATTTTCATTTGTGCCTAAACTTTTGTGCCACATATTTTTTACCACAAAGTTATATTGAAACTATCTCACTAATATTTTTTTCAAAGTTTAACACATAATTGATTTTTCTGATGTCTACACTTTACTTACTGTAGAAAAAATGCGTTGAGTAGCAACATTAGTTCCTGGTAAGGACAGAGAGTTTTCCACCATTTTTAGTGCATTATTGTATGGAACATAGTTTGTATCAAAATGCTAAAATTTTTCTAATCATCTGTTCTCTCTAGTGATTTTTGCTGATGCCCAATATTTAATCTTCTCCTTATCTCAAAATACTTTTTTTAATAATACCTCGTAAAAAAAATATATTTGGGGAAATATTACTATATGGGAAATTTTGAGTAATATGATTGAATGATTTTTGTACATCACTAAAATTAAATTCTTGTTTTAATGTAACCCAATGAAAATGTTCAATATCATTGTAATGTACCCCCCATCTCATCTTCTAAATAATATATGCAGTTAATGTAAAATTAACAAAAATAATATAAGACTCATTTGTTGTAGTCAAAACAATATTTTCTATGTGCACTATTTGGAGATTTTGACACTTCTACTTTTATTACTAGTTTACCTATACCAAATTTTAGTATAAATATACTGCTGTATGACTCTAAGTATTATACAGTGTACTGTGGTCACTAAAAAAATTACTATGCACATCAGCCAGATTATTGACAAATAAAAATATCTCAAAATCTGAAGTCTCAAAGTTATAATTTTTGCTCATAGTAGATATTGGTTTAACAACGACAATATCCTGGCTAAATAGCCACATGGCCGCTAAAAACTGCATAATCCCTTCTCGTTTTCCCTAGGCTTCCTAGCTTGTCATATATTCTTTCCAAAAATCGGCACTGCTCCACCAAGAGCGAGACGTCTAATCACCTTACTCTATACGGCAAATGCCGAAGAGGAGTACTAGAACACAAATTGTCGACAAACCTTCATGCACTCATATCCCTTCTAAAGTCTCAGTTCTGCTGCCATGGGCAAGTAACCTTAAGTAATCGACTTTTGATTATTTGCATAATTCTTTGGCGACAAGATTAGTACCTTTGATTCAATACTATTTATAAAAATTGTTAAACTTTGCAAATTCTCTTAAATTTACACACATGAATGAAGGAGTAATCAAAAAGGCTGGAATCACCTCAATAATATATTTTATATATTGAGTATATATTTTAAATACCTTTTTTTTTAAGCTTAATGCTACCTTGATGTGCAAAAGTTAAGAAGGAAACAGATTTTCTCAGATTTTTAAAGACATACTGTCATTTTAAATAAAAAGTGGTAAACATAACAAAGAAAAGATTATTTTGATAGCTATCTCATTAAATTCAATTCCTCTGTTTTATTTTATTCAAATAAAGAAAATCGATAAGACAGGTACTTGAAACACAACTCTGTGCGGTTTTAGTTTTGCTCATGTTCCTACAAAAAATTGGCACAGAATGATGGATTACCATTGAGAACAATTCAGAAACTAACGGCTAGCCAATTCCAGGTGGTTGTGTTCCAAAATGTGGCTTGCAGATTATGAAACCAGCTTCAGGAGACAAAAACAACATCTGTGAGACCAGTTACAGAATACCCAAAAGCCAACACAAGTCAAGATGACTGCTACTTCGTTTTAACTGAAAAATGACATAGGGAAATAACAGCTACTCAACTCGTATAAATGCTGCTTCTTCCACTTCAATTTGAAGGTGTACTGTTTACCAAAGGCTTAATGGGGCAAGACTTTACACCAGACCAATGACCTACATCCAAATCTCTCCAAGTGAAAGAAGAGCCAGCCTTCAATATCACCCTTGGACACTGAAGCAGTAGGCTGTTCCCTTTACTGATGAGGAGATTCAATATGAACACTGATTCTTGACTTGTCCCCATATGGAGAGAGCCAGGAACCTGATACCATTCCTCCAACATCACGGAAGTGAACCACAATGGAGGTGGTGGTGGCTTTATGATTTGGGTCAGCATAATATTAGATGAACACACTGAGCTATATGGCTTTTAGGAAGGCATCTCTTGATTGCTTTGTGCTCTAGGGATGAGAACTTAAGTCTCGTGTGAGGTCTTTTAGTGAGGCAATTAGCCCCTATTCATTTTTAAGGACAATTATGTTTGCACACACAGGGCTCAGCTGGTCGTCAAAAACCTCGAGATTGAGAATATTAAGAGATTTGAGGGGCCAACCAGATTTCCAAACTTGAATCGCATACAGTATGTCTGAGATGCTTTTGGTACAGTAACTGAAGCTTGCTATAACCCTTTCCCATGGAACTTACACAGAGCTAAATGAGTTTTATTGTTCCAAAATCTTATAAACAGCATGATAGTTCATTGTGAGAACTGAATTGCTGTCAGGATGATTACTCATATCAATTCCATCTTGCTGCATCATTTCAAGACTATCATACTTTAATGAGCATAACTCATGAGCGACTATAACAATTTTTTATTGTCATCTTTTTAGTTATACTTTTCAGTATTTTTTTTAACCAATTTAAATGAAATTTAGTATTAAGTTAGAAAAAAAATACACAAAAATGTGACTGTTTTTTAATCTTGGCATACCATTGTATTAAAATGTTTGTGACACCAAGAAGTTCCCAATTCTCCGACAAAAAAAAAAAAAAAATATTGTGCCTGAAAATAGCATCTTACAATAAAAAAAGGTGCTTTAAAAAGTAGAAAAAATATTCTTTTTTTATTCTTGGAAAATATGTTTTACTTAATTTAGTTTCAAATTTCAAAAAAAAATCCATTTGAATATTTTCCTTTTTTTGTTAAGTACTACCTTTAGAAGCGATACTTCAAAAAGCGAAAATTTTTGGTGAATATGCAAAATATTATTGAATACTCGATCTTTTAGTGTAACACAAAGTTAGATGCCTAATAATATAAATAATTAGGCCCAGTGGTCGAGTGGTAGTGTATCGTGCTTACACACCACGGGCGCGGGTTCTATTCCCGGGCTGGGCAAGGTTGACTCAACCTTTCATCCCTACTGCAGTGGGTTGACACATGAGTACCAAGCTTGCTTGGGGACTTAAACACTGGGGGGGGCCTCTTTTCAGACTGACCACCTGATCAGGACATCTGCTCATGCACATCATCACTCAATGGTCATGTATACTGGGATGAGTCCAGTAGGCCCTGGTCCTCATGGGCTGTTGTGCCACTGAGTTTGAGTTATAAATAATTAAATAATCTCTAATGGAGTGAATATCTTTTATAATTAATTCAAAATAGGCTCTTTGTCCTACATGCGAGACTGAATTTTACAAGATTAACATGTGAAACATGATTGGTTGATAGGTGTTTTATAGCTCAAAGGCCAAGCGACATGTTGGTGCACATTCAATTTAACATGGTACTTAAGTACATACATATGAGGTATCAAATGAAATGTCATTTCTTGTGGTTCAACCACGGTTCAGAAGCAAGATATCAGCCCCAAATAAAAACTATTATTCAGGTTTAATATAAAATTAATGGATCAATTAAACTGACCTATCACTGGAATAGATAACTCAGAAATTTTAGTAAAACAAGAATATTTTCATCTTCGAAACTGAATACTCGATCTTTTAGTGTAACATAAAATTAAATGCCTAATAATATAAATAATTAAATAATCTCTAATGGAGTGAATATCTCAAATAATTATTTCAAAATAGGTTTTTGTCACACATGCAAGACTCAATTTTACAAGATTGTCATGTGAAACATGATTGGTTGAATGGTATTTTATGGCACAAAGGCCAAGCAACATGTTGGTGCACATTAAATTTAACATGGCACTTAAGTACATATATATGAGGTATCGAATGAAATGTCATTTCTTATGGTCGAACCACGGTTCAGAAACAAGATATCAGCCACAAATGAAAACTATTATTGAGGTTTAATATAAAAGTAATGGATCAATGAAATCGATCAATCACTGAGATAGATGACTCAGAAATTTTAGTAAAACAAGAATATTTTTATCTTTGAAACTGAACATAAAAGTTTTCACAGTATAAATATTTAAAAGTAGTTTAAATACGATTCAGAAAATGAAACCTAGCGAATATTTTTCTATTCTTATACTTGAAAAATGTTTGCCTTTAGGAAAATCCATGATTAAAAAAAAATTCCTCAATTTCTCCCTTTGCTTTTGTAGACAACAGTATAGTAAACACACATAACTTAACAAATTAGCATAATACTGAATGAAAAATCTTCACCCCTTGCATAATGATACAGCTAAAAAAAATAGCTACATTTTTTTCATTTACCTGATACATCTTATTTGGACAATTCATCGGTATTGCATCTCCATTCTCATGATCAAACGATGAACTAAAAAAGTTTGGACCCAAATGTTGAGGCTGCCCTGTTTTTTCCGAGTAACACATGCTGTCATTACACACAGTATTACAATGAGCAATAAATTCGTGATTGTTCTTTCTGTCAATATTACACTTGGCTTGAGGCCAAACATTATTTGGAGGTGAAGTCAGATTACTGCAACTGAAAAAACAATTGAACTCAATTTAGAAATACATATGATATTGATATAAATAATTACATAATAACTAAATGTAATTTACATGCTTCATATATTTATAAAATTTTAAATTATTTTAAGAAACTTAAATTAACATAATTGTTAATAACGAAATAAATAATTAATAATGCAATAATTATTTCATGATACAAACAAAATATTAGAAGAAATAAAATCCACTATAGATGTAATGCACTTTAATTATCTTGCCCCATAATATTGCACAATATTGTGGCATGATTTGACCTTTCTTACTAACATCACACTTTGAAGCAACACTAGGGCTATTAAACATGGAAATCATAATTTTGAAACATGGACAAGTGATAAAGATGACATTTGAGCTGACACCTTACTCTATAAACATCAACCACAAGCCAATGTGGGGATTTTGAACCACAATCAATTTAACATGCAGTTTACAGGACAACACAGGCTACGAGTTCCTAGACATAACTCTGCTATCGTGACATCTATAATACTAGGAATTCGAGTTCAAAACAATTGTAGAAATTATTAATTTTTTTATCATGCTTCATTGTTAGCTGATATTTAACATTATGCAGCAATTCATATAGATGTGCCACAATGCAGAGAAGTAATTTTTGATCCCGATTTTAAACATTATCAGTCAATAAAAATCCACAATTTATTAGCTGCTTTATTGTAAAAAAAAGTTTCAAGCTATCTTTATGAAGATAACAAATTTTAAATACAATTACTTAACGAGGAAAGAAATTCACATGCATATCAGATGAAATAAAAGACTTATGATTTTCCAAAACTAAAAAATATTATAGAAGATCTTAGAAAAAAAAAGAGGGAGAGAGAAAGTATTCAAAAATAATCTATGATCAATTAAAAATAATATAATAATAATAATGCACAATTAAAATATATATATAGCAATATAAACAATATACCAAAAGAATATCATTTGTACAATGAGTGAATTTTTATATTTTTTGTTCCAAACTTCACGAACAAATTCGAAATTTTTAAGTTCTCCTAAACTAACAATGTCTTCTTATTACTTTTCAAAACCAGCACAATAAATTAAAGTTACAATTTTGCACCAGTTGGTGTCTGGTTATTGAATACGATATAGTTTAAGACGTATAAAAAGTGAAAGTTATGTAATGCTTGTAGATAATGGCTGGAACATAATTTCCAAGTGGACTCTTCAATACTTAATCATCGACAAACGGAATACGTTCATAAATTACATCAGCTCGCTGGTCAAATGCCACAAATATTACACTAAATATAATGATTAATTCTGTATGATTATAGCTCTATTTTAAGCAAACCTTTACTGTTAAGTTGAGTGGAACACAGGGACACACAATGAAAACTGTTTCGGATATAATGTACCTTGAAAGTCCCTAGATGTGCCACATGCTGAATTTACCCACACTCAGCAAGTAACTCTAAGATCCAATCTTTCCTAAATGTGTACATGAGAAGTTTTCGCACCCATTGGACCAGACATAAACTCGTGACTTGCGACAAAACTAGATAAAAGAGTGTTAATATAACACAAAATTATATCTCTATAACTTTTGTCTTCCCTATTTTCACTTAGCATTTCTGTGGATCAAATTTTGTATTTTAATACTACTTAAAAAGCTTTCAGTACAATAATCTGTCTAGGATTGAATTTTAGCTCAAAGCTGACTACTAGGTTTCTAACACATTACTGAATGTTTATCACACATTATTATGCTCGTGAAGATAATCATAAATATATTTCAAATATCTCTGTCATCTAGCGCTTTTCATGACGCTACACTTTATTCTTCATGTTACGATTTTACTAATGCTAAATAAAATTTTTATTTTTCTTAGTATAAAATTCAAACAAAAATACCTCGTATGTGAACACAATTATTGATATTAATATTCTAAAAAAAAAAAGACATACTTTTAAGAACTAAGACAGATCAGAAGTTAAAAAAAGAAGCAAATTGAATGAATTAATTAGCTTCAATTATAAAATGATTAAAAATAATTTGTAATCATATGATTAATTACTTCTATATCTAAATTAAAGCTAGTGGAAAAGTTACCATTTTAAAAATTATTCAAACAAAGGTGAAAGACTGATATTCTATCTTTAAAATTCAGCTTCAAACTAAAATCTTGGATTGGATTACGTCATACAGTTTTTGATTAAAAAAAATGTCTAGCATTATTATCTACAAATTCAATATATAATCGAAGCAATGATTCTTAAAATATGCTAAAAGGTAATGTACATTTGTGACTATGCAAAGCAATACAAATTTCCACCTCAAAAATTTACTGTGAAAAACAAGGGGTCTTATTTTGATGTTGCTCACCTAAATGATGGCATAGTTAAAATTTTAATTTTGGTATATTTTGGAGAAGAATGCAGTTCATTTTTTTAACATAATTAGTTTTCGAAATTTTGAAAGATGCTATTGCAAGCAATTTTCTTTTAATAAGAAGTAATTCTCATCAGAAGGAAGTGACTTTAACAAGTATAATTTTGAAATCTTTGTAATTCCTTTCCCGATTTGATTTGATTTTTAATTTATGTCACACTTAGAAGCAACACCATGGTTTCAATATTTAAATGCAATAATTTTTAACTATTTACATTTGCATAAAAAATGAGTGTTGTTTCTTTTTAACTCTTGAGTATAATTCCTTAAATTTACCTTATTTAATTTAATATAATCATTTCCCTACTTAACATACTTATTTCACCTTTTTAAACACACTACATGTTTTGAATCTTAGATTATAAAAATGCCTCTACGTAAAATTTATACCCAAGAAACCTATGAATGCATAGTGCGGGTAAAAAAATAAAATTTCTGTATGTATTAACAGTTTGCAACTGTAATTCTCATAGGTAATATAGTAATAGTAATAAAATATTCTTCTAGATATTCAAATTTTAGATAGAAATACTCAGAAATAGACACTCTACAGAGCATAGATTATACTCAGATACTCTACAAAAAAATATGAGTGCAAAAAGGACACACAAAATGGTTTACTTTACTTTTATTTAAAAATAATTATAAACTTAAAGCACACACTTTCATATTCAGAAAATACTTACCTATTAGGAGTGGTAAACATTCCACCATTTAAATTTAAGCCTAATAGTTCAGCATGTTCTTGCAGTAAAGCTGTATTTAGATTATCATCATCAATAATTTTTGACACTAAGTCATCTAACCCACATCCATCATTCCCAACACGAGGAACTGAAAAGCCCTCAGTCATACCATATGGAGCAGTTGTCTGAAGAGCCATATTATTGCTTTTACAATTGTCATGGATCTATAAGAAATTAATATAAATATATAAATTTTAAAACTATATTTTCTATTAAAAAATCAAGAAATGCTATTTTGGTTAATATGAATAATACCAAAAACATTTTGTAAATTCAAAAATATATATAAAATATTAAAATTCATTCAAATGATTCAAAAATATGGTCCAGAAAATTAAATAACCCAACTCAAAATGAGAGAAATATTTCAGATAATTCGAAATATGTAATATAAAAAAAGAACAAAACTTTTTGACGCAGTCCAGTCATATTAATAACACCTTCAATCAAAAGGCAAAATAACAAATTTTTGTAGCGTGGACTGCTGCGAGATATGCAGGATCAGAGTTAGTGAGGTTCTTGAAGGTACTCAAGGGGTTTTATAGTCATGACAATTGAAGTTTCGTGGTCTGTTGCACATGGTTGTACAGTTGGTAATCCATGACGACCAAAACCGGATCAAAGAGGTCCTACAGATTTTCAATAGTGTTTAAATCTAGGAGTTTGGTGTCCAGGGAAGTAGGGTAAACTCCTCCTGGTGATCTTTGAACCATGCACCACAGCGAACTGTATGACATATCGCATTGTCTTAATAGTAGATGGCATTGTGCTGAGGGAAAAACCTACATGTTAAGGTAGACATGCTCCACAAGAACAAATGCGTACCTCTGATGATCCAACGTGCCTTCCCCAATGATAAATGCACCCAGAGAATGCCACGAAAACATTCCCCAGACCATAATGTTTCCTCCCTCAGCTTGAATCCTACAGGCAATTGTTGAAGGGTGTTTCAGATGTTTAACACCGTACACGTAAATATCCATCCACCCAATGGTGCATAAAACGTAATTTATAGACCCATATGTAGCACTGCTCACATTGTTGCAATGAGCTGTCATTGAGGGCATATAGTCTTGGTAGACTCTCGATTCATCTGGGCGATTAATTTAAAACGAACCCGTGTTTGTATTACTATTGAGAGAGGAAGCAACATTGCAAAAACGAACACCTTTTTTAAATCTAATAATTATATCTCAATGGTAAATATACAATAGGAGCGAATAAAACCTCAATCCTAACTAAAAATAATAAAGATTCACTTAACTCTTAAAAGACGGCTTCAAGCCACAGCGAGAAGTAGATTCATTCTCCAAAGACACAGTTTCACTTATATATAACTATAAAAAACTATACAAGTTTACGACTAACTCACAGATTCGGATCAAAATAATTTATATCTGTAACTCATTATTCTGTCTCAAAATCGCAATCTCATCCACCTACAATTACAATTTCATCTCCTCTAATATCTTACTTCATATCAATAAGGGGCATTCAAATGAAACCAAGTCACTAGTGGAAAGTAACGGTGATGATTTTATTAACTCAAAAATGTAGTTATACACAGTACACATATTCAAAAATAGTTGCCAAAACTGTTGGCACATTTATCATGCAGGAAAATAACACCATTGGACAACATGCCTGGGCGTTTCGACTAGATGGCTATCTAAGGTTCTGTAATGTGGCTGGATAGCGGTGGACATTGATGGTGGTTCCCTGTTTCAGAAATTCAATAAGCAGCATGCCCTCATGGTAAAAAAGAAGGACATCATGGCCTTACCAGAACTGGTAAGCACGGTCTTTGATTTCTTTGGAGGTGGTGAAGTCGCACATTTCCACTGCTTACTCTGACGCTTGCTTTCGGGTTCAAAACGGTGACCCCTTGTTTCGTCACCAATAACAATTTGCGACAGAAACCCGCATTCCTCCTCATGATAACATTGCAGAGGACTCAAAGCACAATTCGAGTATTGCGCTGTTAGGTGGTCAGTTTGTTGGGAACCCACTGTGCACAATTTTTTCGAAAGTTCAAGTGTTGATGCATTATGGTGTGAGTGGTGCCCACACCAATACCCGATAACCCATGGATCTCATCCATGGTGATTCTGCGGTTGCCCAAGACTAAAGCATTCACTTCCGCAATCATTTCCTGTGTGATAATACAATGAGCTTGTCCAGGTTGAGCATCGTCCTCAAAGGAATCTTTTGCTCCATTTCACAACACTTTAACTACACAGACTGTACTAACCATACACAGCCTTCATCTGTCGATGAACTTCACGGTCTCCAACACCCTCCACCGCTAAAAATTGAATCGCTCCTCATTGTTCCTTCTTACTCGCTTGCATGTTCAGTAGTGGACGCTTGTGTAACCACCTTTTCTTTGGCATGAAACTACAGAGTCGCTATGAAACGTCAAACGTTGCGCCTGGGTCAGTATCTCTACCGAAAGATAGTGCCACCATACACATAGTTACGTGGTTCCACCTTATGTGTAATGCAAAGTTCGATGCACTAACCGGGTTTCATTTGAATGAACTTAATATTTAAATAGCAATCCTTATTTATATCTCATGGTTCCTTCACAAGGAGAGGTTATCAAAGAAAGCAATCTACAAAATAGATTCCCTCAGAAGTTAAGTGAAAATGCGTGAAAACCCACCAATAGCCCCTTCCCATTAAGGAAACATGATTTGTAAGAGGTCTAAAAAAATAATAAATAAACCATCAAAAACTACATTTAAAATTTTTGGAAGTGCAGGAAATGCTCGAAATTCCGAAGCTCACTTAATCTTTCTGAGCCTGTGTGAATCAAATTAAGTTTAAAATTACAGAAAAACTTCTCATCAATTACTCTGCTTCAAAATTTAAATTTACGCCTGAAATTTCACTCACTTGAAAATCTCAATTTCTAAAAATTTTGCTACTAAAAATTTATCGTTAGTGTTAAACTTTAAAAATCACTAAAACTAATTTCGCTCCCATGATATAACCAACAAAGATTAACAGTCATTGACAGATGCAACCAATTTGGGTGTGGACGTAGAAATAAAAAAAACACCGGGCAGCTATTATTATATTTAAATGCTTTCGAAGCGCATTCAAAAATGTCAACCCACAGGTGTTTCCAATATTTTGATAACCACCTGTTATCTTCTTTTGTGAAAAAGCTTTTTTTTTTTGTCTCAGTTTTGGAGAAAAAAAGATTAATATATTTCAATTTTTTGCAGGGACTATCTACCAAAATTATTAATGCTCCAAGCTGTGATGAATTTAAAAATCGGATGTCCATTTTTAAGGATTCATTCAGTGCTAGATTTGATTTTCATGATAAAAAAAATAACACTTTCATAAATCCTTTTTCATTTTCTCTGCAAGACGTTAATTGTTATTCACTTGAAATCCAAATGGGAATTATTGACTCACAGTACCATACTACACCGAAATGAAAATATAACAAACTTAATTCAACTGCAAGTGAACCGAATGGTATTGAATTTTGGAAATTTGTCCCAACAAGCAATTTTCCAAATTTACACGATCTGGTTGCCAAAAATTTTTGTTGAATCGGTATGTTAGCGAATAAATGTTTTATACTAGGAACATAATAAAATCAAAATACTGCTCAAAATTATTTGATATCCACCTAAAACAACTTAATTTTGTTAGCATCTTCAAGAACGAATCCTAACAGATAAATTGGTAAAAAAAACTACAAATTCAAAAGCCACATTAAGTTGGACTGCTCAATAATTATTTAGAATTAAATGAGTTTCAAATTACTCTTTTTCTTTTATACCTAACCTAACACATCGTTGAATCCGTGAAATGTTATTGATTGATTGATTTTATGGCCTGTTAAAGAATTAATTAATAATAAAACCGAAGAGTTTGTACTTCTGTCTTATAGATTAAATTATTTTTCAATCTCACTACTTAAAACTTGCATAAAAAAAAATGTGCTATTTGCGTAAACACATCCCATAATAAACCTATATAAGTAACATTTTTCAATTTTTCATATTTTTTTTCTTGTTGGTAATGTTGGAAACGGCAAGCAAAATTTTTTTAAAATCAAATATAGGCACTCTTCCCAAAAAGGTTGGTCACCCCTGTTTTAATCAGTCGACCCTACATCTACACCCGACACCTTATCTACCGACAGTACTTATAAGTACCACTCCCTTTAAAGTTACATTGAATAACCATTTTTACGAATACTATGACGATACTTAGCAGAAATATTCTTTTAAATCCACTCCTCCAAGATATATGGCAGCAGGGGTTCTATGATGAGTATTTTAGCGGGGAAGGCGAATAGTTTTATAGCAGAAATGGCGTTTTCAGCGCACTGCGAGGATTGTCATTTTTGTTCCGAAAAAATAGTTAATGTCAAAATGTGTCTTATTTTTTTGTATGTTAATGAAGACCTTAGAAAATAATTTGACTATTTATTTTAAGTAAACAGTGCGCATAATTAATTTTACAGTTGAATATCTTTAATTAATTGATTAGCTCTAATGGGTTAAATTTCCCAAAGTTGAGTATTTTGTTTATGTATATCCCTTAATTTTCAATGTAGTGATTCAAAAAAAATGCATGAAAAATGCTGCAGTAAATCATAATGTGGTAGATAAAGGGTTAATGCAAAATCTTGGTCAGGGGTCTAACCGTGAAATTCAATGTGTAACACTAGATGATATAAGCCATTACACATCAATAATATATTATGTGCACTTAGTACAAATACAATTTCATAATTATGTACAATTGATCAGGCTATTTAATTCAGAAAACCCAATATTCGAGCTACGCTATTAATATTAATGTTATCTTGTTATTCATGCTGCAAAACAGATCAGAAAACATGTATACATACAAAATTACATAAAGCATGGCATTTTCAAACTCATCAGATATATTCTCACAAACAGTACTTCACTTGGAACAAACAAGCGTTTACTGAGAAGTCTGATACACAATTTAATTTATACAAAAGTATTCTTCCAAACATATTGAAAAATACTCTTCTTGGTGATTACATTTTTGCATTACAAAACTATTTCAAAAAATATAGATCATATGACTAGTGCAAAAATTGCCAGAAGAAAAAGAAAAAACAATACCTTGTTTAGGACACATGTACTTCATCTGCAGCTGGCTTGCTGCTCTGTAACTAGAAAAGAAACCATCTACCACATGGAGATAATTTGAGTTGAGTAATAACTAACTCCTCTTCAGTGATCTATTAGAATTCAGAGACGAGACTATGGAGATCGTTTCCGACGTGACTACCATTTATTTGTTGCAAATCTTTTAGCTGTAATTTTTTTTTTTTTATCTTTTAGCTTTTGGCTTAGGATCCTAGCCATACGATGCGGCCTCTTAGCGGCCATTCTATGAGGTCTCATGCTGATTTTTGTATTGAACAAATAACTTTTTTCTATTTTTTGTTAAAGATAAAGAAGGCGTCACAGAGGATGTGCTCTTTTACGTGGATGATGCATCACTGAATGATGTTCATTAACATTTGGACTCTCCTAAGCACTGATCTATAAGCATTGCTCCTATATTCTGAACTCTCAACTAAACTTTCCAGAATGGCAGACCTTCACTTGGTCCACATTGATCATCACCCATTTATCATCTTTCCAAATAACCACTTGTAATATGGTTATTTGGAAAGATGATAGGTTTACTTCGCGACCCCATGTACTCTGCACAGATCCGAGTGGACCGCACTCGAAAATTGCGACTTGAACCTGATCTCAGGGTTTCCTGCTATCCAGTCCCCCTCCCCGTTCCTCTTTGCCTGTACTACTAAAAATATTGACGAAGAAGACTCGTCTCTTTTAGGTTCTGATCCCAATTTTAGATACTGAAGTTGAAGAGTCTTAAGGAGTAGATCATTACATCCTTCTCTTTGGCAGAGCTATATCAAAGGATGATAAGACTCAAAGGATTCCTTGCCTACTCTGATTACCCTCAGCATGCAAATAATTACTTTCCGTCACTGTCCCCACAACTATTCGGATCCACATCAAAAATATCTCAAAGATCTCTTTCTTCATAAGCCCAAAAATGGTCTTAATGACCGTTTCTTTTTTTTTCTACAACAGGGGTGTCAAACTCAAAGGCTGGCTTGGGCCAAGCAAACAAAGCTTCGCTTTAGGTGGGCAAAAAAAATTAAAAATTCATAGAAACGTAGGTTTATTTCGAATACATTATAATAAACATTTCTAAAAGAAGAAAATTTAATATTTACTTCCTGACACTTGACATCTCTTCTCTGCCACTATATTTCCTATTTCGGGAGAAATTTTGATATTTTATTATACAAGGGTTGGGGCATAAGTCATGGAAACTATTTTTTTTCTTGTAAATATGTGAACGGATCACAAACGTATGTGTGTCATGTGGAAGTTCTGCAGTCATAGTGTGTATGCAGAACATCAGATGGCTCTGTGATAGCTGGTAGTAGCTCATCGAGGGCTGTGAAATCAATCAGTTGGTGAGTGTCGAGTGAGATGGAAGAAACCCGTGTTGAGCAGCGCGCTTACATCAAAATAGCCGTTCTCCGAGAGAGAAATGAGATGGAATGTCACAGTGAATTAGTGGAAGCCCTTGGGAATAATGCCCTACTATACCGTACAGTAGCAAGGTGGATAGGAAAGTTTCAGCAAGGATGCGTGTCAACTAGTGATGAGCAACGTTCGGGACGACCGATCAGTGTGCGGACCGATTGGCACATGCCATCATCGAGCAGCTCATGGATTACATTAAGAGTCTTGGACTACATTAAGGGTGTATAGGCCTAGGTATGTCATATCAACTTATGTGTACTGTGTTGTCATTCTTTTGCACCGTGAAGGCCATATTGCCCTGTATACTACCGTAATAAATTAGTGTGTTGCGATATTTCAGTGCTATTCATTGTCCCCACATGTAGTTAACACCTTGAACTTTCGTCTGTATATGTCACATTTTCCAACTGGACTGGTATCTTCAAGAAAAAAAATAGTTGCCATGACTTTTACCCCAACCCTCGTATATTATTGTGTGCCGATATACTGGTTGGGCCGAAAAAAATGTTCGTTGTGGCCCGCAAATTTGACACCCCCGCTCTACAATATCACACAACTTTCAATACCTTCTATAGTCCTTCAAAATCGGAATGAAACGTTGCTACAACCTGTTTACCCGTCTAACTAAGTGGGTAAGTTCACAACTAACATACGATTGCTAATCTTAGCTTCAATGGTGGACTACGCTAATAATACCTAGTCGTGCCATAAGTTCTGATACAATTATAGAGGTGTTAAAATAAAAAACCTTGTAATAAAATTTAATACTAAGCCTTCTCAAAGTTTTATTTTATCCTTAAATTTAACATATTGCATTTTTTATTCAAAATTTTATCGCCTTTTGATTTCATACAGACAATAAGTCTTTTTGTACAATTATCTATCGAGAGAGAGGCATGCACTACCTCCATTGAAATTTCCATCACTGCTTTCCACAAAGAACGTTTAAGATGCTTCAAACTGGGATGCCATTTTTGGCACATCTTTGCCGCCAATACTGACCATAATTTATAGCTGAAAGGATTTCAAGCCGGACTGCTGGAAGGACAATCTTTGTGTTCTGGTCTGACACACTGTCTTTCAAACACCACTGGATATCGTCTTTGCCTTATAAGCAAGAGCAGTCTTCTTGAACAGGTTTACGCTCAGGGGCTTCACTATTGGTTCTAATAGTTTCTTGATAAACTTTTACGCAGGTTTTCCCTCCTTTCTCGCAAAAATGAATAACTGAGACGTCTTCATAGCTTACACCCCACCAAACTATTACGGAACACAGATGATGTAAGCTCTATGTACACATTTTTTTTCCTTATCTTTAGAGTTTTAAGCACGCATTGCGTATACACGGTAATTTTGGTGGTTGAGATTCTTCATCCTCAAAAGCGTCGGTAGCGAATTTTCATCTGTGGCCATTAAAAGCATGCCGCCGTAACAGTACTTTTGCTTTAACCCATTTAAGACTGGTGTTGCGAAAACGCAATATTAAATTCTGAACTATTTTTAAACATTGTTCTGGTTATTGTTTCTCAGTTAAACTAAAATTTTATTTTTCATACTTTAATTGTTGGTTTAAAATTAATTTCATTTTCAAATAGCAAAATTTTCACATCTAGATCAAAGGATTTTATTTTCATGTTTTAAAGAAAAATAATTGAAACTTCGAGCGGTCTTTAATCAGTTAAGATACCTCTGGCGCTTTAATTATTTTCTTAAAAAAATGGCCAGTTATTTTTCAATAACCTTTTAGTCTAAGGTCTTCGTATGCAAATCGAAACATTATTATTATTATTTATTTATTTATTGACATGTTCATCTGTTTTGTGCAAGAAGAGTCTTCTTCCGGCAAAGATTTCGACGAATCTCTCCCTGTTTGCTTTAACGAAAAAGTTAATGCTTTCATCGAGAGCAGAAGATCATTTCTAGCACGGTCCACAATGTTGTTGGTCTCAGAAAATAGTTGTTCGATAAATGAATAGAGCCGTTTGATGTCTAAAAGTTTAAGAGCCATAAAAATCTGCGCTATGATCTTTTTTTTTTCTCCCAACCAGAAAAATAACTGATGCACTTTTATGTTTGACGTTCATTCTACTTTGAATGATTTAAAACAACATGCTTAAATGACTACAGCTTTTTGATAAATATTGAAGAGAATCTCCAACGCGACGAGATTTAAAATCATCTGCTGCGTTTGAGTCATAACAGACGATCTCAAACTTTTGTATCAGAACCTATGTCACGACTAGATAATACCTTGCTTTCTTTTTCTGCTGTTTAATATTTAATTCAATTAGCCTTCAAATAATTTTTCTATTTTTCAACAAATCAAATCTACCCACAGTAGAGTATGTATTAACCTCCAAAATGGAGTAAACAATTTTCATCCTAGAAACAATTTTGCCAAAGTTCTGCCCGTAGTTTCGTGCTCAGAGGGTGGGTGAGTCAGTGGGTATTAACATCGCACTACTCAGACACATGAAGGCCTTTGGCGACGGACATCGTAATTTTGAACCATGGTCAAGTGCGATGAGCAGGACCACACCAAAGGAAATACATTTGAGCTTCGACATATTTAACGTGCATCAGCCCTACTGGACGGCGGGTCTTCAGCGGTACGAGGCTCAAACTCATGATATGCCAGCCACGTTCGTAACCTTGACCACCAGGCTACCACGTGCACAGCGGAATGAATAGCATGACTGAAATGTTGGATGCATTGCATCCAGTTCACGCGATTTTCATGTATAAAACTCGCAATCAGTCGAACTAGATTGCAATTGGTTCTTTCAACCTGATTAGATAGCCTTCGTTCTATAATAAACCGTTTTTATAAGCCCTACGTTTATGGGCCCTTCAAAGTCTATTATTGGGGTCTATTATATCTTCAAAGGGCGTTATTGCTTATAACTGAAGGAGCGCCATAACACTGGTTAGTTTTCGTAAAGATGGTTACAGATGGTTACATTTTATAAGGAACTGGGATACGTCAGTCCCTCATCTTGTTTTAGAATCGGCTTGGTTTTGCTCCTTGGCTGGTGATGGTGGGCGTGGAAATCGGTGGCAGGAACCAATGGAATAGCAGGCGCATGACTTCTTATGAGTGGCTTTGATTGGATGATGGGAGTGAGCTTCGAAAGTTTTCGTAAAAATTTTTAGCTACCATTTTAGCGGTTAGTTTTCCGAAGGGTCAATAATTCAACCCATTTGCTCTGAAATTATATACAATTTACAAGAAAGCAACAGTTTGTTCTGGTTTAGATGCGGGATGGGGACCAATGAATCTAATTAAACTATTTCGACGGGGGGATGTTAATTCTCCAGTTGAACGCGCATTTTAACAATTCAAACACTGACATGTGTCGCATGATGAGGCATATTTCGTAGCCGTTTGCGTAATTTTGAGAAAGTATCAAATATATATTCTTTATTCTGTCGTAAGTTTTTCTAATGCCAAAATGATCGGCACACGAGTTGAAATGAAACTTTTTAAGCACTGATTCCAGTTAACATTTCGAAGCAATACAGTCGATATTCCTTTTCAGTAGATAAGACTGTGGTATAAAAAAGTAGCCGTCTGTAATGTTGAAATCCCAGAACGAAGCATCATATAAAGCAGTATTGAGAGGATCCTAGTGTCCGATCCTTTTAAATACTTAAAAATGCATCCAAGTTCTGGGTCATTTCGTCGTTCTCTTATTAACTGTTCTTTTGACGACAAAACAAGTGACCTGATTATGGCACACGCAATGCGAAGCATTGAACTCTCCTTAGTACACTGCTGGTCATCAAATTTCCAACGCTAGGAAGGACTGACCCGACGAAGGTCAAAATCACATAAAAGGAAAGAGAGGTTGGGATTTGAAATGATTAGTATTTCAGCGCATTAAGACGACGTAGGAGGGAGAAACGACAACTGAAGCACGCATAAAAGAAAAGTTGTGTAACGGGTTTCTCATTCGGAAAGCTCTTTATAACGTCGGAGTTTGCTCAGAATATAGTGTTAGGGCTCGAATAATAATAAGAAATGCTTACCAGCAAGTGTCGAGATTCGATAGAGGCGGGTTGATTGATTGAATATTAACGTCGCACTGTTCAGCTACACGAGGGCTTTTGGCGACTCGATAGAGGCGGGATTGTTGCCTATTGAGAGTGGACTATCGTTCCGTGATATCGCCCTTCGCACTGATCGAAATACTACCACTGTCATGCGAATATAGAATCAGTGGGTTGCTGATAGTCATGTTGAACGGGATGCAGGAACATCATGCCCACCCATGACTAACACCAAGAGGACAGACGTATTGTGAGGTTAGCCCTGCAAAACCGTACAACCCATTAGTCAGGAATCGGACATGTTTGCAGCACGCTGAGTAACTGCTCGTACGGTGCGACGACGTTTGCAGCAGCGTGGACTGCTAACACGGCGACCATTACCTCGACAATTCAGCATAGAGAAAGACGGCGACTAGTGCGCCAAACGACAAAGCTGAAGTGACACAATGTCGTCTTTTCAGACGAGTTCCGGTTTTCCGTGCAGTATTTTGACGGCTGTATACGTGTCCCAAGGCTCCGAAGAGATCGCTCGTGGCCTGCTAGCATTCGATATCGGCAAATGGGCCCTGCAACAGCGCACGGCTAACGAAAAAAGTTTAAAAAGTTTTTGCTAAACTACGCATTTTCTGAAAGTATAGGATCCGTATATATAAGCCAACCCCCTTACATTAAACTTTTTAATACCAAAAATTCCCGGCTAATACACGGAAATATACGGTACTTTAAACATCCTGTACACACAATCAATTGGAGATTGATTGGATCTCTGTTTGGAGCTATACAATTTGATCTCTAGCTTTCTTACCCACAGGAAATACCTCCCCGAGTTCTGTATAGTCGAAATTTTAAAATCTGTATCAATGCTTGGCAAAAAAAAGTCACACCAAATGCAACCAAGTCTTTGGCCCGTTCTATATAATGATTTCTAAGAAAATCCCATTGTAGTGACTGAGGTACATAGTATAGTATAGTACACCTCTCAACTGACCCCTAATATAAATTCCTCAATATTTTCTTTCTCACTAAACATTACAGTCGAGTCTGAATCCAGAGGTGAGAAACACTGAAGCGCCAGCTCTCCTCCCCTCCGAGGGTTCCGCACTCGAGAAGTAGCAACTCAAACACGACCTTACGATAGTAGTCGACAAGATACTAAACATTAGAAAATAACTAGACGCAAATAATCGCTGTGTGTGAATAACAACACATGTTACTCAAGAAATATCTACTAAGGTATACAACTAACTTAAATAATCAGAATGCACTCATGTAGTATTATATGCGGTTGTTGAGGATAAATTGTATGGAGAACTTAGTTCTGTCGGGCTCTAATCTCCTATCGGGTATTCTTAGATAACTACTAAATTTTCTGTTGCCCAGTGTAAGTTAATATATATACTTGAAATAAAGTTTTACTACTAAAATTAATAAAAATAATTTCTTTTAAGGGGAGAAAATTAAAATTATACTGAAAAAAAGCTTTTTTTATAAGCTACAAAAAGTGAAAATTTGGAGATCAGGAAAGTACACGGAGCAAGCCTAGCTCATCCGAATGCAGCAAAAGTCCGAAGTTTCGAGAAAGAAAAATTTCCGAAAAAAAGAGAGCAAAAGTTCTGCTTGGCCGAGACACGTTCGTTCAACAGTTCGGCTACTTGGGTAAATATAGTTCTGAAAGTTGAGCTTCCAATCAGAATTGACCTGCAGTTCGACCGAATTAAAAAGTTAAAATTTGAGAAATAAGAATTAAAATAATGAAATAGAGAAGAAAACAATAAATTAAATAAAATCTGGATTGACCAAGATGTGTGTCTCTTGGTCTTTTAGGAAATTGATCTGGAATATAAGAAGCTATTGCATTAGCAAATGTATTTCCATGTTCATCTATGTCTATAAAGAATTTTATTGAATACTTTTGGATAGTCTGCCTTATTGTAGGGATTCTGCACGCTTTTCTGGGATCCGAGTTTCTCGTATACCAACATACATCTAGAATAACATTTTGGGATTTTTCAATTAAATCAATTATTAAAACAATTATTTCAATTACAATCAATCAGAGAAGGCGTAGGTGAGGAAGGGTTTCAGAATTAGTGTGAAGATAAGCAGTTTATAACGTCCATTTAATTTAGACTCTTTGCAGATTGGGAAAAATAATTTAAGCGCGATATCATTAAATTTATTTCTAATACGTGTAATGTGTTGTCGGGAAAAGTGAAATTTTAAAAAATAATAACACCAAAGTACTTGGGTGTGCTGAGACCAGTGAATTCTTTGATTTTGAAGAATGATTTCAGGGGTTAGTTTATGCGGAGCAAAAAACACTGCTTCTGTTTTTTGAGGCACTTAATGCGATTTCATAAACGGAGAATCGTATTTCGAGGCGAGCTAGATGTGCGTTTAAATTTTGAACAAATGCATCATGATTTTTATGTTGAACGACGATGACTGTGTCATCGAAGTACATACAGAGCAAAGTTTTGTCACTTTGCATCGTTAACATAAATGCTAAATAAGACGGGGCTAAGCAAATACCCTTGAGGAATTCCGGCAGTTATTGGTCTATCATGGGAGTGAGATCTATAAATTTTTACAGTGAAAGTTCTATAACTGAGATAGGAGTTGATTAGAGTGATTAGTGGGGGTAGGGTTTTGCAACTAATTTAAAGATGAGGCCTGTGTTCCAGACCCTATCGAAAGCTTTTTGGATGTCCAAAAAAACTGCACCCGTACGCCTGCATTTCTTTTTTCCGGCCTTAATAAGTTCAATTACTCATAATAATTTAGTGAGTGGTGAAGAGACGAGGACGGAACTCATGATGTGTGTTCCAAATCTAAGATGTTATTCTTATCCAGGTGATCACTAAGTTTGATTAGAATAATTTTTCCTGCCAGTTTTCAAAGTACAAGAAGAAGAAGAAGAAGTGAGATTGGTTTACAACTTTCTGGGTTGGTAGGGTCGTTCCCTGGTTTCAGAATCGGGACTACAGCTGCAGTTTTCCAGAAGTTAGGAAACTAAGAGTTGGGTTGTTGTAGGTAATTTTAAAGGTAGCAAGTAAAGGTAGTTTTTTAAGCATTTTATATTAGTATCCCTTCTCTACCCTAGGGAATTTTTTTAATTTTAATCTTTTTAATATAATCAATTTCCGATGGCAGAGGGGGAGAGTTATCAGAATTGTTATCATTTGCAAAGTATGTATCGACGATGTTTGACTATTATATCCTTTTGTGGGTTGTGAATATTATTTAGTTTGAATCGGTTCTCTAACGATTGAACAATTATATCTCCTTTTTGCTGGAATCACCAAGAACGTGTCCATTGGAGCCATTAAGGGCGGATATTGGGGGGGCTTTTTCCTAAATGCCTTTGCAATTCTCCAAAGGGAATTGTGTGCGGTGTTCAGGGTAGAAAAAGTATCATTCCATACTTGTTCCACTACCAAAGTTTACGTGCTTTATTACGTTCTTTGAAAAGGTTTTTGAGCTCACCCTGAACAAATGGTTACTCTGGATGATTAATTAGCTTAGAACCCTTTTTATGAGCATTTAAAATTTCGTTTAGGAGATTTCTGACTTGGGAGTCAATGTCGTGGGTCGAAATTATCATAATTCCCTACGTTTTTCGTAAAGATGCTCCAATCAGTATTAAGTTGTAGAGGGGATAGTTCAAATTTGGAAGTATTAGAGAAATTTAATTTAATTGGGTTATGATCAGAGCTTAATTCAGGTAAAAAGTCTACTGTACAAAACCAAGATAAATTTTTGACGAGTTCATAAACCACAATTAAAGTAGTGTTCATGTCATATCCAGTGGGGGTGGATGGGGCTACAAGGTCTATTTTATTACTTTTAACATATTTTAGTAGCCTACATCTTCTGTTATTAAAATTTGAGCAGCCCTAAGAGGTGTGTCTTGCATTAGAATCTCTCATGGGAATGTGTGGTTGATTTTTCTATTTTGAAAAAGGTATCGAGGTCAGTACCCTCAAACATTAAAGTAGAAATAGGTCGAGATATATAGAGAAAATAGATATAGAAACCAAAAGGAGAGTTCCCGATCTTTGCACAACCAGAATTGGTTCTACATTTCTTAATTAGGATAGCAGTTCCACCGCCAGTTCTAGTTGTCTGGATTCTGTCACTCCTATAATAAATATAATTTGAGATATTGAGAGAATTTTCTGGTCTCGGGTGTGTTTCTAGGCTGAACAATACGCGTTGAGGTCGAGTAATTCAACAATAAGCGACTTCATACCGCCTGCATTCCAGGAGAATATTGTAAAGTAGGGGTCTTCAATCCGTGACCCGCAGGCATTTTGGTGGCTCTTCATTTGAATCCGAGGCAATTTAAAGAAAAATTCCCTTGTCTGCTTTTTATTTTTGTCGTAAAAAACACCATTTTTTCTGTTATTCTTGATATTTAAAACATTTTATTGGTGTGCTTGATATCCAATTTTCTTAAAATGACGAATTTTTCAAAAATTCCATTGTATCTTAAATAATTTCAAATATAAAAATTCTGACTATACATAAAAATCTCCGAAGTTTTCAGAATAAAAGATGGACTTTTATCTTTTACACTCAAAGTATTTTAATTCGACTTCCATTTAATGTTTTTGAAACCGATATATGTATATATATAAATCTGTACCACCACCTCTACCCTTAGAATTAGTAGTAGTATTGTAAAACAAAAAACTTCCTTTCTTATTTAAATTTCCTGGCATTTTTTTTGACAGCCGTGTGGCCCGCGGATCATTGTAAATTTGTTGATGTGGCCCACGGATCATTGTGGATTTATTGATATGGCCCTCGAGCGTTAAAGGTATAGGACCCCTATTGTAAAGCCAAAAAAGGAATTACGCATCACTGACAGTTAAGGTGGAAACAGAGGAACAAACTCCTTTCAACAGATAATTAAGCTTGTCTGCCGGATTTGTGCTATTAAAATATTTTTCCATCTCGCTGTACAGCTGAGGAAAAAAAATTAAAAATATTTTAGATTTCAAGTAAAGCTATGCTAAAATTAAATTCATTATTTTAATTTTGATTACTGTTAGAACTTTGTTGAGGGTTTTTATTGCTATTACAGAAGGTCGTTCGTACTTTATGGAAACAATTTTGTAACTTATGTTCCCGTTTACATTTTGAGATAAAACTTTGGTAACTTAGAATAATCGCCTGCTAATGTTTTCTTTTGATTGGGAATGTAAAATAAAGGATTTATTTTAATAATGGCTCTTAAAATTGATAGATGGCCCGAAGATTATGAAAATACGCCTTCCGAGGAGAAATATTCGTATCAACAAATTATAAGGCAGAGTAAGAATCCCGGTTATTGCATTTTTTAAAAGGTATTTATAATATATTACATTTGAAAGGAAAAAAGGTCTAGCTGAATGTTACAATTAAAACTTGACTATGAAACCTCATCCTAAGACTGTCCGAACGCAGGTAACTATCAAGAAAGTAAAGTGTCTAATCCAAAAAGAAAATCCGCCGACTCAAAAGATTCCTGGCATCGAAACTAGGAATGCCTTCCAGCACTGTAATTAAAATGATATATATACAATGATTTGAAGTTTAAAAAAAAGCTTAAACCTTAAGTTTATCTTCTTTTGCAAAAACATATTGTTGAAAGAAAAATAAATTGTGGAAACCCCCTAGCTGCTGAAAAATGGAGATTTGTGTTAACACTAGATGAGCCATGCGTATATTTAAGTAACTGTACTAAAAGAATGTCAATTTCCTATTGCTCAACTGAAGGGATTAATCGTACGAAATGGCTTCATCAGTGTACAGGAAAGTTCCCAAGGAGATTCATGAAAGTTGCAAAATCTTGCTGCAAAGGCAAATTAGAGAAATTTTAAAAAAAGTCTCACGTAAATTAATTCACTCTATTATCAGCAGAATATTTAAGAACCAATTTTTTAAGAAGAAATTCCAGCCTTGTATGAAAAGGACATTGATAAAGTAGAGCTTCATATGGACAAGGCCTCCAGTCACACGTCTAAGCCAACTGCTGCTTATTTAGCAAAGAAAGCAGGGGCGTAGCTACTACCGTATCAATGATACGGGGCCCCAATATGTGTAACTACAATACCACTAACAAGGCTTTCTTTTCTAAAAAGCGCCCCCCGAAAGTGTTTTGATACGGGGCCCACTCAGAACTAGCTACACTAGTGAAAGAAAGGATCAGAAACAATAATAACGTGTATCCCATTTGATGAGATACCTTTAAAGTCACCTGACGCTTCTCAAATAGACATTTGTGCTTTCGGTTAATTAAAACGAGCCTTAGAAAAACGGCATCCAAGAACACTAAACGGACATAGGAAAGTAGTTCAAGAGGAAAGGAGTAAAAATGGTAGGATAGTACCAAGAAAAAGTTTACTTTCATAGAAAATTCGAGCAAGCGTTATTGTCAAAAATCATAACTATCAGATAGAAGTATATCGCCACAAAAAATACGGCATTTATGGATAAAAATTAACTATCAAAATTGTTTCCATAAAGTGTGAACGATATTCTGCATTATTAATTTTTTCTGATGGCCTTGGGGGTTCAGCTACACGTGCTGCAATCTTTTGAGTAGTATTGGAGGTGAGCATTTGCGCAAAACTTATACCTGGGATAATTCGGGGATTCATATTAGATTGGTTTGCATTTCCGTTTCTTTTTCTTCTGCGTTTTTACCCTTACCGGGGAATAGAGGGCATTCTATGGATGAGGCCGTATGACCTCTAGTATTGCAGTTAATACAGAATGGGTTTTCCACTGTCCTGTGACTTTCGCCCGATTTTAGACAGCGCGTTTTCATATTACTATTTTAGCTGGCATGGTGGAAATAATTGCAGCTATAGCACTGCGCTATTCTAGATCCTTTCCAAAAGGATATAGTTTTATCTGCATGAACTGACAACTGTGGACCTGGAAAACTTCGACATTCTCGTCCCGGGTCATCTATGATCATATGAATGGGGGAGGGGGCTTTTGGTTTTAAATTGACGCAATTGCGCCACTTTCTCAACTTTATATAATTCCTTTATTTAGATAAATTTTTTTAAATCATCTGCATCTGTGGTTGATCGGAGTCCTCTGATTACAAGCTTTTGAAAGAGAATAGTGGTATTTCCCGATGGTGATCTTCACTCTCGGATTGTATTTTAATATAGTCTTCAGAAAGGGTGGAGGTGGCTGTGGGGCGTGATCTGTGAAGGTCTTGTAAAATTAAGTTGTATGATGCACAAAGTAGCATCATTAAGGGTTGGATTTTGGAGGAGGGAGGAACTTCATCCTCGGTATCAAGTCTTTACAATGTTGAGTGCTGCAAAGCTATTTTTAACATTGATAGGTTGAACATGGGGTGTGGGAATAGTTTATACTGGCTTTGGGGGCGCAGCAAAACCGTCCTGATCTCCATTTCGATTTTTTGTATTAGGGCAACGTAGTTCTGCCGGCCATAAAATCGGCTCGGCTAAGCGTTTTTTCATCTGCTTGGAGGTTGTGGGTGCAAAGGCACACTGGACAAGGTAGAAAATTAGTCATCTTACCCGTCAAGGTCTTTCTTTTCTTCTCTAGTCCGGCCAAGTTAGTCTCCAGGCTCTTTGTAATCTCTGGCTTCGCCGCAGGATCAGCTGACTCTATATCAAGCATACTCTTAACATATGCCTTCCCGGAAACAAAACATTTTATTTGCTTATCAAGGCTCGTTATAGTTCATTTTAGTTCAGGTGATAAGGAGGGGCTGTCTTTCTCCATTTGTTGCTCGTTTTGGTCTTTAACTAAGATCTTCATGATACGTCCTTCGCGTTCGATGTCTTTATATAAGGGCTGCCCAAATAAAAAGTGAACATACGTGATTGCGCAAGAATGAGAGCAGAACAGGGACATGAAGGACAGTAGGAAGTGTACACCGCATACGATGTTTAACAGTGAAACCTGTTAGTGCTAGAGGAAATTAATCGAAAGTAAAGTCGTGCTATATAAGGATGTGTCCAGATACGAACAGCGTGCGGTAGTACGGTTTCTGATTGCAGGAGGTGAGTTTAATGCGACATCTATCGACAAATAGTGGCAGCCTATGGCCAGCACTGTTTAGGTCGAACGTCTTGGAATAATTAGTGTAAAAGTTTTGGAAAAGGGCAGGAAAAGATATTGGATCTCCAAGACAATACTCATCCCACGTCTCCGATAAAACCAAGGTACAATAACTTTAAAAAACTGCGTTGGGGAAATGTTAGAACACCCACCGTACGGTACGGATTTGTCCCCATGTGACTTCTAGGTATTTAGGCCACTTAAGACGGTATTGCGTTTCTGTTTGGACGATGAAGTGAAGGAAACTGGACTGGACTTCTTCAAGAATTAACCACGTTCTTTCTAGAGTGAGTTCTTTCCTGTGTTACAACCCCCCCACACAGTGATTTTTTTAATTTCCTGTAAAATCATAATTTTTATTGAACTTGTGCACTGTTCATTTAGGCAACCCTTATATATGCGAGGCTAGATCGGCAAGTCCTTAAAATCTGTCTCCAACAAAACAGTGAAAGCTGTCTACTTTTAAATAGACGATTCGAATCAAACGCTAAATGAGATTGTCCCGAGAATTTCTCACGTTGGAGATCCCTCTCAAATTAAGCAACTTTATGGATCCAAGTAAGGAATTACTAACTAGCTGATTTAACCTATAAGTTGAACTGGAAGTGAAAATCTCCGTTAACTTTGTTCTGATCACAGGTAATTAACTTCCCTCTCTCTCTCACTCATTTTTATACATCATAACCAATCTGCAAGTCCCATTTCCATTGAAAGGAGGTCAAACTGACCACCTGACCGGAACATCTGCTCATGCACCTCAGGGCCCATTGTCGCGTATACTGAGTTGAGCACAGTAGCCCTTGGCCATCATGAGCTGTCGCGCCACTGAATTAAGTTTAATTTAAGAAATCATAAGAATTTTGAAAAATTGCTTCGGGTCATGTGCAGCTATAATTGTGACGAAATTATTTCGCATAATCGGTTTTTTTAGCACTATTTATGTGCAAGATACTTTCACTATTTATTCATTTTGCAATCACTTACTTTTAGAGCCCGACGATGGCAGAGGAGAAAAGAAAAATAGACGATGAGTGTCGGCAATTTCAAGAATGGAGTTTGAAATACTTCCTTATCAAATCCGGCGAGAAAGCACTGTGTATGATTTGCAACGTAACCGTGGCTGTGTTGAAAGAAAACAACTTGCGCCGTCATCATCGATACAAAGATCAGGAGAAATACGCCCAGTTGGAAGGTAAGGTCCGTGCAGAAAAATTTTCCGAATTACAAAATCAACTCACCTTTCAAAGGACAGTAAATCCTCAAATGAAAAAGGATCCTGAACTAAGGTCAGTTATAAAGCTGCCTACTTCCCACCGTGGGCAGTTTTCCCGATCTGGCTCACGGAAATTATTTTATGGCTTTAAAGTATCTGCATAATTATATCTAATGATCAAAAATCATAGTAATTAATATAAATTGGGTATTATTTTCTGTTTTTTATTAAGAAATAAGGTTAATAAGGTCTTAACTAATTTATGTCAAGTTTGAATTTGATCAAGAATAAATTATTGCTAAGTGGAACTGATTTTTGAACAAGGATCTAAGGATATAAACAGAAGCAGTAATTTACACGTGGGAGACTATAAACAAGAAATAGTGTGGCAAGTTAAAAAAATTAAATTTTAACAGATTAAACAAATACAATCAAACATAACATTGTACATATACAATCAATCAATCAGATAGTGTTTAAAAGGACTTGTGCCACCCTTTGAGCAATTTTTTTTTATTTATGTATTTAAAAATTATATTTTAGCATTTCATATAATGTTTATATTTAAGAAAATGATACAAGATAAAAGTTTTGCACATATTATTCACACAATTTTACAAATTTAATTTTTTTTTTAACTTGGAAATTTTTAGAATTTTATTGTTTTTGAGTTAATTTTTTTGACATGAAATTTTTGTAATATTTCTGAGGATGTTTTAAACACCTTTAAGGATCGATTTTACAATACCTTAATTAATTTTGGAGAAAAAATGTCGATATATATGCCAAATTTCAACCAAAAGCCTAATATTTCCCACATTTCATTTTTTTAAAAAAAAAGAAGCATTCAATTTACAGCAAAATGGATCCCTTTTTTTGTTATATGCATTACAATAAGAACCCGGGAAAAATGGAAGTGATTGGTAAATAATTGTGAAAGAAGTAGTATTTTGAATGCGAAAAAAAACAAACTGAGAAAAACCATCTTAAAGTTTATAATTCTGAAAAAATAATTATTATAAGCTTAAATAAACATAAAATACCACACTAAAATATTAGCTATATATTTTTCTTAAAAATAAAAAAATCTAATATAAAGCTTACTCCCCCGACAACCACGCATCATTCGACTTGAAGAACTTTTCATTTCTATGGCACCTCATCCATTTTTCCCTACAAACGAGCTGAAGCTTTTAACAATTTTTCTAAATTTTAATTGCTGCTGGTCCTCATATTTATCAAAATCCGTTGTAGTCCTAACTTAACTCAAAACAACATTAGTTTTGCGTGCTTGGTATCTTGCTCTTCCTTCACACATTGAATAAGGCACGCCGAGAAAAACCATCGGCCAACGCTGAAAAAAAAAATCATAACTTTGGGAATTTCAAGAAGTAGCAGTTAAATTTAGTATTAAATTAAAGGTCCATATCTATATGTGACTTTAGTGTTACTGTGATCAATCCGTGTCAATCCCAAAAGTTCTAGTCCATTAAACACAAAAAACTAACATACGTTAGTAGGAGTTGCATACTGTACTAAATGTTGTTTTTACAATTTTTAATCAAACTTGAACCTAATTTTAAAGTCAAATCAAGAAATTACTTACCTATGACATTTATTTTTAAAAAAAACCCGTTAAAATCTTTTTCAGACGAAACGATAGAACTTGCGACTGCAAAATGAGGCTCGCAAGTATTTCTTGTAGCAAGAACAAACCAGATCTAAACCGATGATTGTTGACTATTTCCATTCGCGTACTGACAAAAAACTGTTTACCACATGGCTAGGGAACTCAAAAGGACCATAAATTGGGGTTCTTGTTTAATTTTGCGCAATTTCATTTTTAGGGTTTCTGTGCGCCAGATTGGGTAAACTGCCCACCGTGCGTCCTGGTTAAAAGTGGCAAACCGTTTATAGATGATGAAGTATTGAAGGGATGCTTATCGGAAGAGGCTGAGAAACCTCGCATAGAAAAAACGTCAAACAGAAATCCCTTTCCCTCAACTGCAAAAAGTCTATTGCTGATTGTCCTCAAGCGTATTTAAAAATTCTACCACATTCTCCGTTTCACAAAAACCTTTTTTCGATAAGATTGCTATTCCTGAAGCGGTTCTTACTCCAAAGGTGGAAACGGTTTGACATCACTGAAATGAACTGAGTTCATATTAATGCTGAGAGAGAAAAAAATCAACACACACACGTTACTTAACTCTACAACTTTCATAAAATCGAATAGCAATATCTCAATGTTAAATGTGCAATGGGAGTGCAATAAACCTTGATCCTAACTATAAATAATGAAGATTCTCACGTAGAAAATGGCTTCGAGGTACCTATTACACGATTCTATAAAAAATTACGCAAGTTTCCTGCTAACTCGCAGACTTTGATAAAAAAAATTTACATATTCAATTCACAGTATTTTACCTTACAATCACCTCTACTTTTTTTACTTCATACCCCTTTAAATAGCAAATTTATTTAACATTTCGCATCTCCTATTCAAGGCGAGGTTTTGAAATCAAGCAGCGATCCACAAAATATATTTCCCTAGAAATTACTTAAAAACGCGTGAAGATACACTACAAGTTTATCTAAGTGGATGGCCGCATCTTCGTCCGGAAGCATTTCCGTTGCTATCATTCAAATCTGTCACCTCTGTTGGTACTTCCAATTTGCTACAACCTGATTTGGGATTTTCCTTTTTACCATGAACGGCATGCGTTTTACAATATAAGCCGAAAACAACCAATTTTGTAAATTGTTCGTAGCTTTCACCCTTTAGTAGCTTCCATAGTTGGCTTGGAAGTCAAAATCACGATGAAACTGCTCCATTTCTCCATTACACATACGATTGCAATGTTTTCCGCTTTCCTCCGACACCATTTACTTACCTTCCATTGCTAGTAGTGCATCTATCTTCAAAAAGTAGGCAGTGGTTGCATTAATGTAACGGCACTATGTATTATCTTTCAATGAAAAAGACAACATTTTGAATTAGAGATTTTCTTTTTAATTTAAAAGATTAATACAAGGGACTCTCAACTTACGCACATAATTGGTTTTTGAAAGTGTGTGCAAATGTTGAATGTTCGAAAGTTGAGGGATGTAAAAAAAATACGCACCCAAACTGTGTTTCAAAGTATTTATTTATCAATAAGCATATACAGTCGAGCCCCGATTTAACGAATTCATCGAGATCGAACATTTCATTCGTTGATTCGAGTTTATTCGTAATAACGTGGTCCAAAAGAAAAAAAAGCTTTTGTACTTACCTTTTGGAAAGTCTACAATATGCAACTACACAAAAAGTGTCCACAGTTAAAAATTACACTTTTTACTCAGCAGCTTAAAATAAGCGAATATTACGCTTATTTTAAGCATAATAATCGCTATAAGCGAATTATTACGCCCCAGTCAGTTGGAAGTTTTAAAATAGTCACTGATAATCTTTTTAATTCTTGACTCAAAAGAGTTCTTTTTTTACTTTATGCAGAGCATAAAATAAAGTACAGCGTCATTTTTACATCCTGTTTCAAGAGGTATGTTTTCCCAGTTTCCAAACAATGTAAAGCATCAGAAAATGTAACAGTTTCGATAGGAGTTTCTCATTATTAATTTCTCTACCAGAATCGTTATTGGCATGTTAAGGCAAATGTGCAGAAATCAGTTAATCTGCAGATCATCTAGATAACCTGCACATTAATTAGTGCGATCTGTTAAAGTGTGGAAAATTGTTTCATTTCTCAAATTACCTAAGTAATCTGTGAATTAGCTAGATAATCTGTACATTACCTATTAAGACACCTTACACTTGAGAATCTCTGTTCACTCGTTAAAGTGAAAATAAGATCTTTGGTGGAACAACAGCTTAAATGTTATGTATTTATTTTTGGATATCTAAAGAATTACATTAATACAATCAAGAAAACAAACAACAAATAGTTGATAGAATCAATCTGAAAAACTATATCACAAAGAATCAAACGGTTTAACATATTATATTATTATAATTAAGAAATTCAATTCGTGAAACATGTTAAAATTATACTTATCAGTGCAATCAAAAAAATGGTTTCTAAATGTTTGGATAAATTGTTCTGGAATTAGTCAATGTTTAATCAAAATTCCTAATGGCTTTTGAGCTTTAACAGCAACAAGTGCAATATACTTATTAATGGGGTACTTGCTACACCTTGATACTATTATTTTAAAAGGAGAAAAAAAAAGGATCTTACCGCTTGATCAAAGAATGCTGGAGGCAATCTTTGGGTAAATGGAGGACGTATCCACGGAGCAGAAGCATTTCTATCACAGTTCCCATAATCATTGGTGTTCAAATATTTAGTATTTGGTGGTGTCTGTTGGTTGCCAGGTACCACATGATTATTGTGGATCAAATGAGGAATACATTCCTCATTGATCACTGTACTGTTCTCATAGACATAACAAGAATTATCTGGTATTTCATCACTACTTCTTGGTATTTTATTTTTATGGGGAGATTCAGGAGGCTGGAACACATTCAACACTCCAGTTTGAGGAACACAATTATTTGTGTTATGTTGATGACAAACTGAATTGGCCCTTTGAAGTACAGCAGCCTATCAATTATACAATGTTTTACAAATCGTACAGTTTTAAATGCATTTAGACACAAAAAAAAAAGTTATAAATAAAGCAAGAAATTAACAATCAAAAGCAAACCTTTTTGAAAACAATTGCACAGTAAAACTGTAAAATAAGAATAAGATATCTGCCACAAATCACACACACACAATCCATTTCCCTTACAAGTTTTTAAATACCTCATTATTATTCGGTACTTTTAAGCATGTTCATGTATATTATAAAGTAAGGAATTAAAAATTAAAAGTTTTACAAATTGAGAATTACTAATATAAACCTATATTTGAGAATTTCAAAAGAATTTTCTTTGGGATTTTTTTAAAATTTTCTTTCTTTTAATACCCAAGAATCTTAAAACAGTATGCAATAAGGAAATTAATTTGATGTGTTTTCCCCTCATTTTAGTTAGAAGTATTTGTAACCAGTACATGTGTGCATGTGTGTGTGTTTTATTTAAATAAACCTTTAAAATAATGTTTAAAGTTAAAGATGTGCAAATGTTTCAGGTAAATTATAAACTGAAATTTTTTAATAAAAAAAATATTACATTAAGCTTTTAAGTTTACATTAAGTTAAAAATATTAATTAAGTTTAATTAATTGGCACTTAAATGTTAACAGAATAAAATTTTAGAGGCAACATATGAAGTCATATCAACATTACATTAATATAATATGAAATAAAAGAAACAGAGCAAAACTATACAGTCGCATCTTGCATATTTTCAACTTCAATAATGTTGTTGTTGGCGTGTCCTTCCCGAAGGGAAGGAAGGAGAGTTGCCAGAGAGCCTGAGACAGGACTTTGATGATGTAAATTTCCTTAGTAGACATTTAATATTTAGAATTTACAATTTATTTGCTATTTGTGGCACTTAAAAGGTTTAGGATGTTTGATAAGGTATAATGTATCAAATTAAATTAAAAAAATACTCTATTTATCAATAAATTTCTTTATGAGATCCATTAAAATAAATAACTTATGTAAAGGATTAAAAACTTCACTAAACGAAAATTCTTTGCCAATTTTTTTATTATTTAATTTTTTTTAAAAAAAGAAAAGATTCTGAATTCTCTAAAATCCTTTGCCTCTTTTTTTAAAAGATTTTTAAAATATAAAGCAGATATTTAATAATTATAAATATAGAAAACGATATTATATAGAGGTCATTAAACACAATAAAGCTAAATTAGTGCAATTAATTAATATCTGAAATTTAATTGCACAAAGGAATAAGATAAATTCAATAATGAAATTAATAAAATTGTTTAAATTATGTATACTTATAATCATTGTGCTACACATTCAAATTGACCTTTTTTCTAAAATGCTTTAACTCAGTTTTTCCTCAGGATAATTAATTAAACTACAACAAATAAAGCATATTAACCTTTTTAGCCCCAAAAAATAAAGTGGCCAAGCTAAACATTGATTACAGTGCATTGTATAGTTTCTACATTTTGTGTGTGCAACACTATATAAATAAAATACATATTTAAGCAATGATGTAAAACACTAAAATTTTGATAAATGAAGAATCTAGTAAAAAAATTATGAATGCTACCTTTTAAAAAATTGAAAATTTTTTTTTAATTGTTTAAACAAATAATGAGCCTAACAGTAAAACAGTTTCATATCAGGCAAGAAATTCACTCATCAGACATGTCTACACAATTACTAAAATGAAAAAAAAAATCTACAGGTATAAAAATTTATGAATGTGCACAAATATATATATATATATATATATATATATATATATATATATATATATATATATATATATATATATGTATATATATATATATATATATATATATATATATATATATATATGTACATATATATATTGAACATTGAACATATTAAAATATTTCCAAGCATTCAAGAACAGCAAACATATACATATATGTTTCCTTAAAAACTCCACAAATTAAATATATATATAAAAGCAATTGCTTTGTAAAATTTTATATTTTAATGAAATATTTATATAAAAAAATAAGATTTCAATCAGCATTTAGAGAAAATTAATTTTAAAAATTGACAAAAAGTTGGGTTTTTTTAAAAAATTATTGAAAATAGATTTTAAAAAATTAAAAATTAGGAAATGAGCCATGGTTTTATCAGCTAATATTTATTACTTTCTATATACATTTCAATGCTTTGATATACATTTTAACTTCAATTGTATCAGGGGAAAACTTTCACATTTTAAATGAATGAAACCTTTCAAAACATGTTAGATTTTTTCCAAGTATGTACATTTATAAATACATTTTCTCTTGTATACTATTTTGGAAATTAAAAACCACTCACTGAATATATACATAGATAAAATCATAAAACAAAATAATGATTTAGAATTATATAATCTACAAAACAGAGAGGGAGATAAAATTTTAATAATTATAACCAAAAATATGAGGACTATTGCGGCAAGAAAATGTCAATGGACCAAAAATACAAAATTATTATATTTTCTAAAACTAATATATTTAATAACTCAAGATAGTGATGTAGGATTAAGCTTGCTTAGTAGGATTTCAACCTTCCTCTTTCAGCAGAAAAGTTATTCATAATAATACAGGGAAGAAATTAACAAAAAACAAAAATTTAATTTTAATAAAGCCTAAAAAGTTAACATATATTTAAACACTATGCTCAGTAAAAGATAACAAAATTTAAAAGTATAATTTATATATATATATATATTTATGGAAATAGTAACAAACGGAAAACATATTGAATAAAATGTAAAATTAAAAAATGGAGCAAACAAGTGAAGAAAAATGGATACTAGATTAAAGGCAATAATAGAATATAAACTAAAACTATAGCACCATCATTCTAAAATATTTGAAACTAAAAGAATTTCAAAGACAAAACAGAAAAGCTTTAAGTCAAAAATGTATAAAAAATAATGATAATCTATTATTTACATTATTTCTATAAATATAAATGCATAGAAAGCTATAAGGATAATCATGTTTTAAGCAATATCAATAAAACTGTTCGTAATTAAGTTTTTCTGCATAATCTGTGTAACAAGATCACAATTTATATGTAAGTAACAAAGAATAATATTTCTATAAATTGAGGCATGAGGAACTGAGGTAATAGAGTATGTCCCAAAGGCTACTTTAAAATGTAATATTTATGACCAAATTATTAAACTATTATCTACATTTAATTGTAAATCTAAAAAAAATCCGATTTGCTTCTAAATGTATTTTATTACATTCAAATATATTCTCTCTATACATAGTTTTACTAAATATAATTAAATCCTCTATGTGCTTATGTGTATGACAAAAATTAAAATTTATATTCTTCATCTCATAGTAGTACATATATATATTAAACAAGCAATTACTAGCTGGCACACCTTGGGGCAACACCTTAATCAGTTAATAAGGGTAATTGTGAGATATATATTTTATTCAATACAACTTGAATAATTATCTTATAATTTTTTCAAAGTTTATATAATTTAGTTTAAAGAATATATAATATATATTTGCTTGAGAACCTATATATATATATCATATTTTTTTATACCTATAAAACTATGAATTTCAACAAGAATGAGGTTCCAACTCATGTGGTCCAATTTAAATCTGACTATGAATCAAAATTATGAGACGTATCAATTGTACTTAGCAAATTTTTGTGTACGAATGAAAAGAGCAATTTGACATGCTCTATGCAAGCATAAAAGATTACAGCTATCCATACTGATATACTACTATAAGAAATATATGCTACTTTTTAAATGTTTTTTTTTCTACAAGTAATAAACATTTAACAAAAACAAAATGTTTTATTTTATAGAAGATTTATTGAGTGAAAATAGAAAATAAAATTAATATTTCCATGATTTAACCTTTAACATTTGGAACTTGTAATACAGCACATATTTTGTACAATTTCATTTTTTCTACTTTCAGTAATTTAAATTTTACATTACCTTCATAAATTTTAGTAACTAATCAATAAAAAATGACAAATATAAACATAATTCATAAGAAAATAGAAGAATGTGTAGAAAAAAAATTTATAACACAGACTAAGTATCGGTAAAATTAATTTAGAATCCAAAAAACTAAAAAGCTGTTGATTGATGGTTTATTAACATCCTACTTTGAAAAAACAGAAGGATAACTGACAGCATAACTTGTAATTTTGAGCCATGGTCAAGTGTCAAGTACGTCACCTTTCAAAATTCCACATCATGCCAATATAGGGGCTTTAAAATCTGACAAATTTAATATGCATCAGTTACTCTACAGAGGGGATTTTTAGAAGCACAAGGATTTGAACCCATGACTTGACAAAAACAACACTGGCCTTAAGTTTATGACCATGTGTGACCACTCATCTACCACAACCACTATAAAACTTTTTTTTATAAAGTCCATGCAGTTAAAAATAAAATAGTTTAATTTAAAAAGGCATGAGACATTTACATTTTTTTCCATATCCAATTTTTTTATTCATCAGCATATCGTTAATTAACAGGTAAGCAACAAAGGAAAAACTGTTGAATTCGTAAGGCACAATGTGTTCTAGATTTAAATATGGCCAAGAGCCTAAGATTAAAAAAATAAAAATGTTACTTCATTACTGTGATGACTAATTCAATATCAAATGATGCTGAGGAAATTGAGATCTAGATCACATATACACATAAAAAAAATTTTCAGTTATTCTCTCATAAATAGTAACACATCAGAAAATACAAAAGTACAAGAATGGAAAGTGAAATGGTCCATTCTTCAAATTCTGACTAGAATGAACATATAAAGGAACAGGCAAGATAAGGTATTCCACAAAATCTATCAGGAGTACAGCAGATAGATTGTGTGCCTGAATAAAGGCCTTAATTCTGCAGGTACATCAAATTCTGCACATATTTTTACAATGCTGACAAATTAATAAAATAAGGTGTTATTTTGTTGTGCAAGTTACTTTCCAATTTTAAAGTAACTCAAACGTAAAGTGTAATTCTTTTAAAATATACATGGTATTCAGTACAAAGCAATAATTTGCTTAAATTATACAAAATAAATTACTCCTACTTTAATATTAACAATTTTTAAAATATCATGCTTATCCTAATATCACTCTTTGAGTAAAAGAGTTTAATTATGTCACTCAAAACAATGTTCAAGAAATTCTTCATATAAAAAGATTTTTCTCTTATAACTGGTTTAATGGACAATCTATTTTTAAGAAACAATGCATGCCAAAAAAAGAAAATGCTCCAAAATAAAATGTTCTAGAATTACTAAATGTTAAGGTAAGGAATTTTTTCTGAAACCAATTTTATATATAACTTAATTTATAACACTAATATAAAATCTAAGTAAACAATCAATTTCAGCTAAATGACATTTAATCAAAAACTACTTTTAATATTTTTCATAATTCACAATGTTTAAACCAGAATAATCATGTTTATAAATAAGAAAAATTCATATCTCAACATGCTACGAAGAGTAATTTAAAGCAAGAGTAATGTTACATCATAAAATGCACAAGCTGTCATAAAATAAAAACAGGGGAAACAAAATAAATATACCTGTTCATATATCATTATTGAGTATAATGAGATATGTCAAATGATGTGTCAATACATATGCACATCTTTTAAAAGTGCTGGATATTTTCAATCATCATTTCACAACACAACAGCGACAGCTTCCGATAAGTTCAAGAATCGTAACGTAATGATAAAAATTTTACGGGCATATTTACACCTTTCGAAGAGGGAAGGGAGAATCTTAAATTAATGAAACAATAAGTGCAACAAAAATACTTGGCATTTCCAACAAGCTGTTGGAGAATCTAGACGTATAGCAAGATATGAAAGCACATTGAATTACTGAAATCATCTTAAAAAATTATCATGAATAACACTCATTATGCATTAATAAAGAGATTTTAAACACAACGGGATGACAATAGGATGTCTTCTACTCCGTAATGTTTTGAAACATGACAGATCATGGCGGCGCACGTTTGACAGGATCTCGGATATTCAACATATATTTATACAAGGAAAAAAACGACATAAGCCTATGAGACAGACAGCGAATCTCTTCATTACCGAAATTTCCGTTCTTTCTTCATCAAAATTGCAAAGTTCTTCGCAATAATAATAATAATTCTCGGCTGTCACGGATGGCGAATGAGCCATAGGAATACATTATGTGTAAAAACACGAAGAGATATTATAGTTATATATATATATATATATATATATATATATATATTCGTATCTCAGATTCTTTTAATTCAAATGCGCATGCGCTGTGCTAAGATTTGAGACGCGCTAGGTACTAAAATCGAAAATAAAAACAAAACAGAAACTAATAATGATCATTTTTTTTTTTAATAAATAAATGAGCAAAGTTATATCTTTCTATAGCAAAAGTTGAATAGTTATTGAGAAATATTTGACCTGTTTCTATCAAGTTATTATTTTAGAACACGTTTTAGAATAAACTGCTAAAATTCATTTAGATTTAAAATCGACGTCGAGAACCCAAGGGAGCTGCTTACTTGGCAGTAATTCCTTATTCGAAATAATTCTTTAAAAAAAAAATCCTAATATTATTTTTCTAAGTATACTGTTATACTAAATAAATAGAATGTGCTTAGTTTTTACTTTTTTATAATCTGAAGTTTTGTGGAACTCCTTAATGCAAAAACTGAAAATTTGTCTATAGATATTAAGTATAGCCTCGGATTAATTAGCCACAAACAAACATCAAATATTCTTTCAAAAATATCTGGCATCTTTATTTGTAAAGAGAAAGGGGCTTGAAATTGTTATTGAAGAAACCGAAAGTCAGATCGATATTTCAAATAGTCAGGTCGTTCAGATAGTCATGGCGCATCTCCAATTAGAGAAAACAGTCAAAACAACTAAGTGTTTATTAATAATGTGCTTAGAAAATCTCATGCGTAAAATTTGCGTGTGGCATTAACTGCTAAGTAGGTTTCTTTCTTGTAAGGTGAGATCCAGTTTTGACACGGACTATATGGTATTAAAGTACAGCTGCTGTTTTATGTTACAGTCTCCTCAGTGCAAATGAAATTTTAGTCACATCCTCTTGCTGACTTGTATAATGCTAAGCGGGCAACTTATGAATGCTTGAACCCCAAAAAGAAAAAATATTTCTAATACTTATTTTGACCCACACCCCCTGTCGTAACTGATTCATTCCAAACAATATATAAGCTTAACGCTCGGGGATTTAAAATTCAAACATGTCATATTTTTAAAAGTAGGAAGACCAAACTTAGCATGTTATTATTTTTCATTCAACGGCTCAAAAAACATACGCGCAAGGAAATGTGTATAATACTTATAACAAAGAATATCTTGAAATTAAAATGGAAGACCTCCAGAAGCGGAAAACACCTAACCAATGTTATGCCAATGCGGTTCATTATACTTTCATTCTCGAAATTTTGTACTTGTGCCCGTCACTGTTTCAAATGCGAAAATAATTGTGAATCCAAATTTTACTGTAAATCTTTAAGAACTCCAACTAAATGTTATAAATGTGGTGACCTTTACACAGCTAACTATTCAAAATGCTCCAAGACTGCAAATTTTTTAAAATTTTCTCCTCCCCAGCAAAAAAAAATAAATTGTTTGGGTACAGAAGACTTAGCAAAGTCTTTACGCAGGCCTCCGCAGAAATTTCCTCAATAAAAATCCTAAGGAATTCCAATTTACTCTTTTTCTCTGAATAACAAGTCGTGTGAAATAACAAAACTAAGAAAAAAAATTTAAAAATAATTTTAAATAGTCAAAGATTCCTTGAAAATTTATCTCTCTGGCAAAACTGGTTAAAACCTTATAACCCCCCCAGCCTCAATCAGAAATATATTTTTGTATGACTAGGGTAAAGTATTTTTCTTTTCCCTCCTCATTAGCAAGAGCAACAATTGCATTTTCAATAAACTGAATTAAATAAAAGATTTGGCAATTGATCATAAACTAGACATCACAGAAATAAAAAAAGAAATTCATCTCAATCTACCTAATCTAATTTTAAGTTATACAGACCATCTCCCACTGCGGCAAAGACATCAATACTATCATTAAGAACTGTATCTCTCATAATTTAATTGTTAAAAAAAGTTCTCTTTCTCTTTTATCTGTAAATACCCCAATACACGTTAAAAACAATACTGGTTAGTTTCTAAACGCCATCATTATTTTTCAACCTCCCTTAATTTAATAAGTAATTCAAAACGAAAATATTTTTAATGGTACTTTTGGTATCATTTTTGCCGATTTTAAACCAAAGCACTCTTTTAGGAACCAAGGTCGAGCTAATAGGCAGAATTGTATAATGACCTTTGTGTAAGCAGTTAATGTATTGCTGGTATATACAGGGCGTCCCGAAACTCAACATCAAGTGGTTGCGAGGTGAAAGGGGGATCATATCTCTGTCCTGGAAAAAATTGTAAAAAAAAAAAAAAAAAAAAAAATCCCTACTTCTTGGTTAAGTGAGCGGAGGATATTTTTCAAAATATGGAAAATTGACACCCTGCATCACATCATTAGCTCCTGTGATTACAAATTTCACAATTTTACGATGATTTTTTTCACTGACGCTTTCGTACATAACTGTACTATTAATAATAGTTATTAGACGGGCAAAACACTTTGCTGGTTAGCTAAAATTAACGTAGTTTGTTTGAATCGGGGTTTCAGAAAAATATGTCATCTAACTTAGACTTTCTTTAAAAAGAAGGATATTGCATACAACGCCAGGTAAGTTTCTCAAAAGAGGGTCTATTTAGTTAAGATTCCAAAATAATACAACGCTTGTTCTTTTCTATCCATAACAATCAGAGTGTTTTTACTTGCAAAATATCTTCATTTAAAAAAACACCTCTGTTGACACCCTCCATCACATCATTTGGTACTGTGACTACAAATTCTCCAATTTCATAGTGATTTTTTCCCAAGAGTTATCTTAAATAGCCATGCTTTTTATCACAATCATAAATCGAGCAAAAAACTTTACTGGTTTAATTAAAATTAACGTAGTTTGAGTCATTTTTAGAAAATGATCTCGCCTAACTTTGACACCCCATAAAAAGAAAAATATACTCTAAGCAAGTTCTTATAGTTAGCCGAATGGGGTCCAACACTAAACCACGCGTCTGAGGGGAGCGCTCGATTCAAGCTTACAGTACATCGATCAATAAAATTCTTATCTTCTTATTTTTACTTAAATTTCTGGGTTTTTTTTCAATCTTTAATTTTTAACCAATAACTTCTGTTTCTATTTGAAATCCTCTCTTCAGTTTGAGACTTTTGCCAAGTTTTTATATAGTACAGCCCAGTAGCGTACACAGGAATTTTTCAGGGGGTCCGGGGGTCGAAAGTTCATCATTCTTGTATCATGCTCCTTCTGATTTTGTCGATTTTCGGGAACAAAACATAGTAAAAAACTTATTATTGAATAAATAATTAGCATTAATTAGTAAAATTAATCATTAATAACAAATACTTAATTAAATTTTACGTACTATATGCTTAGAATAATAATCAATCGGAAAAAATATCAAGGGCTTTGGGAGGAGTTCCGACCCCCCAGGACCCCTTGTGTGCGCCACTGGTACAGCCACATCAGAGATAAACGTTCGAGAGAACAAAAGCTCCAGGTCCTTATAATCATTAACTTTTAGAAATGAGGTACTAGTTCAGGTGACATACTCAACATCTGATATCCTGTCAGCAGTGTCGGCCTATCTATTGGGCACTTGGAGTGGGTCCCCAGGGCCCAGAAGGGCCCGGATAAGCTGGACTTAATCAGATTTTCTGGTTATAAATTTCGATCCTCCAGTGCCAAGGAGGCCCCTGTAGATCTTCTGCGCCCAGGGCCCGAAATGAGCTTAAACAGGCACTGGCAGTCACGACGCTTGAAATTAAAAGAACCATCACGAACAGTTATAGTTCAGCTCTAAAGAGAAGAGACATTGTTTTAAACCAAACAACAAAGACTTTGTTAATTAAACCAATAGCATTTAACGAAATTTTAATTAAATCATTTCACAAAAGCTATTGTCACATTGGAGAATTTTTTTTTCATTGGAAGCAATGGAATGTACAATGTATGCGATAATAATATTTTTTTACCATATTCACAGACAAATAAAGGAAGAAGAAAAGAAATTTTCTGAAAGTCTCTTTTCAAGAAACAGTGCTTCATTTCTTATATTTTTTTTTGTATTAGAAGTAAATGGCAACACATTATTTAAAATTTTATAACGAAATTTGAAATTAACGCCTTTTGCGAACAAGTTTATGAATATACCTTTCTGCGCTTCAGAACAATCGCAATTTTTTTGTTAAATTTCAGTCATAAAAAGACTGATAAAGGTAAAATATTGTTTAAAAAGAATAAAATAAAGAAATGTTATTGATATATCTCTGCACGAAAACTACGAATCTTTTAGTATCGACTAACTAATTACTTGTAAAATATTTGGTCTTCTCAAAATGCTTGACTTCGAGGTTGCTTTTTAATGTTCTGAAAGAATTTCTTCTGTGTCAATATTTTTATCTTCATTTTTTCAAAGTTTGTTGTAGAAGAATATGCTACCTTTACCTGGGATCATTCTTTCGGGGGATTGTACATCCCAAACCACAAAATGAGCCTCCTTTTCAATTGCGGAAAGGCGAGTTTCTTTCTTTGATGGCTTTATTTTGCTTTTTGTGTCGGGTGGCTCTAATTTTAATGATATGATTTTCCATTGTAGAGACAAAGATTTAATTTGTCTAGTTGATGATAATCCTTACTATATTCTTTAGTTTTCTGAAGTTTTCTTGCCTTTTTTAAAATTGTTTTAAATTAGACTTCCATTCAGATTTGTAAAAAATAAGGAAGAGTTGTATATTTTTGAAATGGTTGAGGGCCAAGAAATAATTTTTGTTAAGCTTAGCTTAACAGCTGTTTCGTGTAAATTACATTTAAGTTTTCTAACCTGCAAATGTTATATCCAATACTCTTAATGCAACAAGTATATTTTACAATAACATTTATATATCGAGAAACATGCTTTCTTTAAATAATGATAAATGAAAACTATCATAAAAAAGTGTTAAATCTGATTCTCTAGTAAGATAATGTGTTGAAATTATTCCAATAGTCCTTGTTTGGGGGATGATTTTTATTAAATGCTTATAAGGCAGAATTGTTTATGTAAGTATCATTGAAATATTTTCTCTGAAGTAATTGCTGAATTAAATATAAATGTGACTTATTGAGTTTTTTTTTTGACAATGACTAAAAATATTCTTTTGTTTATGCAAGAATGGAGTGAGAGAGAAAAATATTACTTGATCTAAAAGCTTGAGTCCAAGTACATAATTTTATGTAGATTTTGTGATAGGAAAAACATGGAAAAAATGTTAAAGAAAAGAATTCTATTTTTTTTTTCTCTTCAGAACATGGAAGACTAATAGTCTTAGACTGAACAAATAGGTACAAGCTTTTCCTTCAATTTCAAAGGATATTATACTGGTACTAGTTGTAAGTAATTTAAGAAAATATTAAAGCTTTTTGATAAATCACTTTTCTTGTTGAAAATTTTTTTAATCCCGATTTATTTTCTTCTCATTATGTATCATTTTTCTTTTTGAGAGAAAAAAACCCTATTATGTTATTTTTCATTTAAAATATATTTGATATTAATTAAAACTATTCACTTGTATTAGTAGACTAAGAAAATATTAAATTTTTTTTTTCCATTTTGAAAACTTGACCGATGTCATTAAATGATGAAATATTGATTCAAGTAGTTACCAAATCTCTTTTTGTAGATCATTGTATTTTACCTATTCTGCTTTAGATAATATGTTCTGTCATTTTATTCTCGTTATGTTGAAATTTTTCTCTTATCTAAATCTAGTGACTAGTTATTTTTCTTAAAATCTTTTGAAGTTCAGTGGGAATCTTTTTAGCAGTACTTTATCATTTTTTAAAAATAGTTTTGTCATCTTCTGTAATGCATGTTTGTAAGTGTACTTATATAACATCTGTTTAAATTTCTTTTTATTTTATATGGACATTTATTTGACAGAAATGACTCTGCATCTTTTCTAAACCCAGTATTTCATTTTATATATGTCTTGTATTACTTACTTGCTTAAAAATTTTTCTAATTATCTATAACAAATATAAAGACTAACCACTTATAAATTACATTAATGATCACCAAACTGACCATTTTAAGCTTCTAGTAGCTAGCAGAGGTATTTTGTGTAAATCACATTAACGTTCCAGTTGACTAACCTTGATTTTTTTACTGAGCTGACGACAATAACTTCTTGTTTTTCTCACACAACACTGTGATTGTCAGCCTCATTTTATAGTTGATTGTATATGTGGGAGGTTGAGTGTTGGTTATGTTTTTTGTGTTTATTTTAGATATTTGCTTAACTTGGATAGTTTGATTTATGTAATGATACTAAGTTAGGTTTGTTCTAAGGATGGCAAGTTCAGTCAAAAAACTCATCACTTCCATTCAGAATGGGAAACAGATTACTTCTTTAGCCAGGTCATGGACAAATGTGTTTGTTTAGTGTACTATGCTAATGTATATGAGTAAGGAAGAAAGGGAATGTCAAAAACTCATTCACACTGGGATTTAAAAGGATTTTCTATTGAATTCTTCTCTAAGGAAAGAAGAGGTAAAGCAGATAAAATTTAAACTTAATGCTCTACAATCTACTATTTAAAAATCATTAAACATGAATAAAGTAGCAATTGAGGTGCTGTTCCAAGTTTCAAATATTATTGCAGAGAATAAGAAATCACATGAAGACAGTGAAATAATCAAAACTACAATTTTTTTAGAAGTTGCAAATGTATTAGTTGATAGTTTCAAAAATAAAACTTGGATATTGCCTGCTATGAAATCTGCACAGCTTTCTGAAAATACAGCAATGAAAAGGGTTGAGTTAATGATTTCTGATGTTATCTCACAATTTTATCTCTGCAGCTTTTTCTCCCTGAAGCTTAGCAAATTGACTGATATAACAGCTAACTGGGCTGTAGCCCAGTTAGCTGTTTTTACAAGAATGGTTTTGATAATTTTTGAAATAAGAAATGGGCTGATAAAAAATATATCATTCAAAGGATGCACTAAAAGTCACGAATTATTTTTAGCTGTTAAACATTTTACTGAATCTGAAAATATTCCCATAAATAAGTTGATGGGATTAGCATTTGATACATCTTGTGTGATGCTAGGCAGTGAGAAAGAGGATTCATAACCTTGTGTCATAAAGGCAACAGCTTTTCAAAATTTCTGTTTTACCATCGTGTATAAAACCAAGAGTCACTGTGTGGAAAGTTTTTAAGTATGAATGATGAAATGAATCAGTCATAAAGTCGGGGAACAAAATTAGAGCAGAGACGTTTGTTCGAAATACTGATTGATGAATGAGATTTCCAGTATGGTGATCTATTGCTTTAAGTGGTATTTGTTGGTTAAGTAGAGATAGAGCCTTACAAGATTTTCAAGAGCTGCTTCTTGCTTTGTTAGAATTTTAGAAAAAACTGAGGTGAATCTTTCTTTGAACTAGAGGATCTAGTTTAGCTGCAGGAGTTTCACTGAAAAGTTAAATATCTTAACTTGCACCTTGCAAGGTAAGGATTAAGATACTGGCAGAACAGTTTCAGATATTGTTTCATTTTCAAAAAAGTTGGACCTTTGGGGAAGAAATATTATCCAAGGTGAATACAAACACTTCCTGTTTGAAACAAACCTTTGACCACAACCTTTACCATCATATTTACAAACTAGCCGTGGTCTTTTTTATCAGTAACATCTTTTTCATAATGTATCCAAAATGGATGAAAAATGAATGAGAAATAATATTTATTAATATTTTTTATGTGTATATTGTGTATTGTTGCTAATAATGCCAACTTAGCGAGATTTACGCCAGTAATATGGAAAAGTACTCATATTTTATAGAGATTTTTTACTAAAGAGTTTTCTCTACTTGAATCATTTTGATTTTCAAGAAAACAATGTTGTAGTAGAGTTGGAACTGATTGATTATCGAAATAATTCATCTGTAAAGTTGTTTTCTTAGAGCTCTAAAAATATTTGGCCTCCTGTTCCTAAAGAAAAATATCCAATTTTGGTCCAGGTTTTTCTTAAAGTGAAGGCAATGTTCAACTCTTCATATCTGTGTGAGATATCTTTTCCCAGTATGAAATTTATTGAAAATATTTGAATGGAATCCTCACTACCTACTCTCCTAACATTAAAAACTTGTAGATAACAAAATTGTTCCATCCTTCTCATTAAAGTTAATAGGCCTGATAAAAAGTCTATTATTACATTTGTTATTTATCACTTACACTTCATTTTCTTTCATGTACACCATTTTGTATTTATTGGCAGTAAACTAATGTAAGACTTATTTTTAAAAAGTTGGCAAAGAGTTCTTTTGGTTGATAGCTCAATGTAGGATTAAAAAACTTAGCAGTGGCTCAGAAACTTCGTTAATTTAGGGAACACTGATTTATATGTTCAAATACTTTTTTAAATAACTATTCTATTTTCTTATTTCTACCTAAATTTTGTATTACCTCTTAAAATGTTAATGGTACCAACTAAGCCATTTTATCTTATTGAAACAATCAGGGATATCTCTATTCATATATATATTATTTTTAGTTTGGATTGTGATGAATTAAATGTATCGCATTTTCCAAAAATCATATATGTATACATACATGGTCATGTGGGGCTTGAAGAATTGATTTGGAAGAAATATTCTTTTTTTCATTACATAATTCGCACACAAAGTCACAAAAAACTTGGCACTTTATGAATCTGTCTGAATAACATTTAAATCCTTAAAATTATATTTACATTAGATCTTTACAATGGTGCACACAAGGGAGGGGGGCTCCGGTCCGGACCTCTCCCAAAGCCCTTGGTTTTTTCCCCAATTGATTATAATCCTTTGTATATATAGTACGTAAAATTTAATTAAGTATTTGTTAACTCAGTGGTGTGACAGCCCATGAGGGCCAAGGCCTACTGTGCCCAACTCAATATATGCGACCTTGGGCCCTTAGGTGCATAAGCAGATGTTCCAGTCAGGTGGTCAGTCTGACAGGAAAATCCCCAGTGTTAAGTTCCCAAGCAAGCTTGGTACTCATTTACTGACCCATTGAAAGGATAAAAGGCTGAGTCAATCTTGCCTAGTCCGGGTGTTTGAACCTGTGGTGTGGAAGCGCGAAGCACTACCACTCAGCCTCTGGGCTTCTAAGTATTTGTTATTAATAATTAATTTTATTAATTAATGCTAATTTTTTATTCAATAATTAATTTTTTTTACTGTTTTTTGTGTCCCATAATCAATAAAATCAAAAGGAGCATAATATGAGAAAAGTAGATTTTTGACCCTGGACCCCCCTGAAAAATTTCTGTGTACGCTACTGGATCTTTATGAATTATATAATTAACTAGCTGGTATACCCGTTCTTCGCACGGGTGAGTTGAAAATTTAAGCAATACAGACTGAAGGATAAAGAAGTTTTTAATGAGTTAATTTTATGTGAATTGTAAATTAAACAAAAAGAAAAAAGCTTTTTGCATATCTCAGCTGAACAAAAAAACCATGTTTGCTAAATTTTAAGTCTGTTGATATAATAGCTGATAAAAAAGATTTTTTTTTTTAATAAGCACATTACATGTGCTTATCACACAAATTTTGTGTAATAAGCACATTAAAATAATGTAAATAATTTGTATCTGGATGTGTAATACGTTAATATTACTTTCTGATGCATTTATTTTATGTTAAATAGCTGTTACCCGCGACTTCGTCCTCGTGGAATTTAACAAAAAAGTGTTTATTCAATTCGCAGAGTTTATGAAAACTTAATAATTATATATTCCACATAAAGAAATACCTATGCTTTAAGTATAATATCATTCTTCTACTTTGTGAATCAATGTTTCTTTTTTGTTTTACTTTTTTTTCTTTGTTTTTTGTTGAGCAAAGTGTGAGAGGGACGAAAAAAACTGTCGATGGGGTGAGGACTGTAAAATCATTGCAGTGTTTGGCAATGAAATAAACAATAGAGGCATGAAATTGGCTTACCTCTATTTAAATGCGGAGCCTTGGGAGAAGTCAAATGACATAAAACCCAAAAACTTCCTAATTTAAGTTTAAATGCTGTCTATCTTATGGAAAAATTGATGTTGCTCAGTGTTCTTAAGAGAGAATGAAATCATTGGAATGATTATAAGCGTTGAATGCAACAGTTCAAAACAGGTCTAAGTAGCAGTAGGGTGAAACGAATCTGCATGGAAGGGGGGATCGCGTGACCTTTGACACTGTCAAATGGGTGAGGACTGGGTAGGGTGAAACGAACACAAACGAAGCCGCAAGCAAGGGGTAAGAAAGATGCATGACAGTGTCGATGGTGTGAAGACTGTTAAAATCATTAGTATCAGACATGAACGGGAAAAATCGCAAGGGTCAGTAACCTAATTAAACAAAAAAGTTTGATATAACTGCTAGAAATGTTGAGACACAGAAGGCTCGCGAAATAAAACAATCCCTATTGACTAAAATAATCCTTAATGAATAAAAATAATCCCTATTGAAATAAATAATCCCTATTTGAAATGGATATTGTTCACCATTTCATTTGTTTTAATTTTATTTTCGTCGAACCCTAATTTTTTCTATAATTAAAGTAGCCTAAGTTATTCCTTATAACATTAGCTATTTGCCAGTGAAAGTTTCGTCAAAATTGGTCCAGCCGTTTTAGAGATTAGCCGGAACAGACAGAGAGAAAGACAGACAAAAATTTTAAAAATTGATTTTTTCATATAAGTACCATATATACTTTTAAATGCATTTAGTAAAAAGCTGTTAATTTCAAATTACAAACAGACACTTCATTTTTATTTATATGTATAGATAGATTGTAGTATTATTGATTTATTTTATTCCAATGCCTTTTCATTTTCAATTATGTTTGTATTTATTTTTATAGATATATTCAATTATAGCTTGTGTGTTTGTATCAATATACTTCTGTGATGTAATGTATCAGTAATACTTCATATGTAATAATTATACATATGTAATAATTATTATCTAAAAACTTTTATCAAATAATTTTGCAACTTGTATAAACATGTAGTTACTGAAAATAATTTTATTTTTATTGAAAGAATTTTCACTTCCAAAGCATCAAGTATAACTGAGCAAAGAGCATGCATTAAGAAGATTTGGTACCCTTTGAGCTACTTTCTTTATTTATTTAAAAATTATATTTTAACATTTTATATAGTGCTTTTATTCCAGAAAATAATACGAGATAAAAATTTTCACACAATTTTAAAAATTTAAATTTTTTGAAGAAAATTTGGAAAATTTTAAAACCCTCCTCCTGTAATTATTAATTTTTTAACCTGAAATTTTTTTGTAATATTCTTATCTATGTTATAAACAACTTTAGGAATTGATTTTACAATAACTTAATTCCTTTTTGAGAAAAAAAATGTTGATATACATGCTAATAATCAATTAAAAAGCCAATATCTCTTACATTTTAATTTTTTTTTAAAAAATTACGAGTTTACAGTAAAATGGTTCCCTAATTTTGTTACATGCTTTATATGCAACACACAGCAAAAAAATGGAAGTGATTGGTAAATAGTTGTGGAAGGAGTGGCATTTTAAATGCACTAATGTTTTGAAAAACACAAACTGAGAAAAACCACTTTAAAGTTTATAATTCTGAAAAAAAAAATATACTAAGCTTAAATAAACTTAAAATACAACTTTAAGATATTAGTTATATATTTTCTTGGAAAATAATTGCATTTTCGTATTTTTTCACCAATACATTTTTAAGATCACCCATTTATAAATGATCAATTTTAAGAGGGTATTAATTGCACATGAAAATTCAAGAAAAATGTTAAAAAAATTTTTTTTTTTCTGTCACGACAGAAAGCTTAGTTTTTTTCTTCACATATATGGAAGTATTACATTTTTATGAAAAACATATCAGGAATAAGAACCAAGAGAAATTATGAATATAAAATGCCTTAATTCAAAAATTTTACGTGCACACATTTCACAAAGAAGAAAAATTACATTATTGTATTGCCTCAAAAACATTCTGCTTTATATATTACACATTCTTTTTTATAGTTATTATTTCTCTTTATAAAATAGATTTTTTTATCATAACACTTTTTTTTCTAAAAAAGGCGTGGCCGAATTGCCTAATTTGTTTTCAAATGAAATTTTCTTCAACTTCTAACTTACCGACTTGCACATATGATAGATACATCAATCGAAAGATAATAATGCAAAGAATGAGATTAAATAAAAATTTTAAAAAACGATAGGTCGGTCATTTTTGGGGTACCAAGGCCTCTTAATTTTTATAGTAAAAATTATTATTTGTGTGCTTTGGGCTCTTTTCATGAAGAAATTCATCAAAAACTATAAGAATTGTATTGTGATAACTCATTGGTTTTACATCATAATAATGCACCTCCTCACAATGTCATTTAGTCATCCATCTGGTATAGTGGTTAGCGAGGCTGGCTACTGTGCCGTTGGGCCTGGGTTTGAATCCCGAAGAAGGCATGGCTTTTTGTAAATGTATAGTGCCTTTACGGCATGGAGTACTTTAGCCGTTGAGCCACAAGTCCTCTCATGAGGTTTGTGGATGGGGAAGAGAGGTGGGAGGCCCCTGACCACCTTCAGGGTGTTATCCCTCAAAATTAGGGTGAACCCGAGCTAAATCATTCTGTCACCTGTATAGTGCTCAAAGCTACAGCTAACGGCAGGCGTCACTTAGCCCTTTGCCATGATGAATTTCGTGGGCCTTGATCTGGCCTTTGCCGATAAGATGGCATTAGTAACAACAGCAATGTCATTGTTATTCATTTTTGACAAAACATTCAATAAATACAACTCCATAAGCTTAATAATCACCTAATATGGCATTGTGTGACTTTTTCTTAATTTCATGGTTGAAATTGTTTCATGGCCATCATTTTGCTCTAGTGATGCAATAATAGAAAATTTGATATTAACTTTGAAGAGATTTCTTAAAAATGACTAAGGCAAATTTTGAGGATTTGAAAAATTGTTTTGCAGAAAAACATTGAAGTCAAAGGAGATTACCTTAAAAAAGATACATAATAAATTTTGTCCAAAAAAATTGGTATCTCTTGTTCAATAACAGCATTCTGGGTGCTTTTGTTATCATAGTAATATATATATATATGCAATATATTTGCCTGTGAAAAATTTACAATTTGATTAGTGGTGATTAAGTGGTCATGGCCGATAAAATTAAAAAGGCTCGTTCTTGATCACATTTATTCAAGCATGCTTCTTGTATCAAAATACAAATGCAATTGTGTATGCCAAAATACATGAGAGGGAATTATTACAAAATCAAGTTTTTATATACAGGAAAAAACAAATTATAAAAAATATAGTTGGCAATATGTGTTTACACAAAGGGAATAACTAGATATTTATAGAAATGACATCATTGCTTAGGAAATATTAATCCTGTATTAGTAAGGAAATGAAAACAGTTAATAATCTTTTATTTCTTGGAATTGTCAATATATCTATCAAAATTCAAGGTCTAAAGCAGAGGTTCTCAAACTTTTTGTCTCGTACACCCCTTTTCAGTTTGAAGTGGACCCCCAGCTTACCTAATATTGAATTTTTTCGAAATTACCAACTTGAATGTCTTTTTGACAGCTGGTATAGAGCTACTTTCATTAAATGATTAAAATTTTTAAATGTAGTGAAGTATAGTGTTTAAACCTTAAAAAAACATGGTAATTAAATAAAAATTTAATTAATACATAAAATAACTTAGGGTCAATCTTGACAGATTTGACCCTAAATCTCCTCGGTTACTGGCGTCCAGCCCTTATTTCTCCCTTTCTTTTTTGTTTTAGTGATTGGCAACCACGCTGAAACTGCTTTTCACTAGGAAAAATAATAAAAATTTTCTCACGAGATTCCATAATTCGTGATAAAAAATAGGTATGTCTTTTTAAAGCCAAAATTGCTGACATGACCCTTGTTTTAATAAAATATATGCTGTCGTCTTGTAACAGAAAAAATTAACCTCATTAAAATTAGAAAGTAAATCTATTAAATAGATAAAATCTAGTTTTCCCACGTGACTAAATTTTCTTTTAAAATTAAAATCATTTGGTTTAATGAGAGCCACTATTATAGACTCCCATTTATGTCTCATGGACCCTCAAATTATTCTTTCGCTGTCGTGGACCACTTGAAGATCATCATAGACCCCTGGGGTTCTAAATAGACCACTTTGGGTATCACTGGTCTAAAGGATCAGTAATATACCAACATAACCTTTTTAATGCTTTAGAAAAAGATAAATTGGGATGCATTTCAAATTAGGGTTTATTAATTAGATGTTATAAATTAAGGAGATTTGGATTATGAGAAGAAATTAATGTAAGTTATTACATATATATATATAAAGAGAAAATATAATGGAAACATATTTATATATCCTGTCCTCCAAAAATTAAGGTACAAAGTAATGATAAAATGCATAGTTTATATGAATCATAGTAATGAATTTTAAGAAAACTTATATGCAAAATACCGTAGCCACCACTTTTATTTTTAAAAAATGAACTCTTATGTAGGAGTGGAAAAAATGTGCAGAAATCAAACTTTTTTAATTTTATGGTGCTTGATTGTTGCTCTTCAGTAGTTATTGGTAATTTTTTTGAAAATTTTCAGGAGAGTATAGGAAAAAGTAGCTTCCCCTTTTCATTAAGGCAGCAGTTAGTTGGATTGATGGAAATGGAGTTGTCACAAGCTGATGCTGCTAGATGTTTGGATACTTTTTTTATTTCAATTTTAAACACTTTTTTTTAATTCTTTTTCTACAGATTAATTTTTGCTGTATATGTTTGCAACTTTTTATTACATTCCAATGCTATTTTAACTTTTATTGATGGGAAATTACATTTCACTCATCTTTTGTGGAAGGGAAAGTAATCAAACTACCATTTAATTTTTTTTATGAAGAAGTTTGTTAGAAAAAATAATTTTCCACTATGATTTTTTAGAGCATTATAGTTTTTGTCTTATTTTTCAAGTGATTTATCTTGAGAATTTTTCTTATAGTATTCCCAAAATTTCTTCAAATTTACATTTACAAGGTTGTTTTGTATGGTTTTTCTGTACTATATTTCAGCTTTTTATTTGTTAGGAAAAGTTCTGCAGATGAAATTGACCATTATAATTATTGAAATAGATAAATTGAGATCAAGTTTGTGTTAAATAAAGTGTGAAAACCTATATCTGGTGTACAATTGCTAGTATTTCTGTGCAGTAATGACATTCTAAATTGTGCAACTGTAGACTACAATTTAGCATATGGATGAATGTTGTTTTGCGTGTGTGTGTGATAAAAGAATTTCTTCCAAAAAGAAACAAAGAAGTTCATTTCATCTAAAAAGTGTCAATTTTTTGTTGCAATATTTCTGAAGAACTTGTATCTTTTCTCTTTTCAAGTCTTCAGTTTTTTATCTGTCTTTAACTTTCTTCTATATATGATTTCATTTATAAGCAAGACTTCTTAAATGATTATGAAGAAGAAAAACCTTGATCTATCCAATGCAATTGATCGTTCTGATTCATTTGCTGCTAAATTAATGAGTTGATATATTTTGTTACTATAATTTAAACTTGATTTATTTTATGAATTTTGGTTTAGTTTACAAGCTTATTTTATTGTTTTTATTACTTCAATACAACTTTTTTTTCCAAAATTTTATATTATTGTATCTGTTTTGCTTTAAAATCAAATCTTTAAAGCAAAGCTTTTTGATAATTTTCAATATGCACTAGATTCTTAAATTTTTTGTAATGATTTAAATGTATAACTTTTATAGAATTTTGATATATTCTGAATTCATTTTGCATAGTTTTTCTGAGTATTTTTTTGTAATGTCTTGTACTTCCCTCTTTTGTTATCTCTTCACCATATGGTGTTTATTACACTTTCTTCTTTTACAATCATTTAAGCTGTAAGAAACTGTCAACTCTTGGATATTTTGAAACCTAACACTCAAAGTAGATACCTTTAAAGATGTTTGTATGGTATATACAGTGGTGGCAAAAAGTCCTGAACACACTCATTTTTTTGCGTAATTTTTGTGTTTGACTTCATTTTTTGTTATGAAATTATTGCACTATCTTAAATATTGTTATTGATTTTAATGTATTTTTTCATGCTGATTTTAAATCTGTTTGTAGATTTCATCTAAAGTAAATAGTTTGATTGATATGTGTTGAAAAAACCTTGACAAGAAAGCACACAAGGTCACTGTAAGAATGAGTTAGTGTGTTTTCCACCAATGAAAGCCTCCGTTATTTCAACCAATCAGAGAGCAGTAGCGATAAAGGGTTGAAAGAAAAAGGTCAAACGTAGTTTATTGTATTGAATGCAGTTGTGTGCTTGTGGAAAATAGTGTATTGAAAGCAATTTGAAGTGCGTTTGTGGAAAATATTGGAATTATGGCAAAGTTTTCATATCTACTTGAGAATAAAAGGTACAAAATAATACATTTAAAGGAAGATGGTTATTCTATGTGCCAAATTGCTGCTAAAGTACCATGTGGCCTTTCTACTGTTGTGAGAACTTTGAAAAGATTTTCTGAAACAAATTTTATTGCGGACAGGGGCTGATCAGGATGACCAAGAAAAACATCTTTACGTGAAGACAGGTTATTGCACAGCTTAATTCCTCGCAAATTTTGAAACAATGGACTTTGACATCAAATGTGAGTGTGTGCCCAAGAACTGTTAGAGGAAGACTGCTGGAAATAGGGTTACGAGGCTGTAAAGCGCGCCCAAAACCATTACTGACTGAATTTCAACGCAAGAGGTGATTGACGTGGGCAAGGGAACATTCATTATGGACTATTAAAGACTGGGAAAAGGTAATATTTAGTGACGAGAGTCAGTTTTGTATTTCTGGCAACAAAAGTAGTGCCTATGTAAGACGACGCATTCATGAGGAATTCACCCCTCAGTGTCTGAAGCCCACAGTAAAGTACCCGACAAAAGTGATGTTATGGGGTTGCATGTCTTCTCATGGTGTTGGAAGACTTTGCATCGCTAGCGGAACAGTGGAAGCCATGGATTGCATTGAAATACTACAAAATAAATTGCTACCAACTGCGAGAGATCTTTTTGGGAATCAGTCATGGATTTTTCAGGATGATAACGCCCCTTGTCATCGTGCAAAAGTAGTCCAGAAATGGTTGAAAGACCATACTGTGAATAAAATGAACTGGCCAGGACAGTCTCTCCACCTTAATCCGATAGAGAACTTATGGTGTAAAATTGGTTATGAAATTTCAAAGAAAAAACTTTCAAACAATTTGAATTAATTGAAGCTTTAATATTTTTCTTCAACCATACTGTCACGAAAGATCTTCTTTTGAAATTGGTGCATTCCCCATGCCAAAAAGATGTAGAGCCGTAATTAAAGCAAACGGCTGGCCCATAAAATATTGATTTTCTAACATGTGACAATGATGTAATTTTCAAAATGCTTATATATATATATATTAAATATACCGTATTTGTCAATTTTCGTGTTATTTTTCTTTGCATATTATGTTATTCTGTATTGTTTTATTCTGCACATATTTCACATTATTGTGTTCAGGCAGCTTTATTACAAAAAATATTTTAGTCATTAAGAAACTAGTAGTAGATTTGAAATCAGCATAAAAAATTACATTAAAATCAATAACAACATTTAAGATAGTGCGATAATTTTGCAACGAAAAATGAAGTCAAACACAAAAATTACGCTACAAAATGAGTGCGTTCAGGACTTTTTGCCACCACTGTAGTAAATTGTTGAAAGTAATCTTGAATAAGGATGTTACTAACATTTTATTTGCAAGTATGTGAAATGCTATTAGTTTTTTTTTTGAAGGATTAATTTTTTTTTAGGACTTCTCCATCTTTTAAGCTAAACATTAAAGTAAAAACCATGAATGATCAATCTAAATACAATAAAGTGAAATTGAAACTGAATGAAAAAGTATTTACTTTTGATGAGAGAGATGGCAAATGGCATGGAGGTAAGTAGTTAGTCTCTTATTTGTGTTCTAATTAAAATGTTTTACTTTAATTATCAACATTCATATGCTAGATCCAAAAAAGAACACTACTTATAAGTTGAAAAAGGGGCTTATTATTGTATGGGAATATTTTTATTTGAAACAATCCTTTTAAGAAGCTATTTAATTATTTATTGGAAGAAGTCTAGTAATGGACTCTTTTTACAAGGTCTCTGGTATGCATATTATAAGTTATTAATAATTGGTTACACAAAACCACATCTAGATAAACTAAGTGCAGAAAGCTCAGCCTTTAGATTCAAATAGCAAGAAGGGCAGACTATCTTGTCAAACCTGCTAAAAATTAAAATTTAGTTTGATAAGAGAGAGTTATATTTATGGGAAAAATCCACACAATATTTAGCAAAATAAACCTGTATTATCTATAAAGCTAATTAGGTTGAAGCCTAGGATTCTGTTTTGAAAGTGGGGTCCAGCTCAAGTGTTGTCTTCTTCATTTGACTGTCAGAATTACAAGATCCATCATCAATAATTCACAAACACGCTTCATTGTACTGCAGTGTTTAATAAACTACCAATGAGTTTCCTGCTAGCATTTTTATATTATATTTAATCAGTATACTTTGCATATTTTTTTACATAACTTAAATTTAAAAGGCTGAAAAAGGTTCGGGAAATCTAAAATTTTTAACAATCTACTTTAAAAGCTTAATCAAGAGAATGGGTATAAAAATTAAGATATATTTTATAGATATATTATTTATAATTATTTTATGAATAAAAGTGTTTAAGAAGTTAATAAATAAATCTAATGAATTATTTTCTAATACTCAATAAATCTAACTAAAATTATAGTATTAAAAAGGAAACTTGCAAAAATTATAGGAATTCATTCATTTTCAAATTTTTTTTCATTTCTTGACCTTGCAAGAAAGTACTGTGTTATTTATCAAACTTCTGTTAATATCTATAATTTTAAAAGTTTTATTTATTCAACATTGTTTTTTTAAAAGTAGTTTCCATTTCTTTATTATGAAAGCTCTTTATGTGAAACTCTGCTTTTTAATTATGATTCTAGTATGTAATCAATTTATTTTTAATATGACTGACCAGAATTTTTACATTTTGATGTAATGATTACGGAGACTTATTCTCCCTTATTAAATTATTTTTGATACTGTCCTGGAGTTTTACTTTTTCATAATTATTTCAGAGTTTAATAATGGAATATTGTTTAAACTTTTGTTTACCTCTCTCTCTATATATATTGTAAATAAAGGGCAGGAAAAATTAAAATAAATTTAATTCCATGCAATTAAATTATTTTTTGTTGTTACTGCTTATTGCTACCATGTATACTTTTTTAAACACATGTTCAAATTATGTAATTAGATCTCTGAAAGAAATTACTGTGATTGGTATATTTTTGATTGAAATTTATAGTAGTTTTTATGAACTTTGTTCAATTTTTTTTCTTACACTTTTTGCTTCTGTACTTTCTTGCTGCACATTAAAATTTTAAAAAGAATTTAAAGTATCATAAATTTCTACAGATGAAATAACCTTCAAATAAGATAAAGTTTTTGTCAAAATTTTATAATTTTGGCTTATTTCTCTCCTAATGGACTATTTCAAAATTATTTATGGCCTCTGCATTTTTTTTTTTTTTAGTTTAGATCAGCAATCATCATTTGGATGTGCGAATTATGATTTTGCTTATATCTTCTATCAAGTTCCTTTTTAGGTTGTGTTGTGTGCTCAAGCAATTTCTGTTATGAATGTAATCAGCGTAAAATTTTCGAAATTTGGGCTTAATCATGGAAGCAATAAAAAAAAAAGGAAATATAAAACAAGTTTCAAGTTGAAATAAAACAGTCTAAAGAATTTAACAATTGTGCTGCAGCTAGCGCTTTTGACATAATTCAGAAGGTAATAAGAAATTGGATAAAGAATGAAAAGGAAATTAAAAAACTGCCAATAAAAAAGAAAATGTTAGTTTAGGATGGGAATAGCTTACTGGACAGATTTAATAAATTACTTTGCAGAATGGGTTCAAGAATAGTGGCAGAATTGTTATGTTGTTACGTTATATATATGATAAGGGTTTGTGCATTTAAGTGGGCATGGGACAATCCAGAGCAAAGCCAAAAACTTATAGCAAAAGTAATTTTGTACAGTCATTTCATGAACACAAGTTCAATCTACTTTTTTAAAATTTTATTTATTTTTTTGTATTTGTCCTGTAAGATGATCCTAGATTTTGAGGGCTCTTTTTTGTGATTCAATTATCTATCAATCTATCATTTTATCTGCAGACATATATGGTCCATTTTATTTATATTTGAAAATTTAGACTCTCTCTCTTTTTGCTTTGATGTATAAATGTTAACTTATAGCTAGCTGTGTACTGGTATGTAAGTATTCCTACTGAAAAAAGCTTTTGGTATTTTATTTATGACATATTATTTTCTTTTTCATGAGATAATTAAGTGAAGGGTACTTTGAAGAAATATATTACAAAACCTTGGTAATTCTCAATTATTTTGGTTTCCATGACTAAGATCATATTAATTACAACACTCATAGGAAAGTACAAATAGATTAATAATTACTAATAAGATATCAAGTTTATATAAGATATATAGTTTTTATTGTACATGAAAAAGAAAAAGGATTATAATGTATTTAACATATAAGAAATTGTCTTCCATTAGTTTATGTTGCTTTCGTTATGTATTTGAAAAATTTCTGTATATGATATGTTCTCTCATTATATATTTGAAAAACTCTAAATACTACATCAGATTTCCAACTAGTAAATAGCTGGTAATACATTTTATATTCACTACCATTAACTATGAATGCAGAAACATTAAGCATTTATCTAGTTGATAATTACTAGTAATACATCACATTGGTAGTCTTTTTTTTATATTTTAAAGTAAACGAAGCTTACAAGGATAACTGGATAAGAGAAATGTGTGTGTGTAAATTGTAATATGAATATATATACTCTCATGTTTGTGAAATTTGCAACAGCATGAAGGAATTTTGTCAGATATTAACAAAATTTATTCCACATGTTACTGATAGTGGTACAAATAAACAATCAAATTTACAAGACAAAAACAAAAAAAAGGACATCGGAAATGAGTACTTTGTGTGTCTGCCACACTGCACCATGAGAGCCTATACACCTTGTAGCATTGAATTATACTGGTTCTGAATGTAAGCCAAGGGAATGGCATTCCAGATGACTTCAACTTGACATCGAAATGCAGTTGTACTGTTTACCCCACCAGCTGTGTGACTGAGTGGCCAACAGATGAAATTCCAGACATGTTCAATGGATGACTTATCAGGAGAATAAGCAGGCCATGGGAAAAGCGGAACCTGTTGGACACTAAAGGCTCACACAGTCTGAGAAATATGAACATGGACATTATCCTGCTGAAATACAGCACCGGGCTCAACAATTTCCCTTATGATCACTTTTGTGGTAGCCTGCAGTTTGCACTAAATAGGACCGATAATTATATCCAATAACTACCTGCACTATGATGCCCAGCGTTTATGTGGTATGACGCTGGATAATACACTGCAAAAGCAGACATTCCACTCTGTAATGTTTGACACGTACACTTCCATCATTGTACTTCAGATTGTAGCAAGATTCATTGGAGAAAACTCGTTATACCAGAGAACACGCCTTGCATTATATTGTTGAGCCCATTGAAGTCTAAGGCTTCTGTGATTTGGTGACATGGGAATCTTTCATAGAAAAACACCCGTAGCCATGCTTCAACGTTGTGCTAACACACAAGAGGATGCTTTACGGTCTGTCACAGTCATGCAGATGAGGTGTTTGTCATCTCTTGCAGTTGTGCTATTGCATGCTCTAGTTCCAGGTCTTTGCCTTATTTGGTTCCCCATTTCCTTCCAACATGCATCACTGCTGTGACATTACTCTGGGTGCGGGGTGCGATTTCTGGATATGAAAATCAAATCTCCAGCATACTGACAATGCGGCCTCCTACGAAACTTCGTTAGTTGTTGGTATGGTGCCCTCCGCATTTGACAAGGCATATTGACAACTAATTAAACATTTACCACAAACAGCATATGATAAACAGATTCCAACACATCTTTAAGTCCTTTCTGTAAATGGAACAAGCGACTGTGATAAGGAGCCAGCTCTCATTCCTCACATGGGCAATCTTTTTGTAGTTGTAATCATTTGCATATATTACATCACTTTACATTTCCTGTCAATTTGCATAATTCCTTCATGATGTTGCAATTTTCACAAACATCAAGCATTTGTGATACAGTATGAATCTGTAAGAATTTGAATTTTTATTCTGAATATTAACATAAATGTAACACATTGATTGATCATCTAAAACATTATTTTCTTGTTTGATTGAAGCAATATTTATGTGTTGAAAATTTTAAAAAATGCTTAATATGTTATATCTTTTAAATAGAAAACATAACAAATGATTCATGTATTTTGTTGAAAGAAAAACAAGACCTTATAGAAGAAAACAACTATTTGAAGTTGAAAGTAGAAGTTTTATTAAATATGGTAAGATATGAAATGTTTCAAATTAGAGGGGAAATATATGAAATCAAGAGGATAGTTAACAAAGCTAATTATAACTATTTTTTAATTATTGTTCCACTGAAGGAACAATAGACTTTACAATTTGGAACCGTATGACAAGAAGGGTACCTCTTTAAAATCGTATTTAAGTTATTTTTTCTTTCTGATCCACGTTATCTGAGATTTAAATGCCACCATAGATCCATGTAGTCATAGTCTAGGGTCGTAATAGTCAAATCATAACCAGCGAAACAAATGCAGACCACTTAGATGTTCTGTCCTGCTACAAATTTTAAAACAATTGTATAAAAATTATTAATTCAAATATTTAAAAAGAATTTAAGGTTGAAGCAGTAGGAAAATTCTCTGAGAAAGAGTATTTTCTTGCATTTTCAAAATATGTTTGTTAAAGTAAGTATAGAAATTGATTAATTTTTTTTAATGCAGGAGATGGAGTACATCCTAATAAATATTATAGATAATTATTAAAGTACACGTATTTGATTTTATATACAGTTAAAAAACAATTTTTTTTTGTATGTTTTTGTACAGTATTTTGAATTAATAAGGGGAGGAAAATTGCAGTTGTACAGATTCCTTCATATTACTATTAAAAAATTTTCAAAATATACCATTTTTAATCTTCATTGTGTTTTGTAATACATTATGGAGAACCGCAAAGTATTTTCTAATGTTTTCTGACATATCCCTAAAAACGTTTACCCATCACTGATCTAGAGATTTCATGGCCAGCGATGTTCGTTGAGTAGCGATCCCGATCTCACTACATATACGGCTTGCGGAATAACAGGTGGCCCTTTATTATTCTTGGAACTGGAGCTGAACAAAATTAATACAAATGGAAATGAAACTATTACAAGAATGACTACTGTCGATGGAAGAAAATCATGTATTTGAAGCAATTAGATTAAATTAAATTAGAGATATTAATTATGGCAGTTTTTCCGAACATTTTCATTGGAAGGAAATTTCTTCTAAACTTTTGGGACACCAAGGGCGGCTCTAGGACCGGACCCTTTTTCGGGGCAGCAAATTTTAAAGGCGGCATTTGGATCGAATTTGAAAAACATTTTTTTTTTTGTTACAATAAATTTGATACTCTATATGTTTGACGCCAGTTTCCTTTTATGTTGAAACTTCAAGGGCTTGAGGTGGGAGTATATGTTAAATCATGAAATTTGATATTACAGATCTTTCTCTAGTAATTCTCTCCCCATCCCAGAGTGGGGTCACAATGAACGTTCCTTTCACCCATACAATGTTTGGTGTGAGCTATTCAAAAAGGGAACGGGATAATAAGAGTTTTTGGTAGATAGAGAGCCAATGTAGTTACTATAAGTTAAAATGAATGCTTGTGATCCCTACCATCAGTAGACTTTTTTGAAGAAATTGGCCTGTTGAAATGTGGGCGATTCCCTCTCTCATTTTACTCGTTTAAAATAATAACAGGTAATTATGTCCTCAATTTTGAATTATTTTGTATTTTTTAAGACTTAAAATAATATATATTATTATGTTGCCTTTCTGTTCACAAGAATTATTCAAGTTTTATAGGTGTGTACAATTTATCTTTCTTAATTATAATATTTTGCTTTGGAGAAGGGGATGGCATTTTCCATATTTGTCTGGGGTGGTAAAACTGCAAAAGCCGGCCTTGGGGACACGCCTTTTTCTATGCATTGTATTTCTTTTGTTTTGTTACATTTTAGTTTGTTTTTCGCTTATGGTTACTAAATTTTCCTATTTTGTCTTATTCATTGTGTATCATTGTCATTTTTTAAATTTTTGAGACAGACTGTATTTTCTATTTGTATTTTGACCATGGAAACTTAATTTGTTTTTTAGCTTATATGTACAGGAATATTTTGGGTTTGACTTTTTTTCTGAATTAAAGTAATACAATGAACTTTTAATTAACCTCTGTGTTGAATTATGTGTAGAAGTATTTTTTTTAATTATTAAAATTTAACTCTTGATTATAAAATCAAACTCAAAAAATCATTTATTATAAAACAGTACCTTTAGATGAACAGAAAGAGCATATAAAGGGCATCTTAATAGCACTTGCTTTGCTACCTGTTTGTAATTTTTGAAATTTAAAAAAAAATTATAATTTTTTTCCTGAGGTTGTTGTTTAGAGCTTCTGCATTTAAGAAATTTGTCATCCTTTTTTAAACTTTTCTCATCAATTTTATTTTTAATTTTGTGACTGCTAGTTTTTAACCTAAGAGTACATTGAATGAAATTAAATGATCACTATTTATCTTGCATAAATAGTTCAACATTGATTATAATTCTATTATTGTCATTAGTGATAAATTAAATTTTGAGTTTTTTTTTTACATAGTAATAGTTATTTTTATTGAATTTATTATGTATAACAATTTTAATAAAGTGTACCTTTTAAAGAGTTGCACATACTGTAGTTTATGCTATGTGTCCTTAAGTTCGCAATGAATACCTGATTATATTGATCCAGATAATATAGAAATGAAGAAGCTAAGGAAAATATCACCAAAAATTCTTTTTACTAGTATATATAATCTTTTTAATTGCAGTTACACAGTGTCTCTTTAAATGCAAAGTTTTTTTGTATACATTAAACATGATTTCTTTTTATTAGCTTGCTGAATCATCGGCTATGCAACAGTCCCATGACCAGAATAAATGATCTCAGTTGCTGTTAGACAGAGCAACATTGATGGTTTGGAAGTGTTACAATTTTGAGTTACATAAATTATGGAACAATACAAGAAAGGAATATCTTACCCATGACATTATCACTCGAACCAATACTCATCATAAACTTGATAAGATACATTGCTTTTTTAAATCTTTTAACGTCAGGAAGGAAAAATGTGACTGATATGAGATATGCATCATACATGGATTAAGGACTGCTACATTGTTAGATATTTTTTTTAGACTTAATGTGTAGATTTTCCAAGTACTTTCTGTATGAGCAATTAATAAACTCTTGATTCTAAGATTCTTTAAAGTGTATTTTTTTCTGTGATGTGCCTTCATCAGAATTTCTCTAAAACCTTATATGGTAATTTTCAGAAGGATGTATGACAAGTAAAGTCTTTCAAGAAGAAACTATTTATATTTTATCTGCAAATTTTTTTAGACCAAACAGGACGAGAGATCAGATTAAATTTTGAAACAAAAAATCGCTGCTATTAAGTCTAAAATTTAATTTTAAAAAAAGTTTTTTTGTGTGTTGAAATATATTTAAAAAAATTTTTTTTTTGGATATACATCCTTTTCGGTTTTTAAAATTTTTTTCAAAGTGGTAAAGCATTTTTTGTATATAACTTTGTACTAACTAGATTTAAAAATAAAAAGTTAAAAAAATCCTAAAATTATTTTAAAACTTATGTTTAATTCGTATTTGCGGAAAGAAATTGATTATGATTAAAGAAATAGAATGGCAAATGATTAATGGTTTTAACATGAAAATTAGCAGTAAGAATGCCACTGTAAAAGTGAAAATGAGAATACACAGAAAGAAAGAAATGGTATTAATATCTTGCTTTTTATTTTAATGGTTAATAATCCTACTAAGGAAATTGAAAGGAAAACGAATTTAAAAGCTAATTAAATAGATTAATATATTTGGAGACAGTGAAATTTTTGTCGTATCATAATGGACGGAAAGTAAAAACATAGAGTAAATAAAACAATAAACGGACTGTGACCAAAAAGTACTGAGCATAAAGAATCTTTTTAATAAACGTTCTAAAATTATTCTTTTTTATTTTTAACATATGTGATGTTTTTACGACTAAAAACGTATCTGGTGTTCTACAATGATAATTTTAGGTATGGTTTATGTACCTCAAATGTTCTTGCACAAGTATTTGTACTATTCAAAACTACTGAGGAAATGTGTACACATAAGTAGAAATAACACAAACAGGATAGAAAACACTTGAATCAGAATAGAAAAACAAATTAATGGTGTTCAATATTAGTGAATAAACGAGTTCTTTTACATCAATAACTCAAAATTAATCAATTATTGTACCCTTAAAAACATTGATCAATGTTTAGTTTTCCATCTACGAAATAAGTTTTTTGCCTGAAAAATAACTTTCAGCTGCTCTCATTAATTGGAGAAAAACATGTATTTATGGAAGAAGGAATAACATGTATGAATTTTATATATTAATTGTTTTTTATTTATCATATGAACGATATTTGCACATATTTTGGAGTGTTAAAAATAACTTGTTTTTCTTCTTGAATGCTAAGAAAATAATTAGTGGGAAGTTCTGAGGAATTTTCGATTATATATTAACTAGTGCAGATATTGTAAATGTTCATAATTTAAAAGTTTTATATTAAGTTTCAGAATTTTTTTATGATGGGTTTTTTTAATATAAATTTCAATTACTTTCATTTATTTATTGAGTTCTAGAGTATATTTAAAACCGAGAAATCTTAAATTTTCGTTTCTTTAAAACATTTAAAAAATGCATGAAGGGATTTGGATAGCTAATATTCATCACAGATTCTTTTCATTTTTAAAAATAAGGTGTACCGTTAAATCTACTTATAACGTGCACTTTTAACACAGAAAGTAAGATCGAAATTTACAGGTGCGCGTTATACGCCGAGAATAAAAACGATAGCTCTGAAAATATAAAATAAGATATGAGTTTAAAAAAAAAATAACCTTCTACATAGATCGGAATACTGCTTTTATTCGAAAGACATGTACCCAATTAACTTAAAGAATTGTAATTCTAGAAGTATACTGTTTTTCTAAATTTTAGAATAATACCTCGAATAAATGACTTCAAAACATAAGAGCATTACGCACATACATTTCAGATTTCTTCTAAAAAAAGAGGGTACATATTATACTGCGAATATACCTAAAAATGAAAAAATGCAGCTTGAAAGCATATGCGTGGGTGTCTTAGCCAAAGAACTTGTTTTTGAACTATTAGTCCTACAAATTAGTTTCAGTAGGCATGTTTCTTTTACTGAGTAGAACTCCACTAAGAACAGATTTTGCGGAAATTGACTCCCTGGGGGTTACAGAGGTTAAATGACACTCGTATAAGCAACCGAATGTTTATCCATTAAAGCACTATGAACGTTCGAGGGCCACATTGCAAAAAAAAATATTTTTTTTTCTTGGCCACACATACAATATCTTTTCAACAAATGGAAACAAAAGTGAACTCTATGTAGTTTTATTAAAATAAATCAACTTCTTTTTTTAAAAAATTTGAATTAGATACGCGTATATTTATATATATGTATATATTTTATAATATGTATGTATTAGGTACATATTTATTTTAAATTTGTAAAAGTTTTATAAAATGGAAAAAATTCAAATTAATCAGAGAAAATGGGGTAAATAATATGTTGAAATACTTTTCAATTTTCGAGAACCTTGAAATCAACTTTCAAACTCTTGAATTAAATAAAAAATTAATGCAGCATATTTTGTGCAACTCCACAGGTTTATGTGCAGCCAAAGTACTGAAATGTGTCAAATGTTTACTTTTATTTGATTGTGCCAAAATTCAACTTTCTTACAAACGTTGTTATTGTCTGGAACATATTAATGAATTAATTTTTTCCTTGAAATTTCCAATTTAAATCATTCAAATGTTCTGTTAAGTCTACTAAGAAAGCTAAATCTGAGACCCAATCTTTGTCTTCAAATTCAGTCACAGGTTTCCCTTTTGTGTCCATAAATATTTTTATTTTAGTTATATTATTTTTATATCAGTTTATAGTTTTAATAAAAATGTGTTAATTTAAATAATTTCATAATTTGCGTTGGGGCCGCACTTTAGACAAGCATGCATTAAAGAGATCAGAGGTGAGTGTTTCAATTATAAAATATTGAGGAAGAAATGTAAAACAAGATAAAAATTATATAAAGGTTTTCATTTCTTAAGATTTTTACAATCTCTTAAAGTGAATTCTAATTATATTTTTGTATCAAGTTGTAAAATAATATATAAGTATAAATCAAAACACACTGTGAATTAGTTTCAGGAAATAAATATGTGAAATACGAGTAATTCATGTCAAACATGTATGGATAATTTTTTTTAAAATCAAAGGAGATATTTTATCTAAAGCTAAATTGACTGTATAATTCAATATTGAGCAAACGTTTCTAGAAGTAGTCCAGATTATAAAGAAAAAAATATATGCAGACCAATATATAATTAATAAAGTGCAGTAAAAGTTAAAAACCATTTAAGATTTTATTACTAAGGCAGTGAATTAAGTTCTGTGACTGTACATTTCTGCTTTTTCAATTTTTTTAAACAGAAATAAGACATAAAAATAAGTACTTTTTTAACTAACCCTATAAAAACAAAGATATTTTAATATCTTCATATGTGTATGTATTAGAATGGGGTCTATTTTTTCACTTGCAAAAGTTTTCAAATAAATTTCTATGCAAATCCTTACAATTATATTTCTTAAATGCATAAAAATGTTAAAATTTGTGTGGGAATATACTCTTAAATGAATATTTTAGACATTGAAGTTGAAAATTTTTATACCACTGTCATAAAATATGTGCCGGAATAGATAACACCTAATCGGGTCGTCATTCATTAATTGTTACATTGACTAATTTTGCATGTAAATAGTTAAATTTCTCTTTTATCATAAATTCCTAAAATTAAGATAGTGTTCAATATAATTAAAGTTTAAAACAGAAAATCGTAACATGAAATTATATAGTGATTTTTAATTCTTATTTTTAAGAAAAAAACTATCTTTTTTGCTTAATAAATAACTAGACCAAAGTCTTAATATTTTTGTATAATATTTCAAAATTAAATATTTTTAAAGGTTAAGAATCTACCAGAATATTTAGTGTGTGGGTGAGAGATGATAAAACAATATATAATATGATCATAAAAAACACGTAATATAAAACATTTTTTTCAAAGTCAATTCCTACTTCGTTAGAAAACGTACTGGCGCCATCTGTTGCAGATAGTTGTAACTTCGACAAAAATAATACAGAATAAAATTAAAATTTAATTAATGAATTAATATTTGAAAAAAAATGTGTTGACATCAATGTCATCCACTACAAGTTTTAAAAAAATGTATTTGAACTTGAATAGTTGAATAGAAAGTATTTTATTAACTCAGTTGGAAATTTGAACAAGATATATATATATATAATGTTGAAGTCTGATTCTACTAGACGTAAATGTAATTAAAGGAGATAAATTTACTTACAGAAGAGGATAATGATAGTATTTTTAATATTTTAAGGTAGAATGAAAAACATGGATATAGAAACATGTCAGAAAAAGGAGCGATACTCACAATGATCAAAACATGTGGATAAGCTATATTTTGAAGCTCAAATTCCATACTTGTAGTACTTAATACTTATAGTATAAGTTATTACGGTATGATTTGTAAAGTAAAGCTCTGTAAGCTTCTACAATGAGATAGGAGAAAATCTATATTATCTATGTTTGCATACATGAAAAACAATAATATGTAAATCTGCTTTATATAAATTTTCATCCTAATAAATATTTGTAATGGATCCAAATCTAATATAAAGATATATATGCGGCCCGCGGGATTATGTTTATATGAAGTGACCCACGAGGTTATTCGGGTTGGACACCCCTGTTCTAGTTGGTGGATCATTTTTAGTGACACAATGCCATATTTTCCCAAACTGCGTTTCAAAAATTTCTATTTAACAAGAAAAAAGATAGCATAAGAGGAATGATCGATAAAGCAATATGTGTATGAAACAAAACAAAAAAAATGAAATGATTAAATATTTTCAATATATATCAATTAGCATCCTTCAAAATAAAAACATTTATTTCTATAACTTAACTTCGTCAATAATTTTATACATCATCTACAAGATTTCTAAACATCTAATATCCTTATCCATATGATTTTTCTGAAGTAGTTTGTCGCAGAAAAATCGCGATTTTTTTCAACCGTATTGTGACATAAAATACGTTTTGAATGTTTTCTTATGCTATTTTGCAATGCACCATCCTGGACTAAAACTGTTTCCCCATAGTTTTGGTTCACCTTTTTCGTCTGGTGCAGGCTCATCAGCTGGAACCATAAGAATTTTGAGTTCTTCAATTCGGGATTTCAATTTCTGTACCATACTTGGAAACGTCTTGGCAACATTGTAGCGTTCTAGAGGATCTTCTGCGGAACAATAACGTATTCGTTTTATATATTGCGGATAGACAAGATATATTGGAAAAAAAGAGATTCATTCAAAGATATTATTTAGAATTGCAATACACAAAGGACAAGCACATTTGAGAAAGAAAATACGTATTTACTCGAATCTAAGCCGCACTTTTTTTCCCAATATTAATGATACGGAAAATCGGGAGCACCTTAAAATCGAGGGGGAAATAGAACAATTAAAGGTTCATGTATGTATTTAAAAGTTTATAATATTGGTAAAACACTTAATTATTCACTTCTTAGTTATTATTTAAAATTTATTTTAATTTCGTAAAATTGGATTATATCCATAAATCATCTCACACTATTTTACAATTTTCACAAAAACTTGTTGAGAATTTGGGGTGCGGCTTAGATTCGAATAAATACGGTATATATTCATATTTATAATTGTTTTAGGGAGTCCATACATAAGCTCCAAATTTTGTAGAAATCTTAATGTTATATGTATATATATGTTCAATATGTTTTAATGTAAAAGTAAAGTTCAGACTATGTGTTTTAAAAATTACTAAGACTATTAAAATAATTTGGTTTTTATACATTTTTTTTCGTATAAAAATGACCCAATTTTTCTTTTTTTTCCTTATAATTTATATGAAAAATGGACAAGGAAAAACGCAGCACGTTTTGGATTTAAGAACTTTTGTTATACAAATCGATGAACAGGGATTTAGCTTTATATAATTTGTGTGAATTTTTTAATTTTGAGTCTTTCATAGTATATTACAACAAAAATGTAATTGTCTTAATTCAGATTTATTCATTCGGACGTAATTTAAAGTACATTTAGAAAATATTCGATAATTTTAAATTTTGTTACATTATAATCTCTGTTAATGTTTACTTTCTGTTACAGTTATATAAAATAGCGAGAATTAGACTATTTAAACTATCAAAATGATGTTTATAGTTTGATAGGTAAATTACAATTTATTTCACGTGGTTTTTTTAGATACTGTTTTTTTTTATACTGTTTTATCCTATAACTTTTTTTATCATTTAAACTTTTATGTTTAATTTATAAAATTATTTGCTTACACCCTACCTTTACATATTATAAATTACAAGGTGTCCCAGGATTATTGGGACAAACTTTAAGGGGAGGTAGGGGATATCGCAAGGATTTAGATTTGCATAGCTACCCATGGTCGGAAATGTCATGGGAAAGAAGTATGACAGGTACAAGAAACGAAGAGACACAAGACTGAGATCGTCTGAAATATTTATTTGTCACAGCTGGGAGTTCGAGTTACTCGTACCCACCCTCACACTATGCCTATGACCTCGTAATGACCATATTCGCACAAATTGTGACATTCGAAGCTCTAGGGAATTTCTGTGTTAGTACTATTCCCGAAACATTTTTTCTGCTGCTCGTGCATTTTCTTCTACCAATTAGTTGATCAGGTACATATTCTGGCAGCACGGAGTTCGTAAAAAGTTCCACACTGCTCTGCTGGCGGTGACAGCTCAAATGACTGTGGTAATATAGATTTGTTTCCTCTAACACTCTTGTGAACACCACCACCTAACGCCGAACGAAGAACGTTTCCGACCATGGGTTGCTATTCAAATTTGAATCCTTTTGATATCCCCGATCCAGGGCCGTTTTTAATCTCTGGCGCCTCAGGCACTTCAAATTGTTACGCCCCTCCACTATTTCCATAGCACCCCCTTCTTTTGCTTTTATCTTGCCAGTTTTGATTCGAGAGAGATTTTCGCTTAACTCTTACTCTCTGTTCCTGTTTTTGCTCTTTTGGATAGTCTTTTTATTAGCCACTAACTATGAACCACCGTGTCTCGGAATGGCAACCGGCAGTATAAGGAACGAATAGTGGCATAGTTTGGCCTCTCTTGCTCATTTCCTACTTTACGACATCAGGGACCACCCACCAGTCATTGTACTTGTACAATAAAGGTTTTCTTCAAGCTTTGATCACTGCAAAATCGTTAATGACATCATTGTAATCCATTTACATTGTAATATCATTTTGAGTGCATAGCAACATCAAACTGTTAAGTTTTTCATTTTCCATAGTTCCGCGCACATACACACACTAACACAACGCATACATGATTCGCTAGGCGGTGATTCGTTCGCTGTAATTTTAATGTTTGCTCTTTTTTCACCCTCAAATCTTTAGCGCCCTACGCACGAACCTAGTGTGCCTAAGAGGAAAAAGGCCTTGCCCCTATCTCCTCATTTTACGTACTCAAGTTTCATTTTAAATTAATTTTACGTCACTCTCAGAAACAAACTAAGCCATAATTTATTTACATCTAGTCTTGTTGAGTAGTTTATCTACCGCTTCACACACCACACAATTATAGTTTTTTTTAATGATGATGCAACACCCCATAAAGTTTGTCACCAAAATATAGTTTTTTTTAATGATGATGCAACACCCCATAAAGTTTGTCACCAAAATACTGTATAGAGAATTAAATGTAATATGTATGAGGAATTAAGCTTCAACTAAAGTTACTTAATTGTTTGAGCTGAAATCTATGTTTTATTTTTAGCCTTTCTTAACACGAGAAAAACATTATATAGCACATAAGAATATAATTTTCTATTTCCTTTATCATAAAACTCAATTGGGGAAAAGACTAGTACTTTCAGAGGTCACATAAAATAAAAAATAAACATTGATTCTACATAGATCTTCAAATGCAGATAAAAGTATATAATTCGCGTTTTATTTGACATAAAACGTACTTTGACTTACTTTTCAGGTCATAAAGTCTTAAAGATTGCTCTGAATTATCAAGAGTATAATTTTTCTTCAGACGACAATGAATACTTTTAGTGTTGGAACCATCTGCAGGAGTTATCCAGTCAGAAGGTTTCCCAGGAAATCCTTGGATTAATTTATAATTGGCAACTCTAAAAATTAAATAAATTTTATAACTAACGTTGCGTTTTTGTAACGTAAATAAACAAGTGTACTTAACTATTTTTACTGAATTAAACCCTTAAGCAGTCAAATTTTGCCCAAAATATCCAAAAAAAGTTTTCAGACTATTTTTTATTTTATAATTGTAGAACACAAAAAACCCCAAAATGTTTGATTTTTATAAGTACTCTCTGCATGTTATGAAAAATTGTTCATATATATCTTAAAAGAATTTTTCTCTTACTTACAAAAATATTTCCTGTTCATACCTCTTTTTCGAATGGTTGAGGATTTTGTGTGTGTGTTCTCACAAAATTCGAAGAATGGTTTAATACTAAGTCTTACATTGCATTGAAGACAGAGATAATATCGGACTTTTTGGATTATCTTTCCATTTCTTCTCAAACAACAAATTGCACATTGCCTTGATAATCCTTTATCAATATTTTCAAGAATCTAAATTCCTGCCTTCACCACAAAGAAAAACCCGAAGAAGCATTTCTGTACCATGGACAAATGGTATATCTTAAAAACACTAGCACTAAATAATCTCACAATAAGAATTAAAAATATGTGCAAATGAAAGATAGAAAGAAAAAATATCGGTGCTTATACAGTGTACGGGCAAACCAGTTGTGGCCAGCTTTCTGTAGCCCGTACGATTTACGAGCAAACCAGTTAAGGGATTAATATAACCTCAGTGGCGTAACGTACACCCCCGCATTGTGGGGGAGTGGCAGGATTCTAGGGGGCCCAAAGCCTGACAGACGCCAAGTACAAACTTTTTGTAAGATCCGGCTCAAATCTAATTTTGAGAAATTCAGCATAGGGATTGTGAACCTTTATGGTTCAACGTGCCATTTTTTCTAAGGAAGTGTTTACGTTCTGCCAAATAAATTTGGCTTGTGCTTATTGGGAAAATAATAAAACTAAGTACTAACAAAACTCAAAATTCTACAAAAAAAATACCTTTTGCTCGGTATAGTTGTAAATATTTTAGTTATACGTATAATTCAAATTATAAAATAACAATTAGTGACTTCTAATGTTGTAGTTGGATGATAAATTACTTATGTTAGGTTTGTAAGATGTTACTTTTTGTAGAATACATGCTCAATTTGAGTCCTCTGCCAAACGGCTTTTAAGCAATTAATTATTTTTGCTGTGGTTTTTTTTTTTTTGACAAGAGGATTTGTGATTCGTTTCAAAATGCCGTTTTACCGACGATATAATGCATACCACTGTTCCAGAACATGAAACACACAACGCTTTGTCCCCTTAACTAAAAATGCCATATTTCTAGATTCACCAAGTTTGAAATTCTCTGTTACACTTGCTATCTTGCACTTTTTGTTCTTTTGTTGAACTAGCCATGTTAAATAACAGTTAAAAATCGTAAATATAACACAAATAAACTTTAAAATACAATTATGTCAACCAAATTGACTTTGCCATGCGTTGACAAATTTTACATCATAAGCAATTGTAGTCTACAACATAACTAAGGCAAGACAATAACAAACGAGTACGCTCCCTGCCACCTCGCGAGCGATCACTCGAGTTTGTTCGTGATACTTCATAGTGAACTTTGTTCTTTTGAAATAAAATGCAAACTATTTTGATCGCTGACTTGCCCAAAATATTGTGTCGCGTGCCATTGACGGCACGCGTGCCACTGGTCCGCCATTCCTGGTCTACGCCCTGACAGCAACTCTTCTGTTAAGAACTTGGAAATCTGTATCTCAGCTGAGAACATGTTGGCACATTTTGATGTGATAGAAATGCTTATATCAAGGAATTCTGAATAGTGGCACATAAAATTTTGGAGGCATTTGCATTTTTGCCGCAGATAAAACATTTTTTGTTTTTGATTATGTTCTGGGCTATCAACTATACGGTTTTGTTTTCTTGTAATTTCCTGTGTAAACCTGCTTAAAGTCAGAACAAAGTAGACAAAGTATAATTCTATGAATGTATAAATTATGAATAGAGTTTAGTTATGGTATCCATTTAAAATATGTTAATTGATTAAAATGTTTTTTGAGTTCATTTTACAAGTATATGTAACACTCAATGGTTTCTCAATAAATTTAAAATGGAAATGCTACATAAAACACATGCTTATGAGAAGCGCTTTCTATTTTGTTGTGTAATGTTATTGTACCAGTCCTACCAAAGCTCAATCATATTTATATCTGTCAGCGAATGATATAATTGTTTGCAGAGTTTTCTTGTATTTGATCATTTAGGATATGTAATTTTTTTCAATGAAAGGGAATTTAAAGAGCTACGTGATTTGTAAATCACATTTTAGTTCTGTTCTTTCAAGCCATTACAAATATGAGTGATTAAACATTTGAGAATTTATATTTAAGTATTAATCCATGATTTTTTAGAAAAAAAAACGAATAAAACATTGCTTTAAGAAATCAAGATTGTAAAATGTTTAGCTACGGAGAGTTACAGATCTTTTAATTTTATGCTAGATATTTTGTAAAATATTTTATTTTAAAATAATACCTAATCGCTGCTCTAGGAGAATCCAAATCATAAATATTGTACACTATTTCATTTCTTACTGCTTCTCTATCTTCTTTGAGGACATTCCACTGACTAAGTCCATCGATTCCTGGAACTAGAGATAACTCTTCTTAGTAAATTAAGTATTGTACTTTACTTGGCAAACAAGTTTTTTTTGGAAGACTTAAGAATCATAACGAATGAATACTGTAAGTTCTGATAGATAAGCAATATAAAAGATACTAAGGATCATCATATACTAAGGCAAATGAATAAAAAATTTAAGGAGAAGCTGATTTATATGAAAAGAAAAAATTCGAGTATTCAGTTGCACTTCCATAAGGAGAGTTCTCAGTTGCTCTTCCATAAGGAGAGTTCTCAGTTGCTCTTCCATAAGGAGAATTCTCAGTTGCTCTTCCATAAGGAGAGTTCTCAGTTGCTCTTCTGTATTTTTTATATGTTATTGATGGTGAATAAACGAATATCACCAAGTTAGTTAATTTATCAATTTTAATAATAATATAGTAAATATATTTCGATGACAAATATATACATACAGTTGAACCTCTATATTGCAAATTTTTCTATATAGCGAATTTGTTCTTGGAACCAAGAACATTTCACGAATTTCTTCGTAAAATAACCTCTCAATAGCGAAGTACATTTTCTATATAACGAATTTTTTCTCTTGTGATTCAGTTTTTTTCCCTCTCTATTTTAAAAGTATTTCTGGAAATTTCAAATTATTTTCTATTTTAACACATTTTATGGTGGTCATAAATCTTGAACTGGTTTTATTAGGTGCCTATTTCACCAAGAGCAATAGAATTTTGGCCGTTTCATCAAAGAAATGTAACTTTTAACCCCCATTGTCCAGTTCGCTAGAAACAACTTCGATAACATTATAAAATAATGTATGTTTAAAATTACTTGAAGGCTTTAAATTAGAAAATGCCCTTAAAGTTAATTAATTTTAATACAAAGTTATTTTCTTCATGTTGAAAATACAGTATATTCCTCGAAATTCATTTTTCTTGTTTTCCGTGCAGTCCCCCCCTCTTGTTTTCTTTTATGGGTAAAATATATAAAATAGATATTAATTTACATATATATATATACAAAAAAGTGTGAAAAGTAACTTTTTTTATATAGAGAGTTTATGAATTTAAAATATTTCTTTTATGTGGTGAATACGGTATATTGAAAGATGAACCTCTATACAACGAATTTCCCATATTTTGCGACTTCGTTCAATCCCGAAAAAAAGTTTGTTACGTGGAAAATTCGTTAGATATAATATACTTTCAATATATATATACTTCATATTCTTGATTCCAGGAAAAAGTTCGTAAAATAGAGAGATTCGCAAAATAGAGGTTTGTGAAATGGAGGAATATATATAAGTGTCCCAGTGGCGCACACGAAAGGTGTCCTATGTCCTAGAGGTCCGGTCATCCCCCCCATAGCCCTGGATTTTTTTTCGATTGGTTATAATCCTATGTATATATTTCGTAAAATTTAATTATGTATTTGTTATTAATGATTAATTTTATTAATTAATGCTAATTATTTATTCAATAATTAATTTTGTATTGTTTTTGTTCCCGAAAATCGACAAAATTAAAAGAATATGTCGGGCAGCGTATTGGAGCATGATACCAAAATGGTGGACTTTCGACCCTGGATTCCCTCCCCCCTCCTTGAAAAGTTTTTGTGCGCGCTACTGACTGTAAGTCACTCATTCACACTGGCGTAGCTAGTCCTGAGTGGGTCCCGTATCAAAATTTCTTGCACACCCTTTTTCGGGGGTTCCTTAATATATTAACAATTTTTATGCTTACATATGTTGGGGCCCTGTATCATTGATACGGCGGTAGTTACGCCCCTGCTCATTCACACACTCACTCATCATTGGATCTCCCAAACTATCAGACTTACAGGCATGAAATCTGGTAAGCATGTTTCTTTTGTTGAGTAGACATCCGCTAAGAACAGGTTTTGCGGAAATAAACTCCCAAGGGAGATTGCGAAGGAGAAGGAGGCGTTAAAGATAAACATTCCCATTTTTGAACTATAAGATTTACGCACTTGAAATTTCACTAAGCATTTAATTTTTGTTGAACAGAGGTATGCCAAGAACAGATTATTTTACCGAAATCGGCTGCCAAGGGAGTTCAGGGCGGCCCTCATAAACAGTATGGTAGCTTGTTGTGAAACCTTTATAGTAGTTCACTGTGGTCACACTCCATATTAGGCAAACTTAATCTGAGGTAAATGCTTTTATCTCTGATCCATGATTTCACACTTTTTTATATGCCTTGTATCTTAATCCACAGTTAAAATATTTTTCACATTGTTATGTGTTGCTATATTCTTTCTCACATTGTAATATGTCTCTATGCCAAATTTTGGCGCAACATAGTGAATAGTTTTTCAGTTTTCACAAATTTTATCTTTGCATATTTATATATGGACATCAGTGTACAACTACAAAGCTAATTTCTATTAAAAAATTGACGCTAACATACTGTAGCAACGGATATCAACAACATAATTTTCATTTATTATTATTTCTATAAATAAAACATTAAAGGAACACACTTTTCAAAATCATACACACTAAAACTTTCATTTATATAATAATTTAATGGATGTATGTAAAAGTTTTTTGTAAAAATTTACCAGGCTTCGCTCCAGCTATTTGCAAAAATGTGGGAAACCAATCAACTGCGTGGAAAAGCCTGAAAAATCTTTCATGTTAATAACTAATCTATTGAAAGTGTTAAATCTTTTTACACTTACAATAATATAAATATTAAAAAAATTGTTACTTAAATCATGTAACTATATGAATAGTTAAAATTAATTACTTGTCATTTACGTAACTTTTTTTCAACTGTGGTCCACGCACGAACGTGACAGCTCTGGTTCCACCTTCCCAAAGGGTTCCTTTGTTTCCTCTTAGGGGCCAGTTATTCCCCCCTGCTAATGTTTGACCCCCATTCTGAAACATAAAAGTTTCTAAATACTAAGATTTCGTAAAAACAGACTTTAAATGAAAAAAGAAGAAGAAATAAGATATTCTCACATCAGTAGTAAAGACAAAAATACTGTTGTCCCAAAAATCATTTTCCTTTAATGCATTCACAACGGACCCTATAGCGTCATCCATAGCCGTTACCATTCCTGTGAAAATTTAAGAAATGTTAGAGCTGCTATTTATTCTTAAGTTTTCATTCCAGAAAAAATTATCTGGAATAAACACTGACATTATATTTTATTTCTATTTTTATCTACAAAGGCGTGTAAATTTAATATTATTGCTTATATTTCACTTTTTTAGATAACTGGTTTTTAAATTCGTTTTGGGTAGAACCATAAGAAAAAGATTGCATTTCAACTAGTGTTAAAAAATATTATATTTCTGAGAAGTTATACATAATTTGAGTATTTTTTGTTTAAAATTAAAAGGAATGTCTAATAATTATTCACTATATAAGTACGTTTCTGAAAAACTTTAACTTTGCCTTGTAAAATGTTAAACTATGGCTAGAAACTACAATTGCTGAACAAAAGATAAAATAGTTATAAAAAAGAGAAACTTGTTTTATTTTGCTTTTGAAGAATATTGTAAAATCTAAATGTTTATTTGAAAATGAGATTTTTCTTTCTAAGTCATTATTAAATTTTATGACAAATGAATGCATAGTTCCTTATATCATTTTAGTAGAATAATCTCATTGGATAAAAGACTGAACTCTCTTTGGATAATAAGATGAATTACAATAAAAAAGAAAAGTGTTATCAAGCTTGAAGCTAAAGAAGGGGAGGGGGAGAAAGTAAGAACATAGCTTAAGAGAAAATAAAATACTGTTGGACCCCGATATAACGAACCCCTATTTAATGAATTTCTCTACCCCTGAGTAAAAAGAAGGTAAAACCCCTATTTAACGAATTATTTCAGCAGCTGGAAAATTGTTTTCATTAACTTGTTTTCGAAAAAAAATTTATTTTATTTTCAAATGACATATCCTTTTTGTCCGGAACAGAAAAATACTTTTCTTGGAGCAGAAAATTCAACGGGAAAGGGTAAAGACCATTATTAGACTTTACTCGTGTAAATGAGTCGCGAGTGTAACCTATCGAGCGAGTCTTGAGTAGGACATGAAATCCCTTTCTTATCTCCTTCCAATCCACAACGCATGGATATTTTAAGATTTTCAAGATTATGATACATTTGACGACGGACTACATATCTATGCAACTCAAGTTGAGAAAATCGTTGATTTGTTGGTGCCAATGAATAGCGATTCTAATGCAGAACTTGAAAACGAAATTACTATCAAAATTGTTACGTTTTCTAATGTTTTACATAGTCTGTGGAAATTGGAAAAACATACCTCACTCTTATGCAGCATGATGTAAATGATGCAGTATGTTCTTCTCTGTATAAAGTCGAAAAAGAACTCTTTCGAGTCAGGGATTAAAAAAGATTTTCAAACTTTTATTAGTCAGTATTTTAAAATTTCCAATTACCTGGTGTGTATTAATTCACTAATTGTATTTTTAGATGTTGAATAAAAGGTGTGCAATTTCTAACTATGAATATTTTTTTATGGTTTGTGACGGATCTACACGCGACTTTCGAACTAATCCTCTTGGGAAATTTTTGGGCTATCAATTTGCATTATTAACAACCAGCCATTCGTAAGAAGAAAATCGTGATATGCAAACTAACTTACTATAAATAGGCGAGGTTTTCTAGCTTTTGTAGGAGAAGGAGCAGAGATAGACTCTAGACAGGTGAGATTGATATTAAAGGTATAATATTTGAATTAGAGAACTTTGATTATTAATAGAAGGAAACCTTAAAATGATGATTGTTCACTAAGATCGAATAAAGATTAGATTAAAACAGATAAAAAGTTAGATCCTAAATTAAAAGAAGGATCCAGTTTGTTAGCCGACTAATCGCTTACGTGTTACTGTCGCTGTTCCACTTTCACGATTTTTATTGGGACATTCTCTTAAGATTATTATTTGAAATTGTTGGCTGTTCTTAGTATTGAAACAAATAGATTAGATTTGCATCATGCCGAGTGCTTCTTCCCTTCCCCCCACACATCTAGGTGCTCGCGAGAGAGGCTCTGGCCTCTTACAGGTTGCTTATAAAATTTCCTAAAGGTAAGGGCAAACGATTTGTATTTTATTAGGACTCTGATATCACGAATAACCCCGAATTAACGAACAACATGTACGGTCCCGATGAATTCGTTAAATCGGGGTCCAACTGTATATTTAAAAGAAAAGGCTTCTTAATCAATGTCACAAGATAGAATTGTCTGGGTTTTAAGACCCACTGAGTGAAAAGCAATAAGTTACAAAGAATGAGATCACATGTCTTATACTTATCTTTATTTTCTGAATGACTTCGAGTGTTAATCTAGCTTCACAAATTGAACTTCCGGTTTCCTGTTTAAAACTATTTCCGTTAATAGTTTTAAACAGGAAATCGACTTGTTTTTAGTTATTTTAATGCAACTAAATATATATATTAAAATTTTCTTCTAGATTATTAATTATTGTTTTAATTTTTGAAAGCTACATTTACCACTGTATTTCCTGCGCTTTTCATCTCGAATATGATGATACAAGTCTTCGTAGCTCTTAGGAACCTATACATAATAATAAAAACTAAAGATTATATATGAATATATATACATAGGATACAATACATGTTAATTTAAAATTAAAAGTCTATATTACCTGAAGAGGACTATGAACAGCTTGAAAAGAGAGAAAAAGAAATAAAGGTTCATCAGGGGAATGTGATGAAATTAATTCTTTAGCTTTTTCAGCAAGCAGCATCTATAAAATTACACAAAGCTAATTTAAAGAAAAACGTGCTTAAGTGTTTCCAAAACGATATATTTAGTTGTTCAGAGCAATGTATTTATGAATGTAATTTGATGTAAAAAATGAAAAGTTTTTGCTTAAAAGAAGATCTTTGTATGTAATATAATTTTTTAAATTAAAGAACCACTAATTAGCATAAGTATAGTATGTTATACCAAGTTAAAATATATGTAATCACAGAATTTTACAAAAATTATAATAATAATAATATAAAGAGTTAGAAGAATTAGTTTTTCAAAGAAAAGAAAATGCTTGTAACGAAATGAAAAATTTGATATCTTTTTTTTTTAAATAAGCGATACATTCTAATAATGTGTTATCTAGATTTTGAAGAAAGGTGCATGGCATTTTTCTCATTGCAAGGTACTTTAAACAAAATATAAGGTTTTTTGATGGTAATCTTAACTTCACTTCTGATTTTAAGAATTTATGAAAGAATTATGAAGCCCAACGGCTGAGTGGTAGTGCTTCGCGCTTCCACACCACAGGTCCGAGGTTCAAACCCCGGGCTGGGTAAGGTCGACTCAGCCTTTCATCCCTTCAATGGGTCTATAAATGAGAACCAAGCTTTCTTGGGAACTTAACACTGGGTGTTTCACGTCAGACAGACCACCTGACCGAAGCATCTGCTCATGCACCTCAGGGCCCAAGGTCACATATACTGAGTTGGGCACAGTAGGTTTTGGCCCTCTTGGGCTGTTGCGCCACTGAGTTAAGTTAAGTTATGCAAGAATTATAAGATAGGATTTTTTCCCCAAATTATTTACTTTACAAGCATAAGAAATTGATTCTATAGTTTGAACATTTTTAATAAAAATTCCTTCACTTTTTCTTTTCAAAGCAGGAAAATTGTGTGTTCAACTTAGAGTCGTTTCAAGGATTTTGACCAAGTTATTTGAAACAAAAATATTTAACTCAGGTTTAAATGTATCTTTTCCCCACCAGTGAAGTTCTTATAATGAAAGGTTGAGGAGTAAAAAGAAAAATCGAAGACTTACCTTATTATATATATATATATATCACCTCTATTATACTATCCATCTCTCTCTATATATATGTGTGGGCGTTAAATTCAGTTTACTCACACCTCTTAAATTCGCTTTCATAACTATCTATTTCAACTACAAAGCATTTTTCACTTTCATTTCTAAATTGCGCAAACTTTTTTTTTTTTTTTTTTTGCTTCTCAGATTTTAATTTTCAAATTTAAATAAATATGGAATTTCTTTGTGTGTGTGTGTTCGTTAGCCTCCCAATCCTTAAAAAACCGCTGAATAAGCAAAAATCCTGGAAATCCCCTTTTCCAAAAGAATACAGAATCCCCACATTTTACTTTTTCAATCTACCGGATAAGGTGCACAGAGAGTTGCGTGTAAGGTTAATCATCATAGGCTGGATATATAATAATTAAACCTAATTGAAGCTGTAGAAATATCTTTTTGAAATCCTATGGAAGAAACTAAATGAAATTAACTTTGAATATTTAACAACCCCGCAATTCATTTTTCAAATTCTTACTAGTTTAGTTATGGATTTAAACTACTGATTGACTACTATACTGACGTATATATGTGTAGAATTATGGACTTAATTTAATATATTCTGGTATTGAGTGGATCCTTTGTAGTTGTGGTTGCAGTCATTGAGGGGTGAGGAGGTTGTGCGTATTTTTAAATCCACACACATTTTGTTTTACACACACTCAATGAACAGTGATGAAACGTAAATACAGGTGGACTATCACACGCGAACATACAAGGCAGTTACAAAAGCATTCTTTGTTGTTCGCTCTAGAGATTTCAACCCTTTATAGTTTTGTTAACCGAAAACTGTTAGAATCATGATTTCCGGTAAAGTCTTTTCTGATTGGTACGAATATGCGGGTGATGCAAGATTACATCATCCTGATTTAAAAACTCTACTCTTACAGTTTTTTGGGTTATAAGGCTGTGGTTATTTCCTGTTAGGCAGGTAAAATAAAAATTAGAAGTTTTGGAGGACTCAAAGACCCCGTTATGAATTAAAATCCCTCGAGAAAAGGTTTAAGCGAATTATTACATTTATATAGATAAAGAAAAAGTCTAATATATATATATATATATATATATATATATATATATATATATATATATATATATATATATATAAATATATATATATAAATCACTGACAATATCTTAAACATGTTGCATGTAAGAGTAAAAACTGCTTCATGGTCGCATAGTTAAGAAACTCAGAGTTTTGATTCTATAATGAATAAAAGTTAAAATAATTCTGAAGGGTTTCTGTTAAATTTGCCTGTGCAAATCAAAGCTAAATTAATAGGTCTGAAAACCTTTATAAAACTTAGGGGAAATCTTGAAACACTCTTGAATTCTTATATTAAACATAGTAGGCATTTCATACTTAAGCAATTTGTTTTTTATACTGAATTAAGTTTGTACATACCGTCGAATATACTCCATTATGTTTCCGAGATAATTTGCTGTTGTTCCGAAAATCGTAACCGATTTCTGTGTCGGCTTCATTCCCTGAAACAAAAATTTTGTTCTTGTCTCAAGTAACTGTAGTTTTTGAAAATATTTTTCTTTCATTGGTTATTTCACCTTACATTTAGCATTAGGTCCTCTTGGTTTTGAATTTCTCGTATGGCTGAAGTAATCTAGAGCGCCATTGTAGAATCCAAAGAAAGAATCGAAGCCACGTTGTGTTGGAGTGTACGAAAAATTACAGAAACCTAAGTGCCATCTAAAAATAAAAATAAAATATAATAAACATTAAATTCAATTCTATGTTATATCTCTCGAGAACAAGATTGACTGTATAATTTACTCTTTCTTTATATTAATCAAAATCTATTGCTTCAGTCATTGATAACCATTTTGACTGATTCAAATAATTCAATAAAAAGTATAAAAAAGTAGTAAAAATATGAAGTGATGTCATTTCTTGAAGTATAGCTAAGATTATATAAAATAAAGAAATTTAATTCTTATATTCCAGTCTTAATTTTGAACCCAACTGTAGCTAAATTTTCTAAAATAAAGAAAGAATTTTGAAATTCATTATAAGTACTTCTCTCTTAGACGTTATAAATAATCTTTTAATAACTTTTATGATTTTCAGTCATGACCCGCATTGTTTCTACCGAGTTTCTACCTGGGTCCAGGGCCTCACCATCGGTGGGGGCCTCGCTTCGTTCTGACTCATCCTTAATAAGATTATGATCTGAATAATTTTAATATTCGAATAATATTCCTGAATATATTCTCTTAAAAACAGGGAATTTCAAACTACATGTCAACTAGCAACAGTGGCATGACCGTTGTCCCTGCCTAGGCCTAGCACCATAAGAGATTCAGTCAAATCATTTAGTCGAAATGCTGCTTCGGTCGAGCTGGTTTGTGAGATTGTGAGCCATACACATTTGTTTCAAATTAACGTTTGTACGAGTATTTGACAATGCATGCTGTATACTGTGAACTTTAATGGTCACTGGTACGGCCTACTCTTAAATAGGAGCCCAAAGCCTCAAAAAATTTTAAGATGTCTCTGGGCCCAGGGCCTCAAAAAGACTTAAGACGTCCCTGAGTAAAATTCATAATTTATATGAACTATAGCAAGGAACTTCAAGAAAATTTATTCAAAAAAGAAATACACACCCCTTTTATTTTAAAGAAATTGATACTTATATAAAAGTGGAAGAAAACGTTCAAATATTAAACTTTTGCAAATATTAAATTGTGTGCATTTTGTGCATGATTGTTAATCTTTGAAATTTATCGGTAATTTCGTTGACGATATTCAGGAGAGACTAGCAATGTCTACGAGATTTTACCCGTTTTCTTAAGGTGACGGGAAGTCGAATGGTTGGAAATAGGGTTGTCGTAAGCTGAAACACAAGTATTTAAATATGTCGCAGTGTAGTCTCACGATTGTGGTATTAGTTTAAATCTGATTCTGGCTCTAAAAGACATATTCTAGGTTGATCATAAGTTACAATATCTGCAGGAAACCGTTTTCTAGCTCTTTCGGCTCGATGGATGAGAAGTCGTACTGTGCCTCAGCTTGTGGCAGATCATTTCGTCGCTTCAGGAACTAGTGTCTCCTCTATTACGATGTAAAGGCGTCTACGCAATGCAGATCTCCAACCAAGACGATCAGTTGCGAGTGATCCCCTGAGCGAACAACAGATTTAAGTTACATGTTCGTTTACAACAAATATACTCGTGTTTATGTTGGGAAAGAGAACACGTTTCCTTGACCAAAAAGGATTGGGCTTCTGTGTTTTTCTTTGACGAGTCCAGTTTTACACTGATCATCACTTAACCTTGGTTCAAAACCTGTCACTTATAGCCCTCGTGTTACTTCATAGTGTTACGTGAGCTAAAATTAAATTTAATCAAACAATTTTTACACTGGAGAATGATTCAGGACGTCTTCTGATTTGAAACGAGCAACAAATAAGATACAATATATTCAACATTGTTGAAAGACACGATTAAGGCGTGTTAGTTATGGAAAGGGGTCTCTCTTGGTGGTTGTACTGACCTGCATGTGGTCCATGGAGGAACTATTGACAAGTGTGAAAGATTTAGAAGACATCCTTAAGTGGTACTATCGACCATATTATACTGCTATTGGAGATGAATTCATTCTGATGGATGATAATGCCCTATCTCACCAAGCTGTGCCTATTGAGGACTATCTAAGGATCTTGGTCTCAGAGTGAATGGAATGGCCAGCTCAATCTCCAGACCTGAATCCGATACAGCCAATTGCTGCTTTAAATCCTTCTGAAAGGTTCGTTATGTGGATTGGAAAAAGTGTTACTCCATATATGGTTTGCACTTCCCATTTCTATGTCCAACAACTTAATTAGCAGCATGGAAATTCGAGGTCACCAATGCATTGCAGGAAGGGGTGAACACATTTCTTATTTGAACCTATTTTTGGAAAAAAAAAGCCCTTTTGAGAAAAAAGGCTTTTTTGTTTGTTGTAAAGCATGTTCCGTTAAACAAATAAAATCTCTGTGTGGCACTCAGGGAAACACTGTTTAGTACCCATTTACTACTCATTTTCGTACCCATTCTATGTTCATTCGTTTTCAAATTAGGCACAAAAAACATGTTCCTTAGTTTTTGGTGGTCAATGTATATTCCTATTGTAGGAAAATTGAAGTAGATATTTTATATCTGATTCAATAATTTTTCAATTTATTGAAGAACACTACTCTCGCAAAAGCACATAACATACAACTTTGTACAAATATTTAACAATCAAATGAGAGTTAAATATCAATTTATATTATTGGTGGGAAAGCGACCCGCAAAGAGTTTTTTTGCGGCCCGCCAGTACGGTCAGAGGAAACAGAATAGACAGAAAATGTTCCCTACGTTTGTGTCAACATGTATTTGTGAGTAAAGTCTTTCATGGAGATCAACAAGAGTAAATATAGATTCAATATGGCTGCATTAATTTGCAGACAATGATGAGAATCTCAACAAGCAATCTCACTTCTGGATTAAAAAAATGTACAGAAAAATATGATAGGGTACAATTGTCTGATCAAATTTATTCTAAAATTAAATGTCTTGGATCTATAGATGATATGAAATTAGCACATGAAATAAATTGAATATTTATTGATTTTTATGGGACAATTTATACCTTTTCTGAGATGCAAAGTTAACTAATACAGTGGAGCACACGGGTGGGGGGCGGATTCAGACAGTTAATTTTATTAATTAATGCTAATTATTTGTTCAATAATTAACGCTTCACTGTTTTTTGTTCCCGAAAATCGACAAAATCAAAAGAATATTTTGGAGAATGGTGGACTTTCCACCCTGGACCCCCCTATTTGTTTTCCTTGATAAATTCCTGTGTGCACCACTGAACTAATGAATGCAATCATCTTAAAAAGGTGGGGGGCTCTCTGGTATCCTCCATTTCTACAATGTGGCCCTCGAGCTAAATCAATTGCCCACCCTTGACTTATATAATTTTAGTGAACAATTCATTGAGAAGTCAAATGATTCTCAGATGAAACTTGTTAAAAAGCATAAAATTGGTAACAAATTATTAATATATTTGTTATAAACGTTTGAAAATTATACAACAAAAGAAAAAAGTTTTAAAAAAAACCTGTGCAATAAATCAATGAACATAGCTATATAGAATACATGTTTATTGTTTAATGATGTTACTAGGCATTTTGGTAAGGATGTACACTTATTTCTTCGATTCATGATTGACATAGAGTACGAATAAGTAATTTGAAAAAAATTTACATACTATGGCAATAACATGCATTTCACTGCAATACATATACATATATATATAGCAATATTTATGACAAAAGAGATTCTTTAAATTTTAATTCTTCAATTTTTATATGTTCTAGAACAGTAATATTCATATATTAATAAATAGAGGATGTATTCCTTAAATATTAGCAGCCACAAATTGTTATTTAATTAATAGAGATTGTAACATAAAAATAATGATATTAAAATTTATAAGATACTGTTTAGAACATGATTACCCAATTAAATTTCTTAAATCGTTCAATTATAATTAGTTTAATGTTGGGTTTGATTTAACTCAAAAATTTTCATAAATTTTATTTACTGTTCTTAATTATATATGCCGCTACCATTTAATTCATTTTGGTAACTATTTGTTTATTTTGTTAGAGTTTTTAAATTTGGATTTGTGCACTACATATATTCTGTGTGTGTGTGTTTTTTTTGGGGGGGTTAATAAATGGTTTAAATACACTCTGTCGCAAAAAAATATATGCACCCAGAAGAAATCAAGCTACAATCACGAAACTCGGCAAGAATGTAGTCTGGTAAGAGATATGCAAATGATTAAAATTTCGAAGCCAATGAGACAAGTCTAAATTGTGCTATGCGCATATTAGTTGCGCAACTGGGAGAGTTTAAAAGCATGAGTACGAGCGCCGTACGGCTATCCAAACGAATCTGATGACTTTGATAGACGATATTGAGACTTAGGATGCCTCTAAGACGTAACCGGCGGCAGTACGAGCAGCTGACGGACTTTGATAGGGGCCGTATAATAGGCCTCAGAGAAGCAGGTTGGTCGAATAGACGTATCGGCCGCCACCTCGGTCGGAGCGATATGGTAGTTGCTCGGTGTTGGCAACAGTGGATCACAGAAGGTAGAGTGTACCGTCGCGGAGGGTCAGGACGTCCCAGGAACACAAATGATCGCGAGGATCGTGCAATCAGAAGAGTGGCCACTTCGGCACCAACAACGTCGCTAGCATCGATTCAACGCCACTTACCTCCTTCCAGACATCCAGTGCCATCAAGAGAAACCATAAGGAGACGACTGACCGAAGTTGGCTTGAGGAGCCGACGTCCGCTAAGACGCTTACCACTGACCCCACATCATAGGCAGTGTCGACTGGATTTTGCCGACCTCGGGCAACTTGGAGTGTGACAGACTGGAGACGTGTCATCTTCAGTGATGAATCCCGATTCAGTCTCAGTGCTGATGACCACCGCACACGTGTCTGGAGGCGCACCGGCCAGCGGTCCGATCCGGCATTTATTGTCGAGCGGCATACAGCAATTTCACAAGGTGTGACAGTGTGGGGAGCAATTTCTGGGGACACACGATCATCTTTAGTGGTCCTTCAAGGCACTTTGACAGCTCGCAGATACGTGGACGATATTTTAACGCCGATTGTGCTACCCATGCTATCAAGTCGCCCAGGTGCCATTTATCAACAGGATAATGCTCGTCCACATACTGCGCGACTCTCCCAACAATGTCTTCAAGGATATGACGTCCTACCATGGCCTGCCAGGTCACCAGATCTTTCGCCAATAGAGCATGTCTTGGACGCTGGGAAGGCAACTGCAGCCGTCCCGAGATACAGGAGAATTAACTGCGCAGATGCAAAGACTATGGCAGGATCTTCCACAGGGGGTCATAAGTGATCTAATTGAATCGATGCCACGCCGAATTTCGGCTTGTATAGCTGCCAGAGGTGGCTTTACTACTTACTGATTTTTAACCTTTTGCAAGCTGTAACCGCTTAATAAAATGATATTTTGTTCTGAATTTTTAATCATTTGTTTATTTTCATATACACTACATGCATACCAAATTTCGTGAATGTAGCTCAATTTCTTCTGGGTGCATATATTTTTTTGCGACAGAGTGTATTTCCTACATATATATATATATATATATATATATATATATATATATATATATATATATATATATATATATATATATATATATATATTGTGTGGATTTCTTTACTTTACTGATAATAACTTATTTCGCATATACCAGGGGTGGCGAACCTTTACAGATCAACGTGCCATTTTTTTCTAAAGAAGTGTTTAATGAGATATAGACGTGCCGTCAAATAAATTTGACTTGTGATTATTGGGAAAATAATAAAACTAAATTCTAACATCTCAAAACTCTATATTTGCTATGAAAAAATACCGTTGGCACACTGTACAGTTGTAAACGTTTCAGTTATACGCGTAGTTCGAATTAAAGTAACATTAGTGTGACAGTTGTGTGACAGTGACGGTTGTTACAGATTGGATGACAAATAACTTACATTGGGATTGTAATATGTATCTTTTAGTAGAATGCATGCTGAATTGGAGTCATCTGCTAAGTGATTTCTAAGCTATTAACTATTTTTGCTGAGGTTCACTTTTTTGATGAGAGGATTTGTGATTTGTTTCAAAATGCCGTTTTATAGACACGATGTTCTGCATACCACTGTTCCAGAACGTAAAACACACACCGCTTTCTCGCCTTTACTAATAATGCTAAGTTTCAAGATTCCCCAAGTTAGAAATTTTCTGTTACACTTACTATCAAGCAGTTTTTTGTTTTTTTGCTGAACTGACCATGTTAAATAACAGTTGGAGATCGTAAATATAACACAAATAAGCTTTAAAAAACAGTAGCGTCTATAAAATTGACTATGCTATGCGTAGACACATTTTGCATCATAAGCAACTATAATCCACTACGTAACTAAGGCAAGACAATAGCAAACGAGTGTGCTCCCATCCGTTCCGCGATCGATCACTCGCTTTGTTCGTAATACTTCACAGTGAACTTTGTTATTTTGAAATAAAATACAAAATATTTTGATCGCTGGCGTGCCCAAAATATTGTGTCGCTTGCCTATTGATGGCACACGTGCCACTGGTTCGCCGTCCCTGACATATACCATGTTGGTATTCATGGTGGTTATGCAATTGGGTTAGTAGATAACTTTTGGATATTTTTCAAATATGTGTTGTTTTAGATTAATTACAGATTAATTTTAGTATTTTAATATTTATTTAAAAATATTAAAAATTTTTTTTACTGTATTTTCTCTTCTAAATTTTATTTCTGCCCAGTAATATAGGCAAATAAAAGGAAAGGTTGGCGTTTTGAAATATTATTTAGCCCTGCAGTCTTAACTCTAAACCAGTGATTCCCAAAGTGGTCTATATGGACCCCCAGGGGTTTATGACGACCTGCAAGGGGTCCACGTCAGCGAAAAAATAATTTGGGGGCCCATGAGGTGTAAATGAGGGTCTACGATAGCCTTAACCAGATTGTGACTTTAATTTTAAAAGAAAATTTAATCAAATGTAAACCAGATTTATCTACTTAACATCTTTTATTTACTAAATTTACTGGGGTTAATTTGCAATTACAAAGCGACAGCATACATTTTATTAAAAAAGGACTATCATTTCAGTGTTTTTTGAATCAGAATCAAGCTAAAGGAGTATGAAACTGGACGTCGTGAATTTTAACAGTTTCTCAATTTGTCACAATCTGCCAGAAAAATGACGTTTTAACCTATGTTCAACATTTAAATGCCCTTTACTCAGGTTTTGAAATTAGGTTTGAGAATGCTTTGACTATGGTAATATCACAGTTGGTAATGAATTCATGTTGTCACATTAAGAAAAAAAGCAAAAAAAAAAAGTCTGATTACAAAAGGAACTGATTTTAATAGCATTAACGAAGATCTTAAAGTTAAAGTTTGGAAATTAATATCACAGCAATTGTGGCTTTAAAAAGATATACATGTTATTTATCCCGAATTATGGAATATCTTAAGAAAGTTTTTAATTGCTTTTCCTTGAGAGGAGGAGTTTCAGGATTGTTGCCTATCTCCAAAATAAAAACAGAAAGAAAAAAAAGGAAAGATTGGATACTACTAACCGAGGAGATTGAGGATTAAACCTGGAAAGATTAAAGCTAAATTTTGAAAATTCGTTATTGAAGCAACAGATTCATCCCACCCATTAAAAACATTTGTTTGTTGCTCAGTTATTTTATGTAACAATTATTTTATATATTAATTAAGTTTTAAATTTAACTAATTCACATGTGTTTCTTAAGTCTTAAACACTCTACTTAACTACAGTTAGAAACATAAACTTTTAAAGTAAGTAGTGCTATACCAGATGTGTTGATAAATTTTCAAAAATTTAATATTAGGTAAGTGGGGGTCTAGACAAAACCGAAAAACATGGAAAGGGGTCTATGGGACAAAAAAACTTTGGGAACCTCTGCTCTAATCCTATGAAATTTTCTTGTGTATTATTATGGCTTACTATTGACATTTACTACTTTACTATTTTCTTACTTGTTGTTTTACTTCAAGTTAGATAATTATAGTGAATTAGTATATTATAATTAGTGTATTAAAGCATGTTTGCTTTTTTAAAAGTTCTTTTTCACGAAACTACTTATATTTCTCTCACAGATTCAAAATACTAAATTTATTGTTACTTACTTTCCAATCAAGTGAGTACTATACCCAATTTCCTTAAGTTTTTCAGGCAAGAAGGCAAATCGAAGTGGAACACCAGTAGGAACCAAAGGATTCAGTACATGATTCTAAAGATATTTTAATGAAGAGATGAAGAATTTTAATAATATATTATAACCTGGCTATTATATATTAAATAAAACAGTTCTATATTCTATAAAAATGTTCTTTTATGCATAAAAGGTACCTGACGTCCAACTCGATAAGGATAATATCCAGTCATAAAGGCAACACGAGATCTGGAATAAAATTTACAAAAAAAAAAAAAAAAAAAAAAAAAAAAGAACGTCAGTTCTATATGCATAAACTCTTTACTTTATAGCAATTATGAAATACTAGTCATACATTATAATTATCATATAAATTTAGAATGTGACAGAACTAAGTGATAAATAACGGGAGAGAAGAAATTTTATTTAATTTAATCTTTAACCTATATTCACTTTAGAGATAAAAATGTATTTACCTTAAAATCTCCGTATGCTTAAGGGAGTAATTTATATTAAAAAAACATTCACTTCTGTGGATCAAAAATATTGAATCGGGGGAAAGGCAAATAACAGAATCTTATTTATTGTACATATATAGTTTAGTGGAAAGAAAACATTTTTTTTAATTTACAGATGCTTTGGAATACAGAAAGCTACTTTTGGCGGTAGTAATAGATCTAAGCCAGTTGGGCATCGAATCGAGTTGACCTTGGAAGAAAACCACGGATACATCAAATCACGTGGCTTCAACTCTATGCCAAAGTTTATCGAATGCAGTGGCTGACGAATGGCATCCACTTTACTGTGCAAAAGCGGTTTTTACGCTGTGACCCGTTTTCATCTAAGTTTCGTTTCGGCATCCACTTTATGGCATCGACAATACTTTACCAGATGTTTTTTCTTAATGGATAAATAATTAATGGTTGACAAATCTGAAAAACATACTGACCGAGATAATAGTGGAACATCCTCTGTATCGAAGAAAGTTAAGACAGCAGGGACAAGATATAATGACATATATATATTGTCTTATTGAAAAGTAGCATCATAGAGGCTTCGGAAATAGGACATAGTCCCAAATCCTAGAACAAGGGTGGACAACCCAAATGACCTTGCGGACCACTTCGGAAAAACATTATAGTCTCGCGGACCGCAAATAAAAATATGTACAACAAAAAAAAAACTTTAATTGGAGTGAAAATTTAAAACAGAATGAATTATTTTTTTGTTTTCATTATTTTTTATGTATACAGACATAGATAATATAATAATGTTTCTATAATACAATAATGCAATGATCAAATAATGTTTAAAATATTACAGTGTATGTTGCCATTTTCTTGAAAATTACGGTGTCCTTTTGAATCGATCTTTCGTTACTCATTGTTGAAATTTGATTGTGCTGTCATTTGCAAACGATTAAGTATACATTGACCTTTATCTTAACCGTCCTGAATTTTTTTAAACTTTATAAAACATCTCTGATTACCTCTTGCTTTTTGGGCACTCCAAACAGAAAAGGAGAAATGAAAGTCCACACACAAAGAGAATCATGTACCATCCATAGTAAAGGATATGCATAATGAATTTGGAATTTATTAAAAAAGTAATTTATTATATTAAAATCAAATGCAACTGTGTTTCGTAAAATATAAATCTATTATAATATAAAGGACATTTCTATTCATCTTACGTACACATGCGGCCCGTGGGCCGTATGTTGGACACCCCTGCCCTAGAACCTCGGAATTTTATCGGCTACTGTCCAAAATATCAGCTATGCGAACAAGGAGTGACTGAGATGCCCGCTCAGGGAGACCGCATGACTTCATACCAGGTGCTACGCTCCTATGATGGTGATGAAATCATTCTGGAAAATGCAAGGATATCTTTCATGATACTCTGCTTAGAAAATGTGATTTACGAAAAGATGATATGAAGCTATTTCTATGTCTATGATTGGGGTTCAACATACCATTGTAAGCCCTCTTGGCTTTATTACAGCATCAAGGGAAGTCGCAACAATTCGTAGTAAAAGTAAGTGGTGATGCAGACCTTTCTGCACTGTCCTTGAGGACACTTGTCCTTTAAGGTATCCGAACACGTTGAAAATGACCAAATTCGGTCAAGACAGATATATTTTTGTTTTCTCTTTTATTGAATAGAGTTATCTTTTGGCTTTATAAAACAGACTTTGTTTTGTTTCTATTCTACCTAGAGGCCAAGCTACAATCAATTTTATTAAGTTAGAAAAACCGGAAGTGGGTCCTTGATCTACCAGAAGTGGGCATTTAAATTATTCGAAATCTATCATGGCGAGTCTGATTACTCAAAATATTACAAATGTATTTCTATAAAACTTTTTGAACCTAATATTTATGCTATTTTCTAGAGAATGTACTAAAATATTCCTTATTGTATGAATATGTTTTGAGTTAGGGCTTGTTATTTAAATAATGGTCTCATAAAGAATGTGATTTTTCTTATAATGTTTACTCAATCAACTCTAAAATGTTCAAATTTAAATAAAACATTAAAAATTTAGTACATTCTCTACATAAATGCATCTAGATTGTTTTGGTCATACTTTTACTAATATAAGAATATTACTTTTTTCTTTAATTGCTTTGAAGTTTTACAAAAAATGTTGCTAGAATTTCACTTATAATTGGGATTTCTGTGAAATTTAGGCAAACTATTGTAAACATTGTTAGTTAAATATTAGTATTTATTGGTATTGAGTCCTAAAAAAGCATTATAATGTTTAAATATGTTATTTTGTTAAAAAAAAAAGCTCCAAACGTGTTCGGATACCTTAAACGAGCCAAGTTCTGGACGCAAGAGTACATGACTTAGCTGTAAGATCCCGTAAGACCGCAAGGACAAAATATAAACGATTTTGGAAGTCCGTGGGTAAGGGCTGCTGAGATCTTGCATGGCGTTTTGTATGATCTCCTTCGACTCATCTAGATATATATTATAAATGCGAAAGTTTGTGAGGATGTTTGGGCGTTTTTCACGCAAAAACAACTGAATGGACTTTAATGAAACTTTACAGTAATATAGCTTATACATCAGAATAACACAAAGGCTATAATTTATAGCATAGATTATAATTTATAAATATATTGTGAGAAGTGTCCAAAATATAACGATATTTGTCAAGTAAGTAGGAAAAAAAATCTGCCATCTGCAAGCAATTCTGGCGTGCGCTGCAAAAAAGCCCACGTCAGCATATATCTATCTTTTGTTTGTGAAAAAACCCTTTTTGTTTTGGCTACGCAAGGCGCTCGCTTTTGCAGATTTTTAGACAAAATATACTCCAAATATATGATTTTAAAATTATTTTAAGTAACATTTATATGGTAATATTATATAAGTCCTCTTATAGAATAAGAATACATTTAAATGTTAGTTATCGACGATTTTGACTACATTTTCGTTTTTGAATCAAGGTTACTTAAAACTTAAAGGTCAGAAAATCAGTTAAAAGTTTATTTTATATTCTATTCAAACACAATTGGTGAAAGTAATGTTATCAAACAAACATTTTTGATGTGTTACCTTAGTAACTTAATTTATTGCAGTGATGCTCGCAAAAAGTTAGTTTAAAAAAAAAACTTCCTTCTTTTTGCTTAAAGTTTTCAATCTTAACATGTTATGTATTCAATGCATATTTCCGTTCTTATTTTCTTTCATTTGACGATAAATGAAGGTCATCTTCTTAATTTGGACTCTTCCTTAATTGTGAAGACCATTATTTCTCTGGAACAAAAACTCTTTTCTTGATAAATATGGAGCATTTTATAACTAGATTTGGAAGTTAAAGGTTCAGGTTTATATCATAATTTCGGAAGACAGGCGCATAAAAATTGAGTATACCTTACATTTCAAATGTAAATATAATACCTGATATGCTAGTAGTGTTTTCATAATGAAAACTTTAATTAGAATTATTTAATATAATGAAAAATTACAGTATTTAATAACTAGAAACTAAATGAAAATGAACGGAACCCTTACTAATATTATAAACGCGAAAGTTTGCATGCATGGATGTTTGTTACTCTTTCACGCAAAAACAACTGAATGGATTTTAATGAAAATTTACAATAATATAGCTTATACATCAGAATAACACATAGGTTATAATTTATAAAGATATTGTGTGAAGTGTCCAAAACATAACGATAATTGTCAAGTAAGTAGGAAAAAATTCTGTCATCTGCAAGCTATTCTGGCTTGCGCTGAAAAAAGCTCGCGACAGCATATATCTATCTTTTATGTGTGAAGCAAAACTTTCGCTTTTTGTTTTGTCTACGCCAGGCACCAGTGCGTGCTCGCTTCTAATTTATTGCTTTTATCAGTGTAATCACTATTTTTTTTACTTCAGATTAAAACTAAATTTTGAAGGGAGTGGTTGTGGCAAGTCTCTCTTTATTTGAATAGCTACTAGTGATTTTTTTTTTTCATGTGTAAGCAATTATCGCCAAAATAGTGAACCATAAATAGAATAAAAGTCGATAATTTATTTCTATGCACGTTTTTATTTTATCATGCACATTTGGTAGTAACAAATTGATCCTTATATAAAAAAAAGATACTTTTATCGCTTCTGGTATTTAAAGTAGATAAACTTTGTCTTTCACACTACATCATTTGGACAAATTCGTATAATTTGTTTGTGGTTAGTAGTTAATTACAACGCTATAATTTTAATTGAATAGGAAGGTATTGCATTTTTAAGTATAAAAATAATAATAACTACTGTACAGTGTGTTTTTTGGAAGTGTAGAAAAAGTACCTACTAAGATTTATGCCACGAAAGCGTAAGTCTAATCATTCTCAAAGCTCTAATAAAGCTCGACCTATGAAAGTAGCTAGACAGTTGCCAACTTGACTCTATCGGCAACACTTCACTTTGTTTCCATTGAATCGACATTATAATTTAAGGAACAGCGTTGATTGCGAATATTACAATTTTAACATAAAATAAATACAATAGAAAGTAATATATTAATGCATTACACTTCCGGATATAAATTATTTACACTAATTTAAGCGTTTATTACGCAAAATTTGTAACAATGTGTGACTTTTGCTGAGCAGAGATCAGTTTAGAAAGGTGTTCTCAAAAATCGACCCACAAGAGAGTTACAGGGAGTTATAAATTAAAAAAAATCCTTTTTATCAGCTATTTGATCTACAGACTTAAAATTAAACAAGAATGTTTTTTTTGTTCAGCTGAGATGTGCAGAAAGCTTTTTTTGTTTAATTTGTAATTCACGTAAAATTAACTTATTAAAAACTTCTTTATCCTTCAATCTGTATTGTTTAATTTTTCAATTCACCCGTGCGAAGAATGGGTATACCAGGTAGTATATTAATATTTTGAAAGGAAGAGAATATATCGCAAGATAGATCATAAAAACAATGTAATCAGCCGAAATATGAAACCTAGAAAATTTTGTAAAAACTGAAAGAACATAAATGTCAATAATTATAAAAGCATGTATGTTTTAATTAATATTAGATACAGAGTTTGTTGTAACAAAAAAATTGAGACCAATGGTAAAGTGGCTTTATGAAGAAACTAAACATGAAGCTGTAAAAGTTTTCTCTATGCTAAAATATTTACAGACTGGTACAGTTGAAAAATTATAAAATTTTCAAAAAAAAGCATGTTTCCTCTATACTTTTTGATAAAATGAATATTGAAAACAATACAATTTGAAATAATCCGGCAACCTGATTTAAAAGAACCTATACAGTATTCGAGTTTTTGTAAGTGTTGCAAATAAAGTAGTAGCAACGTAGATGTACAGTAAATAATGTAGAAGCCCGATCTGTGCAGAAAATCTCAGATCGGGCATGTACAAAAAGGATTTGGGAACAGTGAGGCAGCATTGCTGTTGATGTGAAGAATAAATTTTACAAAAGGTAATTGACGATCTTGAGGTTAAATTGTGGCCTCCCATGCGAAAAATACATCTTAGTGTTATTAAAGTTTTCGTGAAGCCTTTGGCGAGGATCCATTATTGTATAGAACGGTTTGCATGATGGGCCAAAGAGTTCCATACGGGTCAAAATAAGACTACGGATTTGTTCTGCACAGATCGGCCGTCCCTTTTCAATACCAAATTGACATTGTGAGTGATCTCTTTTACATAGGCAGTAGATGGACTACCCAAGAATTATCCGTAAAATATAGTCGCGGTCATCAAACGGTGAGGCACATACTGAAGAAATGGCTTTACATGAAGCAAATTTCACTACATCGACGTACATTAATCACACCGGTATTCACTGGCTGGGATCCCCCTTGGCAAATACCACACATAATAAAGGAAGCACATTTCCATAGCGTATTGTTGCTAATGATGAGATATGGACTGGAACCCAGAAATCCGAATTAAAGTGTAATTCAAATGAATGGCGTCACTCAGGTTCGCCATTTTCACATAAAGTTTGACAAGACTCAATAGGGTGAAGGTTATGTGTGACGAATCTGTACGGCACCTTTCCACTAATATTCTTAGGCGTCTTTGGGGATTGTAAATTCGTGTATATTTCCAATCAACTCTAAAAGGAGAAAACGGGATACATAAAGTAGATAGGATATTTAAGGAGAGCGTTGTAAGTTAGCGAGGATGAAGGCTATTGAGCCAACAGCAGTAGTGACAAAGTTCATATGATTCAATTGGATTACGATAGTGAAGCATTGCTGTTAATACTCAACGAAGAAACCTTAGGAAGTTCATATAACTGAAGAGACCATAAGTACTATCAGGTGATATATTCTAGTTTAATACCGCTTACCAAAAGCGTTAGTTTAATAAAATTAGTTTCAGCTAATGAAAGCTACTTAATCAAGTTGCGTGTATTTATCAGAACTCTTATTCCGGCAAACCCTTTTGATATTACGCGTAGTTATTGATTGATTTCATATTTCGTAATTTAATTTAATATTAAAGGTAAATCCCTTTCGTTTGACGTAGACATATAGATACTATTTGTCATTAGAGTTTTTTTGATATTTCAATCAAGTGAATAAATATAAGTTATTATTATACAAATGGCGTCTGGTCATTCTTTGCCTCAAATTAATCTTAATGTCCGGGGTGGAACCCAGGGGGGTCCCCACATATGTAATTTCGGCATTCGTCTGTGAGTGTATCATTCTTTTGATTAAAATGGCATGCTGTGCATCAGGGATAAATTGTCAATGTAGATTACTATTTCAGATTTTTACAGCACCTTCTGCGTTCGGCTATGCAGCGCAAATGTCCATATTTATAGTTAGACTACTCCCCTGTCTTGTTGCATGAAGAATATAGAGCGCAATGCAACCAACATATTGTGACATTAGGAGGTCTTGGGAGGTCATTCCATATTTACCTGGCATGAGGCATTGATGCCGTTGGGCCTGGGTGCGAATCCCGGAGAAGACATGGATGTTTGTAAATGTATAGTGCCTTCGTGGCATGGGGGGTACTTAAAATAGACGTCGAGCCGCAAGTCCTCTCATGAGATTGGTGGAAGGGGAAGAGAGGTGGGAGGCCCTGACCACGCCCAGGGTTTCTCATACAATATTGGGGTGAAACCGAGCTAAATCATTCGGTCACCTGTATGAAGCTCAAAGCTACGGATAACGACAGGCGTCACTTAGCCCTTTGCCATGCTGAATTTCGTGGGCCTTGATCTTGCCTTTGCCGATCAGGTGTGGCATTAATAACAATAACAGCAAGAGGCATTGAGACTTTGATAACTTATCCGAATTGAAAGAACCCCTGTGAGGCATCCGATTTTCTGACGTGATATTCTTGCTTCGAGCAGTATGGTTCTCCATCGCTGTCAACAACAAACATCTCCCCAACTCCTAGGGCTTCCGACATTTGGCAAATGATCCTAAACTTTGTTAGAGTTTTTATTGAAGAAACGTAATTTTCTTTTACTTGTAATTTCATTAAAAATGTTTTCTTTTTTTTCTAATGTTGCCCCTACTTTATTGACAACTTTTTCTTATTTTTTATATATATATATAAAGTCTCTTCTTCCGAAAACCTTCTTTCAATTCAACAGGTTCTGTAGAAATGCATAATGGTGCCATTGCTGCACATCGGACAATACATGGAATGTCCATCATGTTGCAATTTTGCCATATTCCAGAATGTTTTGTAGAATGCCAAGTACAGTTTCGTGGTATTTGCCTACCTCAGAGGCTAATTCTCGAGAAGTCCATCGTCGATCAGCTTCCAACAAACCAATGACGAGCTGAATTATTTCGTTGTCAACCTGCGGTAGTCCTGCACTGTGTTGATTCTCAGTGACATTCCTTCTTTCGCGAAACATTTTCACTCATCGTACCACTATACGATATAGTAACCCAGTATCACCACATGCATTCCGCAGGCCCTGATAAATTATTACACGTTATGGCCTAGTGCAATTTCGATTTTTATACAAGCACGTTGTTCCTGCTTTGTATATTTTTTGCTATGATCCCTTGCTCTTTATAACTTCACACTTCTAGCAACTTCAAAATATTATTGATTTAAAATCACCTATCACCATTCTGTACGCGTTTTAACGGGATTGTCTTCTATCTGTCCACATGATGCCAGCTCAATCTGATATGCATATATTGAAGTTATTGTCATTACTTTTTATCCAATCTCCGTATATTAAATATAGATCAAGGATCTGATTTCGGTTAAAGAGGGAAAATCTTTTAATGTTGAATATTCCAGATAAGTAGTTAACATCAAAAATTTTATCCATACGATTCTTAATGATAAAATATCTCTTCTAACCTTTTTTTTTTATAATAATGGTATCTTTTCAGTCCTTAGTTCCATTGCATACAATGCGACCTAGTTGAAAAGAAAAACTTACAATAACATAAATAGATAAGAACATCTAATTTAGTAGTTTAAATTGTAGCAGTATATCAGTACCACTGCCTTATTTTAAATTTCAGAAATAAAAATTAGTTCAAATGTTACTGTCCTTTAATAAAATTTAAAAAAAACATGAGAGACATGTCACTATTTAGCAAAAGAATTAAATATTTTATTCAAAATCATAAGCACTTCATGTCGGCAGATGAAGTTTTCAGTAAAATGTACAGTATAACTTCAATGAAACAATTTACTTATAAAATTTAAAACAGAAATACACTCATAGACAAAATAAAACTAGCGCACCAAGAAGGAGTCGTCAAAATGAAACGAAATTTTACCTACTTAATGACTACTTTGATATAAGCAAATGATTAAAAAAATAAGAAAGAAAGAGAGAAGGACATGGGGAAAAAAACGGAGGATTTAATGCCTTTTTGAACCCCCTGTGGCGCGAATGCCCGATGCGATACGATCGAGCATTGAGGCATACAAGTTCTGTATGATATCTTGAGATTTCGTTCCATATTTGCTGTAACCTTGCCTCTAGTTCGTTCAAACTCATGGGATGCCCAACTCGCCGTCCCAAATGATCCCAGATATTCTCGATTGGAGACAAATATGGCGATCAGGAAGGCCAAGGAAGGGTAGTAACAGTGTGGAGACAGTCTTGTGACACCCTTGCCGTGTGAGGCCGAGCATTGTCTTGTTGAAAAATGGCTCCTGGGAGCTGTTGCATGAGTGACAACACATGTGGTTGCAGGATGCCATGGACATACCGCTGGGCTGTCATGGTGCCACGGATCAATACTAGGGATGACCGTGTATTGTAGGCAATGACACCCTATACCATCACACCAGCTATGGGAGTGGTGTGTCGCTGTAAAGAAAAGGCAGGAATGAGGCGTCCACCACGGGGTCTCCACACACGAACACGATTGTCATCAATGCTGAGATTGAATCTGAATTCGTCGCTAAAGACCGACCTGGTTCCATTCCGCTGCATTCCAGTTTCCTCATGCACGTCACCACTCCAAATGGAGGCGTTGATGGGGGGGCGTCAAGGGCAGCACACGTAATGGGCGCTGCGATCCCAAATGTCCTTCAACCAGGCACCTTTGTATGGTTCGAGAAGACACAGGGACCCCTAATGAAGGACTACCTGTGCCTGGATGGCGGCCGATGAAGCAGTTGGCTCTTCGCGTGCATTTCCTACGATGGGGCGGTCTTCTCGACGACTGATCTGTCGAAGGCGTCCTGTAATGACATCTCTCGGATCCACTGGTCCCAACACCTCCTCACAAAACAATCAGAGCGGCCCAATTGACGAACTACTCGCCTAGTTGGCCACCCAGCTTCCATCATGCCAATGATTCTCCCCCTCTCAAACTGCGACAGCTGCTCATATTATCTTCGAAAACGGCGTAATGGCATGTCTACCTCATCTCTACCTTTGTAAACGATTCAGCACACTCAAGCAAGCTTTGGTTACCTGTTTTATACTCCACGGAGAACGACGTTAAACGCCCTCTACCGGTTATACATAAAGCGCAATCACGCTGCATTTCTAATCATTTGCATATCTCCCCGACATGTACCTTCATGCCATATTTCATTACGATTGTGGATATTCCCCTGGATTCCATCCTGGACACCTAGATTGATTTGAGGCAAAGAACGACAAGACGAAATTTCTTCAATAACAAATTATACTTATTCACTTGAATCAATTATCAACCATCTAATTACAAAGATTCATCAAGATGTCTACGTCAATGTGATTGACCCTTACTATTAAATTAAATCACGAAATATGATATTTATCAAATATTAAACTCAATATCGAACGAGACTACCGGAATAAGAGGACCGAGACATACGCGCAATTTGAATTACAAGCATTCATTAACTTTACTATATATGTTTACTTTATTATATATGTACTTTTATGATCCGATAATCTAAATTTAAATATCACCTGACTTTTAATTCGTTACTCTCCAGTTGGATCAATCATTCCAATTGTAGATCGCTGCCTAATAATCAGCGAGACGCTAATCGCACAATCAACTTGAATCTTCTTAGATCTCCGTCAACCTTTCTCTTGGCGTATAACCTCCCCTGCTAACTTACAACACTCTCCTTAAATACTTTGACTAATTTGCATATCCCGGTTTCTTCTTTTAGAGTTGGTTGGAAATATACGCGAATTTACAATCCCGAAAGACGTCCAAGAGTATCAGTGATAAAGTGCCGTACATATCCGTCACACGATCCCGCAATTATTTCTTGGTGCGCTAATTTTTTTGTCCAAGAGTTCATATAACATCCAACTTTTCTCAATTAAGCCAACTGTCTGTTGATTTATATGTATGATTGTGAACCTTATCATGTTGGAACTCCAATTTCATCCTCTTAAATGTAATTTGAAGGGTATCAGACATTTGTCTTTTATTTTACCATAACTTTTGGCTTAAAATCTTAGCATTTTTTTTAAAAAGAAATACGATGAGAATTTTATAGACTTTCAGAATTTTGATACTTTTTATTGATGTAGCCTTGCAATTCTATTTCTATAAATAAGAGTATAAAGAGGAAAATAATTTTTTTAAACTCTAAACCAAAAAAAAACAACAACCATGTACTATTAATTTAATAAGATATCAAAGTTAAAATAATGTTTTAAGAAAATTATTTTCTTATAATCTGAAGATTGAAATTACTTAGAGATTAATTTTTATAGTGAATCTTTACGCACATTGATATCGTTTCGTTATAGTGACAGTAATTGACTAAACCGTTCATTGCCACCAAAAGATAAGAACTCAAAAATTTAAGAAGGAATTGTTCTTGAACAAAATTTAAACATAGAATTTATTTGAACAATTATAAGACTACAAGATTTATTACTATTGATATATGTAAATAAATGAAATATTTAATTTTTTTCACACAGTCAAAAGCACTCCAAAATAGTGTAGGAAGTTTTCAATAACACAGTTTACAACGGTTTATTAGTTTTGAAAAAACATTACAACAATGTAACGCAAATAGCTGTTTCCAAATTAAGACAACATACGATAAAAGAAAGCTTAAGCACATTTAGTTAGATACTACTTGGCATTTTTATGAATAATGTCAAAATACACTATTTAACATCGAACTAATCATCTTGTTAAGGTTGTTTTCGGTTAATGTTAAGGTATCCGACTACGTACGGAACCGTGATTTTGCAAAAGATAATAATATTGGATAATATTTATGATATTTTTTAGTGTCACTTAGATTAGAAAATGTATATAAAATTGAGATTTAAGAATATTATTACAATAAAAAAATTATTTGAGAACAATATTTTTACAAAAATGAACGTAGAATGACCAATTTTCACAATATTCTCCTTTTGTGAAAAATGCTTCTATTATAATAACATTTTGCCTGTATATAGCTCAGACTTCTCTACAGAGGCTCAACTAGAATTTTTGAAATATATAACTTAGAAGTGGGTTTGTCCATATTTTACGACAACAGAGGGGAGCAATTTTAAGAAAAAAACTTCGATAATTATTTGAATTGGTGGTAACTCTGAAAATAATGTGAATTTTTCAAAAATCCTAGTTCAGGCTCTCTGGAGAAGTCTTTACTTTATATAAGCGAAATATTATTATTTTAGAAGCATTTTTTATAAAAGGAGAAAATTTAAAAAAAAAGATTATTATAAGTTAATTTTTTGCCAAAATATTGCATTTAAATAATTTTTTTTTGTCAAAATGTCCTTAAAATAGTTTCATACATGTATTTTAATCTAAGTAATACTAAATATCATGAAATCTATCCATTTATGTGCTTTTTTAAAATCACGGTTCCGAACGTAGTCGGATACTTTAAAGAATAGGACCCTAATTACGTACAACTTTTTAGATATAAAAGAAATGAAAAATTAATATTATATATTCGGGCTTTACTATCCCTTAGAGAGCAACATATGTTATACTTCACATTTTTGACCAAATTAAGCCATTTTTTCTGGCATAAAATGTGTTTCGCGTTTTTTCTCCTATACCATAATGTTAAATGAGCTATCCATTCACGTGTTAAAATGAAAAAAAAATAATATTCATGGAATATTTTGAAATTTTAGACACGCTATATTGTTAACAGATGTATGAGTCATAATGTTGCAAATTTTCATGAAAAACGAGTAATTTTTTTGTCTGAAAATGTGTTCCACGTTTTGTTCAGGGTCTCGTATTTTTGCCGAAAACAGCCTTAAGGAAACATTCCGACCCATTTTCCCATTTTGGTGACTTCTATTTCATAAACTGGATGTCATTGTTTCTTTCTTACTCTTGACAAGACGAATTCTATAGGGTTTCTATGAAATTCAGGTTAGGAATGTATCTCGGCCAAAATATATAACAACACAATCTTTATTCTCTAAAATCAATCTTTTGTTATTATAGATCTATGACTGAGAACATTATCTTGTAGAAATTCCCGTTTTCGCCCTCCTGAAAGTGGCTCAAAGTTTATCCGACTTCCGTACAACATCCGTTGGTAACTGTCCGAATTCCTTTAGAAGTCATCTCTTGGTATATATATATATTTCTTTTTACTACTTATATGAGAATGAGTACCACATTATTAAGGAATCGACCCCTTATCTATGTACTGTAGAGAATTCATTCTTGCCTAAATTATAGTAGATGTTATTACCATTCTTAGTATCAAAATTAAATTTTTCTCGTCCAAAAAAAATGTTTTTTTTCCGGTTACAGTTCCAGGAAATGACATTTTCTTTACCCATTTCGGACGTGCTTGTTTATGATGCTTCAGTAGTTGTTGCTTTCTTTTAAATATCCGACATTAACACAAACATTTGACTTCAAACTTATCCACACAGTTCTATGAGACCTTTGTTTACTTGAGACTTTGTTTTACTTTTCTTACTTTGTTTACTTAACTTTTACCAATCAACTAGTATCTTTTCATTCAGCTTCAAAATTGACATATTACTATTGAGCTGATAATATCTATTTGCGGACAGATCTTTTCTACGTTTCTTAAATTTTTTCCCCCCATTCAGTTTTATTTTCCATTGTACAGACAAATACTTCTCATTTTTTGGGGGGGGCAGTTCACTTCCACGAGACATTTTACTAAATATCATAGGAATCGGATTCGATTTTGATTGCCTGCTCGTATATATATATATATATATATATATATATATATATATATATATATATATATACGAGGGCTGTTCAGAAAGTATCGAGACTGAATTTATTATGCAAAACATACATATATAAACAGGTTTTGAGTCAATCTCCTTCAAAATATGCTCCATTGGCAGTAACACACTTGGTTCAACGATGTTTCCAGTCCTCGAAACATTTTTGGAACTCAGACATTGATATGGCCTGAAGCTGCTGTGTCGAATTCTGTTTTATGGTTTCAATGTCCTGAAACCGGTGTCCTTTTAAGGTGTTCTTGATCTTGGGAAAGAGGAAAAAAATCAGGAGGTGACATATCCGGCGAGTAGGGAGGATGTGCTACTTGGATTGTTCCGTGTTTTGTCAGGAACTGCTGCACAAGATTGACGGTGTGAGCTGGAGCTCCGTCATGATGAAGCATCCAGCGAGAGGACGCCCACAACACCGGTCGTTTTCTGCGAACAGCCTCTCGTAATTTCCTCATGACGTCCAAGTAGAATTCCTTGTTCACTGTCTGGCCCTGGGGAGCGTACTCATGACGAACAATTCCAACTGCATCGAAAAACACAATCAACATGAATTTGATCTTTGATCGCACCTGCCGTGCTTTCTTTGGCCGAGGAGAACCGGGGGTTTTCCTTTGTGACGACTGCTGCTTTGTTTCGGGATCGTATCCGTAAACCCACGACTCATCCCCAGTGATGATGAGCTTCATGAACTCCGGATCGTCGCTTTCACTTTGAAACAAATCAGATGATGTTGCCAGTCGTTGGAAATGCTGAACCTCAGTAAGGAGACACGGCACAAACTTTGCAGACACTCGGCGCATGTTCAAGTCCTTTCTCAAAATTTCATCACACGGAAATGTGACACTCCTGTGCGATTTCTCGGACTGTTAAACAATGATCAGAGTGCACCACAGCCTTCACTTGTGCAATCTTGTCCTCATTGGGAGAGGTGGACGGGCGTCCAGAACGGGGATTACTGTTCACTGATTGACGACCCTCCTTGAATCGCCGGAGCCACTCGAAAACCCCAGCACGACTCATCGCCTCCTCTCCAAATGCTGTTTTCATCATCTCGTAGGTTTCGGTGCCCGTTTTACCGAGCTTAAAGCAAAACTTGATACAGATTCGCTGATCCGTGTTTTCACACATTTTCTTTTTCGACGAACGCACGCAAACACTCCACGTGAAAGAAGTCAGTGTGACTGAACGGCGCGCTGTACAGACCTACCGATTTTTGTGAGACAAGGTGAAATATGCGCGCATGATGCGTACAGCCCCTCCGCTAGGGGTTTTCTGGAATAAATAGAATAAATTCAGTCTCGATACTTTCTGAACAGCCCTCGTATATATGGAATATATATATATATATATATATATATATATATATATATATACTAGCTGCAAGTACCCGACTTTGTCCGGGTTTAAAATAAGGTTTTCTGTAGAAGCTTACAAAACTACTTATTTGCATGCAATAAAAGGGTACATTTATCTTAAAGCAATGTGATAGACAACATTTTTGGCAGTTCCATTTGGAGTGTTTACAAAAAATTTTCCTCTCTGCCCACTCTAGTGCCGGCCACATACAACTGCCCATGAAAAAAGCATGGTGTCTGCAAGTCTATACTCTCCCCCTTTTTCTCATAGGCATGACTGTAGCAAAAAATGACAATGCATTCCTATGAATGAAGGAATGGAATGGAATGTAGTAAGTAATGTGATATTTGTTGCAGTATTTGCTTGCAGTAAAGTAAATATAACAAAGAAGTATTGCAAATTACTTACCGCTTTTGTTTAGTAAAGTTTTCTCTAAAATGAACCCATGGCTCAGAACATGCACATGGAGCACTCTTTTTGGCTGGAGGAGGCCAGAGTGAGGTTGGGATGGAACGAAACCTGTTTAAGAACCTTCCCCATGTAATTTTGTGAATGTGTACCATACTTCACGTTATTTGGTTGTCTGGATCTTGAGTTATAAGGAAACAGACAAACAGACGGACAAATAAATGCGTCTTATATATAGATATAGATATAGATTTGTTTGAATTCTTGTGTATTATTACTTTTGTAAGCTTCATGGCATATTTTATGGTGTACCAGTCTTTTAAAGCTGACTGGGCCACAGCAACATTTAGCTAGGTATATAGCTAGTTATAATATAAAATTAAATCTTAAAAAGATATCAGAAATAAAAGAAGGCTCAATATTTTGATTAAATCAGTATAAACATTTTTGTACATACACAATATATATACTGTAAAATATTTATTTTGCTATTTGCCTTTCAGACAGACATCATAATAAATTTTAAAAATTGTCAAAAACAGATAAAAACATATTTAAGGAAAATACCACTGATTAATTTTGCCAAAGACATCGCAATGTGCAAAAAAATATTTGCAGTACATAATCGCCAAAAAAAAATGTAAGTACTAAAATATAAAAAAAAACAAAAATTATATATTGAATTAATTAAGGATTAGTGGAGGGAAAGATAAAACAGGCTAAGATAATACTCATAATATTAATTCCATATTGGTAGGCTACTCATTTTTAGAATGATTTTGAAATTACGCCAAATTGGTGTTGTGGCCAGTCTAATGTTATAGTAATGTACAAAATTAAAGGTACTTATGTATTATCGCAACCTATTGGTGACATTAAACAAAATGAAGCACATGATTGCCAATTCAACGCATACAAAGTTGGGATTGCCAAAGTGGCGAGTTGTCTTGAACGTTGCCCATTGTGCAATAATACGTAAAAACTAAATTAAAAAATTATCCAAAGTATATATATCCCGAGCATAAAAATAAATTGAAAAATGCAGTACAATACTAACATTAACTGACATAAAAAGAACTGAACTAACTTTATCAATGCAAAAGCATAGTTTGAAAAAATAAGGTACTTACATATAATCGCAACCTATTAGCGACATTATATGAAACGAAGCACATGACTCACAATTCAGCATATATATGACATGCGAAATCGGGGTTGCCAACTTCGCAAGTTATTTTGAACGTTGGCGATTGTTAGGATAGTACATAAGTACCAAAAATAATTTATCTTACGATTACCTGCTTCCTCAACAGATATTTAAGCCATTTGTCTGTTTTGCTCATTCTCTGATGCCTATTCCAGTTTGATATGTAAGTACTACCAACACTGCTTTTACTTGGGCAGTATAATTACCCAAGTTTGATTTTCTGCAAGGCAATTTTATGCACTGAAGCCAATAGTATACCCTTAAAGGTTAAAATAAAGACACATAAAATTGCAAAATATTATTAATGTCATACTATCTAAAACAGATAACGAAAACGGAAATACTATACTTATGTTAATCGCAGTAATAAGAACTGAAATACCATTATCAATAAGAAGTTTTAGTTTGTCAAAATTTTAGCCTTTGCATTCTAAAGAAATAAATAAATTCTCCGGAAAAATACTGAAATTGTAAGTTGTAATTTGTAAGTAAAATCACACACATAAACATCCCACGATAATACCTAAATGTTGCCAAACCACAAAACAAAATTTTAGTTGTTAAAGCATAATCCTTAAAAAAAATGATTTATTCGAAAAATAATCCTAATTAAATATCAAAGAATAAAAAAAAATTGAATAAATATTCCAACCGATAAACATAGCTATAGTAAAAATATGTAATAATCTTGAAAAACTGCATGTAAAGTACAAACACTTAGTGAGAAACGTGACATATGACGTCATAACACTGGAAAATCATTTAAAAATTAAATTTTAAAAAATTCGGATAGAATTATGAACGCTAAACCTATTTAAGAACCTTCCTCGTATAATTTTGTGTACGTGTACCAAATTTCACGTTATTTGGTTGTCTGGATCTTGAGTTATAAGGGAACAGACAAACAGACAACAAATAAGTCTTATATATATATATATATATATATATGGATATATATATATATATATATATATATATATATATATATATATATATATATATATATATATATATATATATATGGATATATATTATATATATATATATATGGTATATATATATATATAATACCTATCCATATGAATTATATATTACAGTTAAAACATCGTCCAAAATTTTTAAATAAAGTATGGTCTTATAAGTAAAACAAAAGTATTTTTACATTAAAGTAATAGGGTGATTCCGAACAATCGTTCGGCTTGAAAAAAAAAAAAAAAAAAAGCTCAAATTGTTTTCTTTTCAAAGCTAAATTGCTTAATTTCATGCACACATCCTCTGAAATTTATATTGATGTTGCTTTTGCTGAGAAAGAGTGAAATTTTGAGTGCTCTTATTCAAGTGCCACTAAGGAATCGCCATGTACAGGCGCTTTAAGTCCTCACATTGGCGTGATGTGGAATGTTGAGAAGTAGGGTTCTATCTCAGGTGTGGTCCCCGTGACTTGGCCACAGTTCACAATTGTCAGATCCATTGAAAACAATAAGGAAAATATTACATTGAACAATTAGATTTCTGAAATTACAAAATTTAAGAGAAGAGATTCTGAAGAAATGAAGCAAAACCGACCGAATTCTACCAATTAATTTATGATATGATAAAAAATATTTTAGGAAAAGAAATAGAAAGATGAAAATGAAATATTTATTCTTATCCTGTTTTACATGAAAAAAAAACTTGAATACTTAAGAATAGTAAGCAGAAACGAAAGTTGACACAATTTGGTCTTTTAATTTAATTTAATGTTTCCTAACAGTAAATTAAACTCTTCAACTTCGCAAGGATTTCAGATTATTTGCTTTTATACACACAGGGTGAGCACAAAAGATGACCTTGATTTAAAAAAAATCATATTCTCGAAACTACTGCGCATATTACAATAACTAATACATGAATGTAAAGAGAAATATACCAAGTTTTTTTCCTGTTACTAATGTTTGATGTGGGACCTTCTCGTTACACCAGTGCTTCTCAAACTTTCAATACTGGCGCCCCCCTTTTCAATCACAATTTTTATCGCCCCCCCTTATACATAATAATTTACTGAATGCAATAATAATGCACTTTTACGATAAAGCAACAATATTTATTATAAAAAGTACAAATTCATGACATAAGTATTAAATTTTGTATATGTTACTTTTAAGCAAAAAAAAAGTTAAGTAATAAGATAATTACTACGTTATTTTTCCTTTCTGTGATTTTTAAATTGGAACATATTACAAAATGCGGTGGTTGCTTAGAAGACAAAATATAGATATCAGCTAAATATAGAAAATGAACTCAGAGGGTCAATTTCTTATCTTAAAACTCCTTTCAAAAACTTTGCTCTGTAAGACAAGCCCATGGAAGTAGCTAATTATTATTAAACTTGTTCTTAATTTAGTATTAATTAATTAGTCATAAAATACTCTGTGCACCACTCATACATTAAAAGCAGTGTTTCTCAAACTTTCAATACTGGCGACCCAATTTTCAATTATAATTTTTATCTCGCCCCCTGTACAACAATAATGTATTTACTGCAATAAAAATGCACTTTGAGAGAGAGACGCTAAAAAGTTACAATACGATCTTAATTATAAACCGTACAAATTAATACGATAAGTATATTAAATTTTGTGTATATGTAACTTTTAAGTAATATATATATTTTAAGAAAATTACTTAAAATATATATATTACCTAGAATTATGTTATTTTTCTTTCTCTAATTTTTAAATTGGAACAGATCACAAAATGATGTATTTAATTAAAGATCTATTTCCTTCAGCATTCATTTCTCAAAGTACAAATGTCATTAGAAAAATAGTCTAGTCAATGTCGCTCTCTATCATATCCATCACATCTGGCATTATAGGGTACGTTTGCGTGAGTCTGGGCAACCTATCGGACGTCTGCGCAAAACATGTAAAAATGCTTTTCCTCGTACAATTTCAGTCAGTTTTGGTCGACTCGATACTCCATTAGCTACCGAATCTAGCTTGAATGTACATTTTTTAAAATTTCCACGTTAATTGTAATTCACGGTAATTAAGTATTTACGGCAGTAGATTAAAACAATATCATACATACATTTTTAAGTCGTAAGCAAACATTCGACCATAATAAAGAATCAACAAGTACACAGACGAACGAGCATGGTTCCGAAAATTAAATCAAGGCAATCTTCTCAAAAATACTTAAATTTTGGATTTACCACTACTGAAGTAAATGATGGAAAAAACGCCCCAGCTCGATATGTGTTAAAACTTACAAATCTGTAGAACAACGTGTGAAAGTTGTTTTTAAAACATGTAAAATCATTTAGCTATGTTGGCAAAGAATTTTAAAAAGTATTTTCTGGATGAGGACAGCTTGGTAGCAAGTTACGAGCGGATTAGGGACCTATTTCAAGATACTTTAGAAGGGCTCTCAACTTTCGAAGAAGAAATCTTCATAAATTTCACATCCAGTGAAAAATTAAAAGGCAATTTTGTAATAAATCGCTCTTTGAATTTGGGGTAGAGGTGGATGAGGAATTATCTGTACTGAAAACAAAAGCACTTCGTATACTATTACCATTTTCAACATCCTACCTTTTTCAAACCGGATTTTCTGCAGTGGATGCCTTGAAGACAAAATATAGATCTCAGCTAAATATAGAAAAATAACTCTTTAAGTGTCAATTTCTGATATTAAACCTTCCTTTGAAAAACTTTCCTCTACAAGACAAGCCTGTGAAAGTCCCTAATAATTATTAAACTTATTCTTAATTTAGTAATAAGATTGATTGAATATTAACGTCGCACTGTTCAGCTGCACGAGGGCTTTTGACGACGGACCACGTAATTTTGAACCATGGTCAAGTGACGTGGATGACACCTGAGCTGGCACCCCTCTCTCCTAACTACCACACCACACCAACGGGGAAACGTTTCAACTCTCTACAGATTTAACGTGCATCGCTGCCCTACACGACGGGTCTTTAGTGGTACTGGGCTCGAACTCGTGACAAGGCAAGCCACGATCCGATACCTATACCATTCGGCTAACGCGGCCAAATTCAGTAATAAGAAATTATTTATAAAATACTTTCTTCAGTACTGATACATCAAACGTATACTGGCTGAAACACCGACTCTTCGCACGAGTTCATTTTTTAAAAAAATAAAACATTATTCTTGATATAATAGCTGAACTGTAAGGAGAGTAAAACTGTGTGCACGACATTGTATACAAAAATGTAAAACGATTTTTTTAGATAAATACTATAATTGTAAATAACTGTTTAAAAGAACTGTAATTTTAAACCTCACACAATTAGCATTTAGAATTAATGTTAAATTATGAAAAAGAATATAAAATTCCGATGAAGAATAATTGTGTTACTTTTTAACATTTAAAGCGAGAAGGCTTCAAAATGTTTTAACCCGGGAGCAGGCGCGTACTCGATACTAACATTAATGGTAGTGTGGGGGGACTCAGTCACCCCAATCATTTGTTTAGAATTATTTTTACTGTACACGATACAAATCGGAATTCTAGTGAATATTTTAATTTATAGAAAGTATACATACCTTCTTTCAAGGAATATTCAATTCTTTGATGATTTGAGAAAAAAATCCAATAAAACTGAACTAAAATGATTCAAAAGTACAAGACCATAATAAAGGACGCAAATCAGACACTTTTCAATTATCCTACAGAAATGTTAAACCAATCAATTCTTTTCCAAATATCGCAAAACTCAATTATTTACAATTTCCCTAAGCGAAAAGTAAACACATAAAAGATGGGAGGGAACTAATATTGATAATAACCATACCATAAGATTAAAGGTCAATCAAATGATTAGCAAACGTACTATGCAGCCTGGCTGAAAAGTGAATCATGACTTCCTTTTCTTTTTCTACAACTAATGTACAGTATTTCAATAATAGTTACAGTGGTGAATTGTTTATCTTCTTTGAATGTTCCTCAGGGTCTGGGTTTCGTTTTTTCTTTTAACGAGTAATATTTTATGTTAAAAGGTAATAAAAAAAAACTCTCATTGAGGAAATACAGCAAATAAAACAAAATGTTTTTTTTCTTTAATTTGGTTTTGGGGTCAAAGATAGTTATTTGATGACGGAAAAAAGCTAGATAATAAACATAAATTATATCAGTGTTGTTGTGTGTATTTTTTTTTATTATGGAAGAAAGCATTTTGTTTTACTTCTCTTTCCGGTTATTTTTTTTAAAAAAAATCTTTAAATTTTCGATACGCTCGCGCCCCCCCAGGGGGGCGCGCCCCACACTTTGAGAAACACTGCGTTACACGGTATACGTCCTATCTTAGATCCAATTCGTTCCATACATTTTGTAACATCCCTCTATCAATGGGTCGTAATACTGCACAAATGCTTACTTGTCCTCCTCAGTTATTTGTCGTGTCAATAACAAATGATACGGCTTGACATTTAATTTTTTTCGTCAAATTCTCCATAATGTTTTTTGGAGCATCCCAAGTTTACAGGCGGCAACTCTCATAGACTTTCGTGGACTTCGAACAAAACTCTACCCCATCCTCTCTACTGCTTCTTCCGAGACGCTTGGCTGGTCACAGCTTTTCTTTTACACAAGCAACCTGTTTCCTCAAATTGATGATACCATCGCACAATACTCTTGTTGGTTGGTGCTTCTTTTCCGTAGCTATTTCTAAATGAACGTGCGACCGAATTAACTGAAAAAAAACCCGCATACTCTAACACACAACAACTCTTCTCTGTCATAATCGCCATGTTTGGATTTGAATCACAGCGATCTTGAATGTGCCGTTGAAATTCGTGGGGGATAAAATCTTTGGTAAACTCTTTACTTTTATATATCACTTACTGTAATACATGCAGTAGTTTCGAAACTAGGATTTTTTAAAAACGGGTGCACCATGTGTGCTCATCCTGTATATTTTTCTATTCCTGAGTTTTATTCAAATGAAAGCACATTGTACTCTATTTAGTTTCGAATGAAAGGCTGATTTAAGTTTTGAGTTCATTGTCCAACAGACAACATAGCTCGAGACTCTTGCTCGTTCATCTCGTTTACTCTAGTGTCGGTTCCTCAAATATTTGAGGCGTCTCCATCTTATATTTACTATCTATCATGCCTATGTCTAGGAGTCAATTGTCGTCAGTTAAGGTATCCGACTACGTTCGGAACCGTGATTTTAAAAAAGCACATAAATGGATAATTTTCATGATATTTAGTGTCACTCAGATTAGAATACATGCATACAATTGTTTTAAGAACATTTTGACAAAAAAAATTATTTAAATATAATATTTTGGCAAAAAATTAACTTAGAATAATCTTTTTCCAAATGTCCTCCTTTTGTGGAAAATGGTTCTATTATAATAATATTTTGCCTGTATATAGCTCAGACCTCTCTACAGAGGCTCTACTAGAATTTTTGTAAAATTCACAATATTTTCAGAGTTACCACCAATTGAAATAATTATTCGCGTTTTTTTCTTAAAATTGCTCCCCTCTGTTGTCGTAAAATATGAATAAACCCACTTCTAAGTTATATATTTCAAAAATTCTAGTTGAGCCTCTGAACAGAGGTCTGAGCTATATACAGGCAAAATATTATTCTAATAGAAACATTTTTCACAAAAGGAGAACATTTGGAAAAAAGATTATTCTAAGTTAATTTTTTGCCAAAATATTGTATTTAACTAATTTTTTTGTCAAAATGAAATGTCCTTAAAACAATTTTTTATGCATATATTCTAATCTAAGTGGCACTAAATATCATGAAAATTATCCATTTATGCGCTTTTGAAAATCACGGTTCCGAACGTAGTCGGATACCTTAATGAATAACATTCTACATACTGTGTGTCCGGCTTGGTGTTTAGTCTTTTTCAATGATGTTTGGTACTAATAAATTCTATTTTGTTCATTCTCAAAATGGATTTGGCAACGTCTAAGAACATATTAAGACAGTTCTTTCAGAATCCTACATTTAGCCATCCAAGAGCCTTACTTCTACAAAAACTCTTTATATATATGTGCTTCGATGTTGTTTTAAAGGGAGATTTCAGTTAGCAAGGAATGTTAACGATACAAAATTGAGTTTTTCAGCTTTTGTTTTTAACGGTTAAGGGGCACAGAAAGTAAAGAAATATTTTTCATAATAACCGCCAGCGATAGATTTCATTTAATAGAATGCACACAACTCTAGGTGTGGAACGAAAATGCTTGAGAAAAAACCTGAGATATATCTTTTAGAAGTATGGCAGACAATCAAAAGGGACAACTGTCCAAATATCAAATCACGACCCCGGCAAAATCTCATACCCCAAACAGCTCTCTCGTGAAAACAGAGTCCCTTGGACATATATAAGTGTAACGATTTCCTCAAATGAGTTAAAATACATTATAAACTTCATTTTTTGTAGTATTATACATTAGTCTAACTCGAAGGGAGAGTTGTATTAACGTCATACTATAAAGCAACTCGAGGGCTATTGGTGACGGTCCTCGTAATTTAGAGCCTCGGTCAAGTGACGAGGATGACACCTGAGCTAGCAACTCCCTCTTCTAACTACCACACCACACCAACGGGAGGACATTGAACCTCAACAAATGTAACGTGCATCGGCTCTTTCTACAAGGGGAAGGGGGACTTAAGTAGCACTAGGCTGGAATTCATGACACGAATCTGGTTTGAAATTAAAAACAGTAAAAACTTTATAAATGGTCGCATTGATACATATAGATAAATTGAAACATTTCCTCACTCGCATGACAACTGAAGAAAATTCTTTTCCCTGTCATTGAACGAAACTCATTCTTTGGATTCCGAAAATAGTTTATTGCCATGATTTTTAATAAGATTAGACGTAAGAGAGCTAAGGCTGAGAAGTGTTTTATAAGCAAGACAGTTTGTTTTGAAAGTTAAAAAAAATATTGTCACTCCAGATTTTAATTTCAAAGTCTCAGATACACGGAGATAATTGATTAGAGCACAATCAAATTAGCTTCTCCACCTTTTCTTCGGAAAGCTACTAACAAAGGCATCTTTGAATAAAAAAATCTGGAGACATACCAGACTTGGATTTAAACGCAAGCCATCGTACGTATCTCTCAATGCGACCATTTTTAATATACCTATATAATAATATTTATATAATATACTATAATAAAATAAATAGATAATGCAATATCCATAAACTATATTCACAATACAATTTATATTCAGAACAAAGTTTAAAATTCATCAATAAAAAATAGGAAATATTGGACAATTCTTTACAAAATAATTGTATGTGTGTGTGTTAAGTTAAGGTGTTAATAAAAAAATTTACAAATTTCTTTAAATACCGATGTATTTAATATACATTCTTATTATGAGAGTTGCAATGGCAGAAAGCTACATATAACGCCAAAATACGAAACATATAGGCAAATATCCCTTTTGAGTTAGTCAATTTTTTTTATAAGGAAAATCCAGAAAACTGTAACAACGAAATGCACATTGGAAATGAGAAAAATGAACAGAGGAATTCTTTACGTATATTATTAATGAACACTACTAGTAAATCTTTTTGTTAAAACACAAGTTATACTTCGCCGTACACAAAAATATGCCATAATAGGTGCGAAAATTCCGTATTTAGAAATATTTTTAATGATTACATATTCATTTTGTTTATTCTATTTGATAACATTAATATTAAGTGTCAAAGAATGCAAAACATTGAAAACATGCTTATTTGAAGAAAAACATTGATCACATGGTTTTAGTTAGATTGGTATAACCGATTCCTATCGGGAACATTTTAGATCCGATATGTAGATTATTATAACTTAAATTAGATCTAAAATCTTGCCGTTATACATTGTTTGGGAATTTACTAATAAATTTTTAAATATTTGTAAACGTATCTTCTGAAAACACTCGACGTATTTTAAATAATTTAAATCTAATTTCATATATATTAACACATATTAAATTGCCATGAAAATTTAATACAACAAATGATAAACAGAAATATAACAAGACAGTATAGGTCAAAATAAGAGGGCCTCAGTAGTACAACGTATATATACGAATATAATTTAATAGGTCATAAAATCAGTAAAAACAAATCTTGTAATTTATGACCGGCGTCCGTTAAGTGGAAATAAGGTCAACTACAATAAGTGAATAATGAGATGAATGTGAATGCGCTGTATGTTGCTTTCTTCTTTTCTTATTTTGTGGGATATGAATTTTATTTGAATAAATTAAGAAAAGAAAAATTTTACACCCACATATGATCATTTTTATAAAATAAAATTTTACTTACGGTGTACACACTGGCTGCACATAGCTTTGATTTAGAATAACTGCTTCTCGAGTTAGAGCTTCCAAGTTTGGGGTAAATATATTCGAATTGTGCCAGCTGACATCATTCCAACCTATTCGTAAATCTTATTTCAGTGTGCATATAGAATTAAATAAAATATAAACTTTAACTTACTACGAATGAAAGAAATCACTTTGAATTCAATAGAATAGCCAGCCTTTATTGCAAATCTGTTTTTTACTTTATTCGAAAATTTGTTTTCATTGCATATTCAAGCAAAATTAAGGAATAACATGAATCAATAACAAAATTTAACTTAACAATTACTTAATCATATTTAGCTTACTACTAACTACCAAAAAATGTTTTGTGCCTTTACTGTATGGTTTATCAATTAATTGCACTAAGGCAAGGGTATCAAACTCAAAGGCTAACTTGGGCCGAAAAACAAGATTTAACTTTAGGTGGGCCGCAAAAAAAAAAAGATCAATATTCATCGAAACGTAGGTACTTTATTTACTTAATTGTGGTATACTTCAAAGAAATCTAAGCATTTTGCTTAATAATAGCAATATATATATATATATATATATATATATATATATATATATATATATATATATATATATATATATATTAAAAAAATCGTTTATCGAATTTTACTTATCTTATTTTTATATTTGCGTCAGTTTGTAATTTTATATATTATTGTGTGCTGATATATTGGCAGGGCTGCAAAAAGGTTTGCTGCGGTCCGCGAGTTTGACACCCCTGCATTAAGGATTTAAAATATAAATGAATCTTCTATTGTGTGAAAAAATGATTACAGCAGTGGTACACTCAGGAATTTTTCAAGAGGGGGGCAAGGGTTGAAAGTCCTCTATTTTCGCATCATACCCCAATACACCACCGAACATATTCTTTTGATTTTGTCGAATGCAGGGAACAAAAAACATTTAAAAAAATAAATAATTAAATAAATAATTAGCATTAATTAATAAAATAAATTATTAATAACAATTAAATTTTAAGTAATACATACATAGGATTAGAATCAATTGAAGACAAATCAAGGGCGATGGGAGGGTGGTTCGGACCTACGCCCCCTCTCCCTTGTGTGCGTCACGTTACTACAGTAAACAATTCAATCGAATGCAGTTGACGTAAGGTGTTATTTATATCAGTGCCTTCATTATCTTTCATTACAACAATATTTTAAGTAACATTTCTAGAACATTAGATAATAATATTTTATTTTGAAATGCCCTTGATTTTAGAGAAAAACAAGTAATGTAAAGAAAAAAAATTGAGTCAGTTCCTTCTTAGGTCAACAAAGAAAATTTTTATTTTAGTTACTTTTTATTAAATAATTACCATTAATATAAATACGTATATACATATATATATATATGACAGAATCACAATATTAAATTGCAAAAAAATTCTTCAATTTTCTTTCACATGTTTTATTTCCCATTTTGTTCCCTCCTTACTCAGATTAGAACCCAAAATGAAAAAAGAATCCAAAAATAAATTTTTTTCTAGTGATCTACATGCCTCGTCACTGTGACGGTATTGATTCGTAAATTTATATCTCGCTCAATATCTTATATAAGAAAAATTATTTTCTCCCATATAAAACTCAAATTAATTAAATTTAATTAATGAATTAATATTTGAAACAGTTGTATTAACATCACGTGTCATCCCCTACAAGTTAAAAAAAAATTTACTTGAACTTAAGTGGAAGAATAAAGAGTATTTTGTTAACGATTGAAAATTTGAACAAGATATATAAATATGTATAGGGAGAGTATGAACTAATAGTAGGAATTGAAAAAAACAGAGTATAGAAAATAGAAAATAAATATTTGTACTAGGAAAAAAAAAAAGGGTTAATTGTCGAAGAATTTAAATCATACATCATCTGTAATCTAATAAAAAAAGTAAATGAAATGGAAAATTTACCTAAATCATCTGCCACGGTAAAAATGATATGTGGAGATTTTTGTCCATTAGCAAAATAGAATCCAATAAGAATAAGCACTTGAAAGTAAGTTCCCATCTCGCTTTTACGTCATTCTCGTCCACAAAGTAGCGATCTAAGCTAAATACAGAAGAAAACCTCCTATCAATTAAGTCCGGAAAGCAAACGAATATCAACATCCTTACTAAAATAATGTTTTCATTGGTCAACGATCTGTTACGTCATTAGAAAGAAAAACGATGAAAATGAGTCGATTCTTAAAAATCGTAATGGAGCAATCTACTATCTATAAAGAGTGTCCCAAAATTCCCGCAAGGTTTGAATTTATTTGAATGATAAAGTGTTGCCAAAAAAAAAAGAAAAAAAAGATCACATGACATCTGACAATTCAGGATTATTAAAAATGATATATGTACTATAGGGAAGAACAATTCGTTCCCATTGTGGAATAATATTTTAAAACGTACTGGTCGTGTAATTTCCAGTTTTGGTGGTTGGTCAGAAATTGTCGCCTATTGGTTGCGTAATTTAGCAACGTTTGGGTTTTCTATCTTGGGAATTTTTGAAGTATAAGGCTCACACACATGTCAACAAGCCTACGAACATTCACGTCTTAAAGAACAAAATTGAGACCTGTATTAACAAAACACAGCCAAATTTATGAAAAATAGCCATGGAAAATTTCAACTAAGGAATGGATATTCGTCCAGCAAAACCGTACAGTTTTACCCGATATGCCACACACACACACACACACATATATATATATATATACATATATTATATTACCTTATATACAGTATACTTTATGAATCAATAAAAAATCTACAATTTTTAATCATAAACGTGTGATTTTTATGAAAATTACTTCTTGCGGGAATTTTGAGACAACCCATATACACACATAAAAGAGATAAATCTAATGTTGTTGTTGTGCGTTTTTATCCTCGGATACATATGAAATACAAGTGCAACAACAGAGGCATACAACACAAATAGAAGAATATAGACATTTTTTAATTACAGATGATGATCCCCGCATAAAACAAGAAGGGGGGCGCTGCTTTCCATTCGAGATGGAAATCCATTACAGGCGAAAGTCCGACTTTTTTCCCCGAAGAAAATACAACCATGCCTTACTCGGGATTCGGACCCACTCAGTTACAAGCCGAGGGTTATATCCACCATACAGGCTGGGTGGCAAATAAATCTAATGCTGTTGTTTTATTGTAGTAGAAGAAACTGTGCGATTATGATGTGTTAATAATACACAATATCTTATGAAATTAGAGTACATTACATAAATAATATAATTAATTTTACAACTGAATGTAAATCTTGCTTAAATATATTTATTATCATACAAATTCTCTCTCACAAAAGCAACACATGAGGTTACTTTTAGTTTTCAGAAAATAATAATGATTGATCCGTTCTAACTATTGAACAAACACATCTATTGAGTTTGATGGTGGTAATTGAGTTTTAAGTTTTTTGAAATGTATAGATGTAATGATACGCATCGTATAATTGAAGAACGGAAGAATCTAAATAAATATCCAACTAGAAACTGTCTTAAATCATATTAAAAAGGCGAATTTCTCTCCCCTTAAATTAGGAAGACTATAGAAATATCAAATGAGCGATTCGTCAATTCAGAAAAATTGAAATTCGTAGGCTTGAAGACGGATAAATTTCTTTTTTTATTATTTTCTTCTTCTCGAGACGCACTTTTTTTAATTTTTAGAAATCAATGAAATTCATGCCTTATTATTGTGTGTGTCTGTAGTTAATCGAGTTATTATTTTGTTACTCAAACGTCACAACTGGGTTGAGGAAGCCGCCGCTAGATGGTGTCACCAATGAAATGGCTTGCACTCTTTGGGACTTACCGTGTCTGCAAATGGCTTAGCTGCCAAAATGCAGCCCATTTGGAACAAACAATTATTTTGTTACGCATACATATTTTTTAGTTAACAACTATGAAGTGGATTTTAAAACTTTCGAAATCCTAAGCAAATAAATGAAGGAGAGAAAGATGAATCTTAAATTTTTCAAATTCCAAAAGTTAATGAAGTAAAATTAAAATTAAATTTAGAAAAGTATAGAAAGAGGGGTGTGGAAGGTCAGGAACAAAACTCTCTGCCTCATTCTTTCTATAAAAGCCACAGTCAATAAAAAACTAAACGATTACAGGACGAATTACAATCAACGTAATGTATTAATCTATCGCGAATTTCGAGCTACATTCTTATCAATAGCCTGAAGAAGAGGGAAAATTTAAGATTATGTAATATTTCATTTGAAGTATCAGTTTTTTTTAAGTAGCATTAGAAGATATACAATCAATTCAATAATTATAAATTTGTTTTTACAAAATAATTTTTACTAATTACAAAATAATTATTTCTAAGAACTATTTACAGTATTTCAGTGTTTACATTAAATTTTGTCTTTTAAAAATGCATATTACTTTTTATGCTACAAACAATAAACTTTTAAAAAGAAAAAACGATGCCATTGGAACTGGAAGAAGAAAATAATTGTAAATGAAGTTTTCAAGAAATATAAAATAAAAATATGAAAAATTATAAATATATTGTTCAGACCAGATTAAACAGTTTGTATATATATATATATATATATATATATAAATTATTCCATAGAATTTCACTCAGTTTTACAAACAGAAAGAGAGAAAGCTTGTTAGCCCGTTAAACTAGTAAGCCCACGCCTTTTTTAAAAAATCAGTCCTTAGTCTTCAGTGGTTATAAATACTGCAGTATCCCCATCTTTTTATGATTTCCAAAATATCAACACTATCTTTAGTGTGTTCAAATAATTTCCTCTCTCTCTCTCTATATATATACATATATTAAAAGTATATACACTCTGTCGCAAAAAAATATATGCACCCAGAAGAAATTGAGCTACATTCACGAAATTTGGTATGCATGTAGTGTATATGAAAATAAACAAATTATTAAAAATTCAGAACAAAATATCATTTTATTAAGCGGTTACAGCTTGCAAAAGGTTAAAAATCAGTAAGTAGTAAAGCCACCTCTGGCAGCTATACAAACCGAAATTCGGCGTGGCATCGATTCAATTAGATCACTTATGACCCCCTGTGGAAGATCCTGCCATAGTCTTTGCATCTGCGCAATTAATTCTCCTGTATCTCGGGACGGCTGCAGTTGCCTTCCCAGCGCGTCCAGACATGCTCTATTGGCGAAAGATCTGGTGACCTGGCAGGCCATGGTAGGACGTCATATCCTTGAAGACATTGTTGGGAGAGTCGCGCAGTATGTGGACGAGCATTATCCTGTTGATAAATGGCACCTGGGCGACTTGATAGCATGGGTAGCACAATCGGCGTTAAAGTATCGTCCACGTATCTGCGAGCTGTCAAAGTGCCTTGAAGGACAACTAAAGATGATCGTGTGTCCCAAGAAATTGCTCCCCACACTGTCACACCTTGTGAAATTGCTGTATGCCGCTCGACAATAAATGCCGGATCGGACCGCTGGCCGGTGCGCCTCCAGACACGTGTGCGGTGGTCATCAGCACTGAGACTGAATCGGGATTCATCACTGAAGATGACACGTCTCCAGTCTGTCACACTCCAAGTTGCCCGAGGTCGGCAAAAATCCAGTCGACACTGCCTATGATGTGGGGTCAGTGGCAAGCGTCTTAGCGGACGTCGGCTCCTCAAGCCAACTTCGGTCAGTCGTCTCCTTATGGTTTCTCTTGATGGCACTGGATGTCTGGAAGGAGGTAAGTGGCGTTGAATCGTTGCTAGCGACGTTGTTGGTGCCGAAGTGGCCACTCTTCTGATTGCACGAACCTCGCGATCATTTGTGTTCCTGGGACGTCCTGACCCTCCGCGACGGTACACTCTATCTTCTGTGATCCACTGTTGCCAACACCGAGCAACTACCATATCGCTCCGACCGAGGTGGCGGCCGATACGTCTATTCGACCAACCTGCTTCTCTGAGGCCTATTATACGGCCCCTATCAAAGTCCGTCAGCTGCTCGTACTGCCGCCGGTTACGTCTTAGAGGCATCCTAAGTCTCAATATCGTCTATCAAAGTCATCAGATTCGTTTGGATAGCCGTACGGCGCTCGTACTCATGCTTTTAAACTCTCCCAGTTGCGCAACTAATATGCGCATAGCACACTTAGCCTTGTCTCATTGGCTTCGAAATTTTAATCATTTGCATATCTCTTACCAGACTACATTCTTGCCGAGTTTCGTGATTGTAGCTTGATTTCTTCTGGGTGCATATATTTTTTTGCGACAGAGTGTATATATAATATCGTATGTATATAATGATAATTATGGTTCAAATGGTGCTATGCAATTTCAAAGCTATAATAGTCTCATTAATTTCATTTTCCTTTCTAAAAATATATGGAAATATATCTCAGCAGATTAAAAGCTTATCACAATGTGAACTTGATAGCAATATTTTAATTAATTTTCGTTTTCATATTTATGTGAAAAATAACATATTGATAAAAGTGATTTTTACCTATTATGCATACATTTTATGTATATTGACGATATAGTTCTTTTTGGTAAAAATAGTGAGTTTGTCTATATCTCTAATATTGTTAAAACTTACTGCAGCCATCTCACTACGGAATATCTTTATACAACTTTATGTATCATATATTAAAAATTAAACTGCAATTCATTTGATAAAAGAGATGATTTCAATTTTAACATTATTAGATTTCCATTTTGGAATAACATTACTTTTATATAAATATATAAGAATATAATATTTAATTATTTGTGTGTGCAGCATTGTTATCTAGCTAATGACGATTGTGATAAAATTAATAGTTTAAAAATTAGATATTGCTTAGAAGAGTGATTTTCTACCTTTTCTGTTGTGGTACACTTTTAACAATTTCAAAGTTTAAGGCACAGTAACAATAAAATAAGTTTAAAAGAGTTTTACTTCTCCATAATAGACGTTCATCTATCCACGAAAGAATAAGGTAAATATATTACGAATATGCTTAGTTTATTTCTATAAAACAGCTGAATATGATTCGGTTCCAGATTTTATTTTTTTTCTCAGAGTATAATTAATAATTTAAAAAAATTAGCGGCACACTTCAAAAATTTGGCGGCACGCAAACGTGCCGAGGCACAGTGGTTGAGAATCAAAGGCTTAGAACATGATTACCTTATTGAATTTCTTAAATTGTTCATTTAAAATAAATTTATATTTTAATATTATTATTTATACTTGTAACGGTCTCTTACGTTATTACTGGGTAAACCAAAATAATGGACAAGATCTCGGGGTAATTAAAATAATTTAATGACATAAGATAACACAGTTACAATGGACAGACACTTAGACACAATACAGGGTAAACATTCAGGGGAAATGAGTGAAAATTAAGTACATTACATAGTCCAGGATTGGACAGCGAGACGGTTAACGCTCACTCATTCAATTCCAAACTCTGTCTCTAACGGTAATACAGTGCTTCGCTAGGTAACACTTCCATTATACAAGTACCGTCATCTACATTTCGGTCTTAGAACTAAACCGTGTGTTACAGACTCCCCCTCTGGTTGCGTTGACTTCTCGGCTCGGAACCAGTAGATAATTTCTTTTTTGGGCGTCCTCTTTTCCTTAGAGGAGCAACAAATCCGGTGTTTCTTTCTGTTTCAGGTTCTTGAAAGTCCTTTAAGGCAGAAAGATGGTAAGTTCCAAGGGCTTGGTCTGGGTTGGCCGAGTCGGCAATCTCATAAGTTACTGGAGATCTCAAGGTGAGAATGAGGTAAGGACCTTCTCTCTTGGGCATAAATTTCCTGCTCCTGTTGTTTCGACTTATGGGATGAATGGTCACCCAAACTTTGTCACCATGTTTGTAATATTTTCTTCTTCGATTGAAGTTTTCCTTCTGACAATCCTGTTTCTTTACGGGATTCATCCTGTAGTGATACGTTGCTATTGGGGGGTGATCACCCATCTCAATACGGTGTTCAGTAAAAGGTGTGGGCTCTCCCCCTGGTTGGAAACATGCCTCATTTCTGTCCAGAAGTATGTTGAGTTTTCTTGCCGGTTCTGGAGATAGATTTCTACCTTCATGCTCTCGAAGTTCAAATGCGCTGAGGGTTGCATTTTCGAATGTCTTCTTGAAGAACTTGTACTGTTTCCGAGGATTTCCGGAAAAATACCATTTTCCACCCTAGAAGTCAAGGACGATTCCAGCTGCATTGAGGAAATCCAGTCCTAACAAAGTCCTATTTCCTTTTGCTTCAGGCAATACTAGAAATTCTGTTGGAATAACTTTGTCTTCAATGTACAGGTCGACGATAGTACTCAGAGCCATAATGGTCTGCCGAATTCCATCAGCCATCATAAATGAAATCCTCTTGTTCATAAAGGTGACATCATGTTCTTGTAGGAATTTAAACAGCTTTTCACCTGCAATGGTATGGGAAGCACCGGTATCAGCACATACAGCAATCTTTTCTCCAAAAATTTTGAGAACAATCTTACTTGAGGGATACAAGTCTGAATTCAAGTTGAATAACATTATACAGTTCACTGCTGTTTCCATTTCCTTAGCTCTCGTGCAGGTAGGACACTTTGACTTGACGACTCCAGGAGTCCCACTTCTGTAACACTGTATCGGGTTTTTTCCTTCAGTTTTGTAACTTGGAAATCTAGGCACTGTTTTAGAGGGTCCAGGTGAGTGGTTATCATGAGATCCTCCAACAGGCTGATTTTTCTTTTTAATATATATATATATATATATATATATATATATATATATATATATATATATATATATATATATATATATATATGGAAAGGGTTTCCTGAATTCTTCCTTCTTCTTGAAAGTCTGATTTGGATTACTTTTCATTCCAGGCCTTAGGCTGTCATATGCGTCCAACTTCTCAGCCAATTCCAAAGGATCACTCAAATCCGCCCAAATATCCAGAAAATGTTCTTTGATATTTGCTGGAGTTTTTCTTTTTATCTGATCAGCAATTATTAGACTTTTAAGTTGATCAAACGTGGTTATCTTCAACTCTTTGATCCAACCTTCAAAATAAGAACTTAATTCGAAATAAAAGTCTCGCCATGTTGAATCTGGGTTTTTCTTCTGTTGGGAAAAGTACTGTCTAAACCTATATCCTATAACTCGAAATCTTTTGAGAAGCATTTCTTTTACCTTTTCATAGTTTTGAGCATCATCTTCATCCTCTCTTGCGATGAGCTGAGCTATATCAGGTGGCAATGAGCCAATCAGGTATGCTGCCCAAGTTTTTTCAGGTATGTTCAAGAACTTCGCTTGACGTTCGAAAATTGTCAAGTATAGGCCCATTTCATCTTCCTTTGAGTTGAATCTCGGAATAAGTCTATTTAACTGAAGCTTTGGGTTTTCTAACGGTTGGCTTGTGACAGCTTCTGCATTTCAAATTGAATTTTCATTTTTTCAAGTTAGAATTCTCTTTCTCGTTGCTGAGCCACAATCACAGTTTTCTGTTTCTCCTCCAGTTCAACAGCCTTTTGTTTTTCTGTTGCTGTACGTTCTTCTACAATAACGTTGAGCACATCTTTGACGAATTCCTCATCATACCTATCACTGTTGGTGATGAGATCTTTTAGTTCAATAATTTTGAGATTGTCCAACGGAGCCAGACCCAGTTTTGTGGCCAACATCCTTAAATCATCTTTTCTGAACCTTCGCAAAAAAGCCATTTTCGTCATCTTTCTTTAGTCTATTTTAAAGTTATTTAGTAACGTTCAATTAAAGTTAATGAATTATAGTTCACTCAAAACTGTTAATTCTGTGATCTGAAAATATTGTAGTCAAACAATACCTAGGCACTTAAAGTTTCCGATACATACAAAAAAATACTCTATACTATAATACACTCTTGTTGAATGACACTAAAATTCTCTAATTTCAAAATGTGATAATTAATTTTGCAAATAAATATTAATGAGATTAAAATGAAACAAATTCTTCAGTATCAACTATCTTTTAATTTCGTACATCAAAATCAAAATAATAATATTTAAATAATATTCATTATTAATCAAAAGGAGTATCAGCAATTAACATTACTCGTTTAAATTAAATCAAAGAAAAATTTCGTTTTCGTTAAATTAAATCAATTAATTTGTTTTTAATCAAAAGCAATTCAAATACGTTTAAATAGAAATACCATTCATAAATTATTTCATCAGGTCTAAAGTTATCAATATTACAAACTTGTTTTACTCTTAGAAGTACTTGAAATAATTTTTCTCCAAAAATAATTTAAATAAAAAGCAGAAATGTTAATTCTTTATCAAAACATACAAGTTTTGAAATGTTATAGTAATACTTCGCAATCAATCATATACTTCCCAAAAGAATTATTTTTATGTTAAACTTAAAAAGGAAAAAAATTATTTTGATGAAAATTGCATTCAACTTAAAACTTAATTAAAAGTTTAGTAAAATCAAGCAAGAATCAAAGTGAAATTATTTGAATAAATACCAGTCGCAATAATTTCTTGATAACAAAAGTATATATATGTTAATGACATAAAATTCTTAGTTAGGAAGAAAATATGCATTCATAAATAACCTTCAATTAGCTTCAATCAGAACAAACAATAGAATGCAAATTTCGTTTTCAAAAAAGTATTTTAAGATTAAGAATACTGACAAACTGATTATCACTTAAAATTCAACTACGTTGCTAGACTGTAACACACAATCTAAACTAAGAGTAATAATAATCACAATTCTTATACAGAATAACAGAGCAAGATTATTTAGAATAAACAGCACTTATCTACTAACAGGTTTTCTGGATGAAAATATTATTTATTCGCAGGGAGCTAATCCTGTTGTCGGGTGACAACACTTCAACAACTAAGCCTAAAGTAATGGTTTCCTAGAGCAGCGGTCCCGTTCTTTCGCGGTCGTAACATCACGATGGATGACGTCACAGAAAAGACGGCTGTCTGTTAACGTTGATCGAGTGGTTTCCTAGGATAGCGGTCTGCTGTACTTACGTCCGTAGCTGTAAACAATCTTAAAATGGATGATTTTGATGTAGCGAACATATCTTTTTTATATTTTACCTATATATTGAACATATTTTTTTTATATTGTACCTATATATTGAACATATTTTTTTAATATTTTATACACATTTTTTTATATAGTAGAACCTGTTTTTGTGCAGTCCTTTTCTATGCGGTATACGAATTTCAACACCTTTGCCACCACTGTAATGTGTGTGTGTGTTTTCGATCATTTCACATAAGAGTATGTACACATCAAGATGCATTGCTCATTTTTTATGAACTTTCTCCTGATTGCACATTCAATTGCTTTCTCTCAATGTACTAGAAGCGTATGCTTGATTGAAGATGAAACTTTCAATAATTTGATAGATAGATGATAGATTTGGATTTCAAAAAGAGCTTTAATCATGCATATCTGGTAATCGTGAAGTTTGCAAAAACTTATCACTTAAAGGTGTCGAAAAATAAATCGATTGAAATTGTATCTTCAAGTGACGAAAGCAATTTTTAACTAATTACTGTGTTGTACATACTTTACATATATTGTTATTTTATTATATCAATAAATGAAATCAAAGAATTTTGATTATTTGTTGCATTAGTTCAGTGAAATTAAAGAATTACAAAAACCATATATTATTTCTAAGTAATTCCAAGGATTAATTTTCATAAAATTCTTTTTCTCAAAAGTAAACATTTGGAAAAAGTTTAAAAGAATCTGTAAAATTCCCAAAACTTGTAGTCAAATCCCACATATAACACATACTAATACCAATATTTTTGTATTGAATTGGGTAAACAGTTAACTGACTTCAAATGCTTTTATAATACAAAAAAAGACAATATGCTCCAAAGAAGTGTTGCATATGACAATATATGTTGCAATCATGACATGATTTAATAGTTTTATTCATATATTTCTTTTTTTCACAGTTTAAATTTTTACAGATTAAAAAATTAATTTAAACACTGAACACACAAAACAAAAAAATACAAATGAAAAAAAAATACAATTTTGATAAGTGAATTATAAGTTAAGTTATAAGTTACTTCCTTTATTTACATTAAAATAAGAGAATTTAATTTAAACACACTGAATAACAAAAAAAAAATGAAAAAAATACAATTTTGATAAATGAATTATAAGTTAAGTTATAAGTTATTTCCTTTATTTACATTAAACTAGGAGAATTTAATTTAAACACGGAACAACAACAAAAAAAAAAAAAAAAAAAATGAAAAAAAAAATATGCAATTTTGATATTTGCAACTTGGACAAAAAATTCCGAAACATTGGCTTCATCCTCTTCAGGAATCCAGAAAGTATTGGAACTCATTTTTTTGCCACCGCTATCGAGAAAAACGTTCAACAAACTGTTGCTGCCGCTATGACGATCGTAACGACCTGCAACATCACATTCCGTTCCCATCCACCGCTCTCTAGGAAACCACGCCTATCTATTTACACAGGTGACGTTTTAGTGACGTCATCCACCGTAATGTTACGGACGTTAAAGAACGGCACCGCTGCTCTAGGAAACCATAGCTTAAGTGGAAAAAGCGAGAGAGAGAGCTGAGATCTGTAGGTCGGGCCAACGTTTTTGGCGCCAGAACTGTAAAGGTTTCTTACGTTATTACTGGGTAAACCAAAATAATAGACAAGATTTCGGGGTGATTAAAATATTTTAATGACATAAGATAGCACAGTTACAATGGACAGACACTTAGACACAATACAGGGTAAACATTTAGGGAAAATAATGGAAAATTAAGTACATTACAAAGTCCAGGATTTGACAGCGAGACGGTTAACGCTCACTCATTCAATTCCAAATTCTCTCTCTGACGGTAATACAGTGCTTCGCTCGGTAACACTTCCGTTACAAGTACCGCCCTCTACATTTCGGTCTTAGAATTAAACCGTGTGTTACATACTTTTTTAATCCAAGATGTCTATAACTATCAACTTGCTTTCTTATCTAATCTTGTTACAGCTAATTAATTTAATTTTGTTCTTTTTTAAAAAAATATTAAAATTATACGTATTATTTTCATGTTTTATGTGAAATAATATATTACTAATTACATTAAATAATACATTTATGAGCAATTATTTCCGGAAATGCAGTATTTTGTGTTAGCTCATTAAAGTGAGATAAATTGATTGTGTATTTTGATACCCTTGGATTATGATTTAGGTTTTATACAAATTAATTTTAGTGCTTTAAAAACATTTTACAATATTTCTAACTGTATTTTCTTTCGTAAATTTTATTTCAGCCGAGTAGTATAGGCAGATAATAAAGAAAAGTGACACTTTTAAACTTTGTTTAACCTTCAATATTGCTCAATAGCTTGTTAAATATTACTCTACCTGTTTTACTTTGACCTGTACTACGATTTTCCTGTACAGTGGATAAAAACTCAAGTTAGGAATATAATTGAATTTATTACTAAAAATAATTAAATCATCTCACATCTAAAAATATCACAAGCTTTTTTTGTCTATATTTTCCTTTTCATAGAAATGTGAAGAACAATATTAGCTACACTATTACTAGCTGGCTCACCTTGAGGAAACCCCTTAATTTGCTTATAATAAAAATCATTGTGAAAAATATAGGTTTCTTTTAAAACTAATTGTATAATTGTATTATATTTTCCATATTTTATTAATTTATTTATAGAATATTTTACGCAAATTTTTTGAGAGCTTTAATCATGTCTTATATACCTATAGAATTTAAAAAGATCTTCAGAATCACGATTTTGAATAGAATTAATCTTTTTGCCTTTCATTAATGTAACTATATCTTTACTAGTTTTAATAATGATAAAAGTATTAGAAATTGTTCTAACGTGCCTTGCATTACTTTTTGTAATACCTTACCCGGTTTTGTAATGTAAGTTTTAAAGCCATTACTGAGCGTTCTAAATTTAATGGGATTTTTATGGAATTTTGGAGTAAGAAAAATGTGTGGGAATTTAAAATTCATAACATTCAATCATAATTTTTTATGGCATGCTGTGATACGGTTATTTACTTTTATTTTGTCACGTATATATATATATATATATATATATATATATATGTATATATATATATGTATATATATATATATATGTATGTATATATATGTATGTATATATATATATATATATATATATATATATATATATATATATATATATATATATATATATATATATATTTTCTAATCCCATCAATCCAGCATTGAAGATAATTAATTGTAAAAGAAAATTATTGATACACACAGTATCTGTTTAAGAGGACTTGGTACCCTAAAAATCACAAACCTATCGTTTTTTTTTTTCATTTAATCTTATTCTTTGCATTATTATCTTTCGATTGATATATCACTTGTGCATGTCGGAAAGTTAGAAGTTGACTAAAACTTCATTTGAAAACAAATTAGGCAATTCAGCCACACCCTTTTAGAAAAAAAGCTAAAAATGCATTATGATAAAAACAATCTATTTTATAAATAGAAATAATAACTATAAAAAGAATGTTTAGTATTAAAAGCAGAATATTTCGAGGCAATACAATAATGTAATTTTTCTTCCTTGTGAAATGTGTGCATGTAAAATTTTTAAATTAAGGCATTTTATATTAATAATTTTTATAATTTCAGTTCTTCTTCCTGATATATTTTTCATACAAATGTAATACTTTAATATTATAAGATGAAAAACAGCTAAAATTTCTGTCGTGACAGAAAAAAAAAATTTTTTTTTAACCTTTTTCTTGAATTTTCAAGGGCAATTAGTACTCTCTAAAAGTTGATCATTTATAAAAATGTGTGGGTTGAAAAATATGAAAATGCAATTATTTTAAAGAAAAACGTATAAGTAATATCTTAAAGGGGTATTTTAAGTTTAATTAAGCTTATAATAATTATTTTTTCAGAATTATAAACTTTAAACCTGTTTTTCTCAGTTTGTGTTTTTCGAAACCTTTGTGCATTCAAAATGCTACTCCTTCGACAATTATTTACCAATCACTTCCATTTTTTTCTTGCGTGTTGAAAATAAAGCATGTAATAAAATTAGGGATCCGTTTTGCTATAAACTGAATACTTTTTTAAAAAAAAATAAAATGTAAGACATGTTGGCTTTTTCGTTGATTTTTAGCCTGTATATCAACATTTTATTTTTTTTCTCGAAAACGAATGAAGTTATTCTAAAATCGATCCCTAAAGTTGTTTAGATCATCCATAAGAGTATTATAAAAAAAATTTCAGGTGAAAAAATTAGTTTTTACAAAAGGAGTAGGATTTTAAAATTTTTCCAATTTTCTTCAAAAAATTAAAATTTTTAAAATTGTGTGAATAATATATGAAAATTTTCATCTGGTAACATTTTCTTGATTAGAAACATTGTATAAAATGCTAAAATATAATTTTTAAATACGTAAATAAAGAAGTTTGCTCAAAGGGGGCCAAGTCCCATTAAAAGAGGTTCGATAAATTTCTAACGGTAAATTGATTAGTAGATTTAGCTTCCTAATTTATTCACTTAATGACATTCGATTTAATTACATTACTCAACCCAAACCTACGCCTAAAAAGATGTTTGATCCACAATCAACTCTAAGTATCTATGAGTAAGATTGCAAAATTTCAACATTGATGTTTGATTTCTTCTGGAACAAACGTAAAGAAACACATCTATTATAAACCATACCTCCCCCGCCATTAAATTTAAACCTCCATAGTTGTTTTTTTACTAATTGATGGCGGGAAATTTCAGGCTATAATGGTCCAGATACAGACCAAAAGAAAATTTTATTTGTCACTAAACGGAACACATGGTTGCTGTTTATTTTTTGTGTTTCCTCTACTGCTTTACGCGAATACTGTTGTGTTGTAAGGTGAAAAGAACACAAGCCCATAACTTTCTGGTATAAAAATATTTTAAGTATGTCATATATATATATGTGTGTGTAATACATTATATACTGAAATTTTAGTGACACTTCAAATTCTAAACTGTTTGCTTAGCAATCAAATTTCTCTCTACGAACACAATGACGGACAAATTACAAAATTAAGAAGAAACTTAGGTTTTACTGAGACATCATCCACGGTTTTAAACAATCTTTAAATTTGAGAAGGTTCGAGAAGGTAGGAACTATCTATCTTAAGACTTAAACATGTCAATTTTCTCAAAATCTGTTAAGCCTCTAAATGATCGGCAATTTCCAGTTCATTCAGAGGAATTCCGAATTCATTCAGAGAAACTATTTTTATATATTCGTAATGTACTTTTCAAGTAATTGTCAGTTTAGACTAAAAATTAATCACTGGTTTTCGCTGGGAAAAATTGCATCGATTTTTATTTGATAATTTCAATTATTTCTGTATGCTGTAGTATACATATACAATGTAATATTAATTACTAAAATATATATAAAAATGCTCATCAATTATTTTCGATTAATGTTAAAAAAAGCTACATAATTGATTTATTATTTTTTATATAATTGTTTTGTCTACAAATTTTTCTATGTATATAAAAAGCGATGTTTGTATATATGAAATCACGTCAATCCAACACCGTCCAACCGATCACTATGGAAATTAGCATGTATATGTATTTTTTTGTGGAGAAGGTTTTTGTGCTATCCTCTTTGTTGCAGCTCCCCACCAGGTGGTGCTACAACATATCAGCTTCTGCACTGTTCAATCAATCTTAAGTTGCCAACGTGGTTGCCAAAAGTGATATCAACTTGGCTCTGTCACCAACATTTCGCTATGTTTCCATTGAATTGCGTTTAATGCAAAGAACGGCGTTGCTTCTTTATATTACAATTTTAATATAAAATAAATGCAACAGAAAGTAATATTAATGTATTAACGCCAGATATAAACTATTTACTCTTAAGCGTTAATTACACAACATTTGCAACAATGTGTTACTTTTGCTGAGCTGAGATCAACTTAGGAAGATGTTTTCAAAAATTGATCCAAAAGAGAGTTACGGGTGTTATAAATAAAAAAAAATCCTTTTTATCAGCCTAGATCTACAAAATTAAAATTTAACATATAGGGGTATTTTTGTTCAGCTGAAATATGCAAAAAGTTTTTGCTTTGTTTTGTTTGATTTGTAATTCACACAAAATTAGCTCATTAAAAACTTCTTTATCCTTCAATCTGTATTGTTTAATTTTTCAATTCACCCGTGCGTAGAACGGGTACTCCAGCTAGTATGTTATAAAATTTACGGCTTGAAAAGCATTGGCATTCACCCTTTTGCAAGAAAAACACTTTTTTTCGGAATTTATAAGTTTTATGTCATTTAAAAATAATTTTAACTTATGTTAGTAGAAAGTACAACTCTTCATTAAATGTGAAATTTTGAAAAAATAAATTTTGTTGATGTAATATAAGACCAACCAAACTCACATGTAACAATTATTTTTTCCTCAGTAAAACGGGATTCTTAACAAAATAAAATAAATTTAGCTATCAGTTGATTGAGTGCATTTTAATAAAAGTTAATTAAATATCTTTATAATTAATAACTGCTTATTTTGAGATAATAAAATAAAGAAAAGTATAATTCATAAAAAAATATTGAAGCAAGGAGAATTTCAATTGTTAAATCAAATTGATCTATATTAAATCAGACAATTATTTTGAAGCAAACGTGTGCGATTCGAATAAAATAAAATTAAATATATTTATATAGTTATCTGAAATTAAAGCCCTTTTCTTCACATAAACGCTTTTTGCTTTCAAATCTGAGTTCAAATGTCAATAAGTTAAGTTATTATTCATCTTAACTATTTGAACGTACTAAACGCATTCCAAGGTTAAATTAGTAGAATTATTCCTGTTACTATCTGAAGCTTATTAACATAAAAAAGCGTGTTCGAAGTAGATACAAAGTGTTTCATTTAAAGAGATGGAACTTACGTGTTAAGTCGGTCTAGTACAAATTCTTGATCCAGTTCCCAAGAAAATCTCACGTGCTCTTAAAAGAATTATTTTTATATGCCAACTTGTCGAAGCAGTATCTCACTTGACTACACCTTTCAGCAACTGTGTCAAAGTCGCGTGCATTTATAACGCGAAAACAACTTGAATTGTCTTCAGTTCAGTTCGTAAAGAACAGTACTGAACAAAATTTCCTTGATTTATACTAAACAGTTTTGTTACAAATAAGTTCTTCCTTTACGGCCGAACATATTAGAATTACCAAACAAAGCAATGCAGCTTTAGAAAAAAAACCATATCTATAAAAATCATTTTTTCATCCATCCCTCTTTTAAAAAGAAAACTCATCATTCATTTTTCATTTGACACTGAATTCAGAAACATGCAACGTAAAAAAAAAAAATCACTTTTTTTAAATTATAAGTTTTCATATATTAGCGGAAAATATGTTTATCTGATCTATTTAATATAACTAGAGGTGAAATAATTGATGTATCTCAAAAATATACTTTTGAAATAATGTTTAGTTTTGAAATAAGTGTTTATTATTTTCGAAAGTCTCTTTTAGACCACCAATTTAAATCAATTTAAATGTAATTGATTTTAAAATTTCAAAGTAAATATTCACTATATATATGTGTGATATGGAAGGAATAAATTTAAATGTCTTTGGCAGAATTATTTAAATAGTGATTTTTTTAATTTTCCTTCTTCACTTGGTTTCTCCATTCAAGCACAGGTACAAAAATAACAATTTCCTTCATTTCAATAATATGTCATCATTTTAAGTATTTCACTAGCTTTCAAAAATTGTGTAGTTTTTTATTTTGCATAGTCTGCAATTCTGCTTTGTGAATTCATTTAAGTCTACAAAATCCATAGTCGATTTACCTAAGGATAGTTAATAATTTAAAATCACACCTAACACAGAATCATCTTTTAAATTTTAGACCTACATTTACATTAAATAAAGGATTTCAGCTCTTCATAAAACAATCCTATTTATTCTAAGAATGTAGAAAGTTCAACTCGACGTTTGAATTTCACACACATTTTTAAATACGCGACATGTTTTTAAGCACGAATTGCCTAAATCTCTCTTTATTTTCGAAAGTGGCTAAGGAAGTTTTTTTTAAATTATATATATTCTATATACTAATTTTTCCACCATTAATATTTCTTTGAAATATTAATCTTATTTCAAAGAAACTGAAAAAAGTCTTGTGGAATGTCCAAGTAAAAATCCATTTAAACGAATTTTTGTTCAATGCATTACTATAATATATAAAACTACTTATGCTTTTCTAATAATACAGACGTTTTTTATTTTAAGGTAGAAGTTTAACGGTAAACTTATATATTTGAGACGGTTGGAAACAAGGAAACAGCAGAAACTTAAGAGTTGAATTTGATTCTTATAGTTTGAAAAAAAATGCCTTGAGGAGGTGAAACAAATATGAGAAATATTTATTTGCGCAATGAGAAAAGCAAATGTGAACAAGAAAGAAGTAAGATTCTTAATCGTCTTAAAACTACTATTCATTATGTTTTAAGTAAAAAAAAAAAAAGAATTGCACAGAACGCTGAAAAGATTTGTCCGGAAATAAAAATTATTGGCTCTTGATTATAGACAAATTTTGTAGCTGAGAATGAAAAAAAAAAAAAACTTTTAGAGAGATTTGTAAAATAGCACAGCAGAGAAGTAAGCAAACGTCTCATGGAACTGCGAGGTGAAATTTGAGTTAACCCTGAAAAACTAAGAAGAAATCCACGACTATTGGAACACAATGAAAGAAAGCCTGTTTGAAAAGGGAGCCAGGAAAGGTTACGTCCTGGAAATGTAACAGGAAAAAATTTGTTTTGATGAGAAAATTTTTTAATTTAGATATTTCAGACGGCAATAACTATATATATATCACAAACAATAGATACAGCAAAAATCTTGTTGAGTTTTACCGTAAATCATTAAACAGATGGGAGGTGGATCCGTTATGATGTAGGGCGGTTTCAAACGTGTGCAGAAAAAGGCGATCTAAGAAGAGTTGAAAGCAAAATGGACGGATGTTACACGGAAATTTGAAACTTTTCGTGGTACTTTTAAGATGACTAAATGGAAGTTCCAGCATGATAATGCTCACAATCATTCATATAAATCAACAAAAGAGGGATGTTACACCTTGGCAGAGCTTCAACCCTGACCTAAGCATCACAAAAAACTTGCGGAGTTACTCGTCTCGTCAAGTGTAAGGAAACAGAGTGTTATTCATCATATGAACTGGAAATCACCAATATGGAGAAATGAGTTAAAAAAAAAAATATATCAGGGGATCTTATCTTGACAACATATATATATATATATATATATATATATATATATATATATATATATATATATATATATATATATATATATATATATATATATATATATATATGATTAATTCGTTGTCAAATAGTGTATTTTGATGTTATTCAGTAGCATACCAAGTAGTATCTAACTAAGTTTGCTCAAGCTTTCTTTTGTTCAACATCTACACTAGTATAGCTTATACTCTCTCTATATTTTTTTATTTATCTTATTGGAATTTTCAATCGTTAATAAAATACATTTTAAAGCACTCAATTGAGCTGAAATTTTATATACATGATTATTTGGGATGACAATACAATAAATTAATTATAATTAATAAAAATTAATTGATTAAAACTAATTATTTAAAGAATTACAAATACAGCCTCGATGGCGACTTAGCGACCCTTTTGGCGACTTTTTTCTCACGTTTTAAAGCATTCAGTTGAACTGAAATTTTACATACACGATTGTTTTGCATGACAATACGATACTTTAATGATAATTAATAAAAATTAATTGCCACTTAATGTTGTGATTCTGTCATATGTATATACATATTTATATTAATTGTAACTATTTAATAAAAAGTAGCTAAAGTGAAATTTTTCTTTGTTGATCTAAGTAGGAATTGACTTAATTTTTTTTCATTTTACTTGTTTCATATGTTGTCTTAATTTGAAAACAGCTATTTGCGTTAAAGTGTTGTTATTATTTCTTAAAAATTAATAAACTGTTGTATGTGTTATGAAAACTTCCTACATTGTTATGGAGTGCTTTTGACTTAGTGTGAAAAAATTAAATATTTCATTTACTTACAACACATAAATAGTAATAAATCTTGTGGTATTATAACTGTGCTAAAGACTGAATGTTTAAATTTGGTTTAAGAACATTTTATTCTTAAATTTTTATTATCTCTTATCTTTTGGTGACAATGAACGGTTCAGTTAATTGTTGTCACTATAACAATACGATATCAATGTGCGCAAAGATTCGCTATTAAAATTCATTTCAGTATTCAGACTATTAGAGAATGATTTTCTTAAGACATTGTTTAAACTTTAACATCTTAACATTGATATATATATATAAATATATATAGACATTTTTTTTCGATAAAAAATTTCTTCAATTCCTTGTGATCCAGTTCATAGAAATAAAATAGAAAGGAAACATCAATAAAAAGATTCAAAATTCTAAACGCTTGTGAAATTTTAATATTATTAAATTTCTTTAAATGTTGAGGGTTAGAAAGAAGACTTCACTAAGAACGAAAGCAACAGTGATTATAAGCGATAAGAAAACGACATACTAGTTAAGATGTTAATGCACAACTCCTTATATCGTGATCTCCATACACATGAAAAGAAATGACGAATGAAAAATCTTGATTGCAAAGAACTATTAAAATTAATTTATGATATGGAATTCCACTAACTTTTGCGTTGTTATGGAGCGAAAATAACGCAAAACAAATAAGACCATGTCACTGTTGTGTACTTTTTACTTTTTGATGAATAAACTTTTAAACCCTTATGTGGTCAATTTTGTTTGTCCATACTGTCAAAAAAGGGTACATTTTTTATTCCATATAACTAAGCATAATACTTAACAGAATGCGAAAATGGAAGAATTTTATTTTAATTTTCAATTTTAAAGTTTGCGCACTGTTTTTTATTTAATTATTTTGGAACACAAACAACACTAAATGTTTCCTTTTACAAGTATACTCTGCATGTTATAAAGAATGTTTCATATATCTTAAAAGAATTTCTCTCTCACTAACAAAAAAATTTCATGTTCGTACCTCTTTCTCAAACGGTTGCGAATTTTGTGAGTGTGCATATACACACTAATTGAAAGTATGGTGTAATACTAAGTCATGCATTGCAATAGGGACAGAGATAATATCTGATTTTTTGGATTATCTTTCCATTTTCATTTCTTCTCAAGCAACAAATTGCACATTGCCTTACCTATCCCTGTTCTTTATCGAATATTTTTAAGAATCTAAATTCCTGCCTTCAAAGAAGAATTTCCGCCTTCACCACAAAGAAAATCCCGGATGAGAAGCATTTCAATACCATGGACAAACTGCATCTTTTAAAAACACTAGTACTAATAATCTCACTATAAGAATGAAAAATATGTTCAAAACAAAGATAGAGAAGAGAAAATATCAGTGCACGTACAGCGTATGGGCAAATCGGTTGTGGCCAGCTTTCGGTAGCCCGTATGGTGTACAAACAAACCAGTTAATGGGTTAAGCATTATATCTCCTCCTCCACTCTCAAGTTTAGGCTTATCAAAGTTAATAAATGGTTCCATAAAATAATCCTCGTGCAGCACTGAATTGCTATTGAAAAATGTAAATGAAATATATTAATATTTTGATGTTATTTTATACTTGTTAATCTGAGAGGATACTAATAACTGCCCTTTGAGTAAAACTTTTTAACAAGAATGATAAAACAAGAAGAAAAAATGATAGCCCAAGAAAAAACGAAATATGTCTTCTTCCATACAAGACAAACAAAAGGTGCCTATCACATATTTACACATTTATAAGTTGAATTAAAATTATATTTTATAAAATTAAGGAATGTGGTTGGAAAATTTCATACAGCGTAGTTAACAAACTTTTTAAATCTTTTTAATGCTGAAATAATTCCCACTCTTCTCCTAAGGCAGATTATCATACAAAATAATTTTTCTATTTTTGTGAGAACATAATAATACTTATATTTTTAGTCTTTAACATCAATTACTGAATTTTAATTTAGTTTTAATCAAATCGCAGTAAAAAGTAAACTGTTCCTTTATTTCATTAATTAATATTTAATTGTTGAATAATATTGAAGCATAGAATTTCCCAGTGGAGTAACGGAGGACATTCCGGCGCCCCAGCAAAGTTAGGTTTTGGGCCCTCAAGTTGAATTTTACTTGGCGGCAGTCCCGCTTCGAACCTGGGCCCCCTGCAATGTGGAGGTTACGGATGTGTTCGTTACGCTACTGGCATTTCCTCAACATGATCCTAAATCATTTTAAAACTTATGCCCAAACATATCCTTTCTCCTAAAAGTGGTATCTTTTAAAAAACCGAAAACTATTAAAGACTATCTAGACTATTAAATAAACAAACATAATTCAACTTCATCTTATTGTTACAGTAAATATCTCTTTTTGAAGAATAATTTTTTGAAAATTAATATTCATAAAAATTTGCTTGATAGTAAACAACAGAATATTCACAACCTAGTCGGTAGTTTTTATTAGGAGGAAAAACGTTTTAATATTCTTTTATTATGCTACAGTAAAATTTTAAAAAGTTGTTATGTATAAACAAAATTTTCAGTTTTAATGAATAGGATGAGCTTTAGATTCTTGTAACTATAAAAATTTCATAGAGGAGGTGAATCCACTTTGAATACGCATTTAAAATTTTCTTTTCATTTTTTTTTTTTTTTGTGACTCGTGGAACCCTAGGGTATCGTGGAACACAGTTTGAAGACCACTGGTTTAGACTAATAGATTAGCTACTTTCCATTTTTTTCCCCACGATGCACCAATGAGTAATATTTCATTTTACAAGTATTGCACAACTGCAAACGGAAAAGTACCGAAACAGCTTTTAAATAAAAATGCATAGAGAAGAGACACAGAGCGACTTAACTTTATATCATAAATTAGTAGAGTTGGGTAGAATGCCACTGAAAATTGTTCCGCTTGGCAATCTGTTACGCGTACCGTAGGACATCCGGTCTATTGTTTCTTTTATCTTTCGGCTAACTCTGCTACCCATTCTACGATTTCGTTAATATATATATATTAAGAAAACCGTGAATCATGAACTATTTTTCTTTTAATTCCTATTTTTTTCTTTGGGAAGATACATATATATATATATATATATATATATATATATATATATATATATATATATATATATATATATATATATATATATATATATGTTTCAAGTCAGAACCAATTTTAGTTTTAAAAACGGTCTTTATTCAGCGAGCTATCTACATGTTCTGTCGCTGAGAGAAAAAGAACGCTAAAGTGAAATCTAAGTGTTTTTACCACTTAAGCCCAGATGCGAAGTACCTTCTTAATTATGGGTTATACTTGAAAGTTAATGCTGACATATGGACTATAAAAACAATGATCTAGGATCAGAAGTGTTTGTTTCAGAGAAATAATAGGGGGATTAATTTAATACTTGAAGATGTAATGTAAAATAAAAGTTAAGTGATTTATAGGGAATGTAATTTTAAATCTAATTTAATTACACACACACACACACACACATATATATATATATATATATATATATATATATATATATATATATATATATATATATATATATATATATATATATATATTTTAAGTCTTTCAAAATAATTTGAAACTAAGGACATAACTACATGTTATTAATTCAAACGTGTAAAATGTAAGAGAACAAATCGCTCATTTCAGCTGGTCAGTTTCTTCGAAAAAATGTTCACTGATGGGAGAGATCACAGGCGTTTATTTTATAACTTATAGTAAGTACACTAAAGACCAAAATAAAGCATCACCTGTGGTTCTCCATCAATCAGAAACTCTTATTACCACTGCCTCCTTTTGGATAGCTGACACCGGGCATTGTATGGTGAAAGGAATGTCTGTTGTGACCCCACTCCTGGATGGGGGTAAGTTAAAGATGTGTAAAAAACATATCAAATTTCATGATTTAACATATACTCTTGCTTCGAACTCTACAAATTTCAACATAAAAGAAAACTGATACAGAGTGCAAAATTAGGAAATAAAATACGTCAAATGAAATACCAAATTCGCACCCAATAATATTTCAGTAAATATATCAAATTTTTTGTAACAATTTTTTTTAAAATTCGATCTAAATGTCGCTTTTAAATCCCCCCCAGGGACAAGGGTCTGGTTTGTCCGATCCTTCAGCCACCCCTAGATACAAATGCATCAAGTTATGTGCTCAGGTTATCCAATAAGTACTGTGTGTTTTTGCAAAGAACACATTTGCCTTAATTCTTGTACGATGAGACATTTGATTTTCCTGATGGAACGTACTAAATATTTCCCACCATATTTCGTGTTTTGTTCTCACAAATAAAATATTTTTTATTTCTCTCTCTCTCCTTTTTCCTCATTACTCATTCAATAAATTCTTTCCAGTTTCAAAATTGATTTATATATAATTTCCTAAATTGCTCTATTTTCTCAGAAACAAAAATAATTATCTGTTTAATAAGGAAAATAAATAAATAAAATGAAATGAGAGAGACTTTCTCTTAAAGTACGTTTTAATCATTCATATTTTTATTTGATTTTGTGTGTCCTTTTAATTCAGAAAGAGAGAGAGGTCTGTTCTATTTATCTCAGTCATACATCTCTTTCAATTTTAAAAAACATCATTAGGTGCTGCCATCTCCTGTGAGCAACAAAAAGTATCTTAAGTTTTACAATTTTTCTTTAAATTCTGGGGAATTTTCAAATTTTTAAAATTGATGGTAATCCAATTTTTTTGGAACGTATGAATACCATAAGCTGTTGTTTAGATAAAAATAAAAATAAATTCGTATAAGTTGTAAGTAAAGCGAAATATTTCTTATTTATCAAATACTTGTACTCCTCCATCCATTTTCTGTTCTTGAGTTATTAATATATTTTGCAGCAACAAATAAACAAATCAATAAAATAAAATAATCGAGTTTTGATAGTTCTCTTGCAGATGATATGGTTATCCGTAGAAAGTACATATGGTCCTAGGAGAGCCCACACCCTTGGCGACAAACCGAAAAAGCGCCAAGCCAGAACGAGATGGTGCCAAGCGAAAATGACAATGGCGCCAAATGAATATAGCGGGACAAGGTGGATGAGTAATGAAAATATATGTAAGCAATACAGAAATTAATCAAATATATTTGAGATAAAAATGAAAAAGAAATAGCACTTACTTTCTTACTACTGATCTTTTTCGAATGGATGGTATAATATTATAGTCAGAACCGCGGGATGCTTTTAAAGACAGTTATTTAAGTTTGCTTAGGCTACGTAATGCTTCACATTCTACCTCGGGAATAATAATGGCGTCCTCTTATTAGATTACGTAATATAACCAAATAGCTTTAATACATGTGGCGCCATCTATTAAGAAGTAACAACTAATATCTAACATGCCCTTTTTTTACTTCAAAACATTGAGTTCAATGAATACAATTACTTAACTATGAATACAATTGCTTATTTAAAGTTTACTCAATACAATACAACCAATTGTTCAGGACAACAAAACTTATCTAAACTATTTTACAAAATTGTAGTTTTACTTTAAAAAATTGTTAGTTAAATGTAACTCTTAGATTAATTATTAAGCTTAAAATATGTTTGTCAGAGTTCTTTCAATTGTCTCTATAGCGAACACACACAGGCTTCACTATATTTCTCGAAGACTTTCGTACCACAGTATTGCTCAGCTCACTAAATGTTTTAATTGGAACCTGAAATTGTTGGTTAATATTGCTTCTGTTTGTTTTAGGTGATGCATTTATTTGACCGTCTGCATAATCATTTGGAATTCTAGAAATTTCAGTAGCATCACTGTTATAGAGATTTTCTACAGTTCTTGACCAACGTGGATTATCATTCTCAGTGTTGTCTTGTCGAATGTGAAATCTGTTTCTCCTGAAAACACCTCCATCCTCTCCTTTTATTACATATGAGCGAGGTTGAGGGCCTACTTGAATTATAGTTCCTTGATTCCAAGGCTCTTTCATTTTATGTTTAAACCATACTTTAGCATTTTTAGGTAGTACAGGTACTGTTGCATGCTTCTTAGCATATTTGTTTTGAATTATCTGCCTTTTCCTCAAAGCTTCTCTCCCTTTTTCAACATCAAATGTAGGTTTTAATTGGCCTGGGTGTGATGGCAGGAATGTTCTTAGGTTTCTTCCCATTAAAAGTTCAGCTGGTGATGGCATGTCCTTTGCTGGTTGTATCCTGCAGTCAAGCAGTACAACATACAAATCTTTTCCCTCTTCTGCAGCTTTAGTAAGAGAATTTTTTTACTGTTTGCACTGCTCTCTCTATTTGTCCATTTGCTCTAGGAAAACGAGGTGGTGTAACATGATGCTTAATTCCCCATTCTCGGAAGAAATTCATCATCAAATTTGAGTTATAGGGTGGTCCACCATCATTCACAAGTTTTTCTGGTATTCCATGTGTTGCATAAATGGATTTCATGACTGTAATGACAGATTGTGCTGTTGTACTGATAAGTGGTTTCAATTCACAACATACTTGGACAAATAATCTATCATTAACAGATGTTCTTTGGCTTTTAAACAAAAGAAATTACACGCAACTTTTTTCCAAGGTCTGCCTGGGATTTCTGGATTGATAAGAATTTCCTTCTGGTTTTCTCTTTGATACTTCTGGAAAATTTTGCATTTGGACACATATTCATCAACATCCCTATTCAATTTAGGCCAGTAAAAATATTCCATGGCTTTGATTTTACTGGAAACTATACCTTTGTGTGACACATGCAATAGCTTCAATATTTCTTTTCTATATTTCAATATTTCTTTTCAAATAATTCCTTCTTTTGGGGAATATAATTCTTCTTTGCAATACCAATAAGGTTGTGCAGCTATTTTTGTTTTCTTTTTCAGTGGCCAACCATTATTAATGTGAAACAACACATCTTGCATTTCAGGATCACCTGCTGTTAGACTTGTTATTTCCTCCCACTTAGTTGGTGAAGCTTGTGTTAACAGATTTATTCTCACAGTTGCCTCCTGGCCTAGAACTTCATAAAAATTATCAGTGGTGGATTGTGCTCTTGATAGGACATCTGCTGTTACTAGGTTTTTTCTGGAACATATTCCAACTGAATATTACATTTATTGAGTCGAAGTAACATACGTTGAAGACAAGGAGATATTATATCATATGGTTTCTTACTAAGTCCCAGTATTGGCTTATGATCTGTCTGGACCGTGACAATCCTTCCATAAGTATAATAGTTGAAATGCTCCAACCCATATATCACAGCCATTAGCTCCTTTTCAATTTGAGCATAATGTTGTTGTGTCTGTGTTAATGATACATATCCATAGGCTACTGGTTGACCTTCTTGCAGAAGCACAGCTCCCAGTGCATTTTTGCTAGCATCAACAGAAACAGTTACTGCCTTGTTTCCATTAAAATATTTCAAACAGGGAGATTTCATTATGGCTTGTTTTACCAACTCAAAATCCCTCTCTGTGTTTGTATCCCAGATCCACATAGAATCTTTTTTAAGAAGCTGCCCTAGATTATGCGTTAAATTTGAAAGGTGTGGTGTAAATTTTGCTAGATAAGTTACCATACCGAGAAATCTTTGCAAATCTTCTTTGCAGTTAGGTGTTGCAAGCTCTTCAATGGCTCTAATTTTCTTGGGATCTGGTTTAATTCCTTTGTCGGACAAAACATGACATAGATAGTTAACTGAAGTTTGTGATAGCTGCGTTTTCAACACATTATATTTTAAATTAACCTTTCTTGCTTTCAAGAGTGTTCGACGTAATAATCTGCAATGTTCTTCCACGGTAGATGAACCCAGTGCATATCATCAAAGTAAGGATTTGTATCTTCATCTTCTTCATAAATTTCCTCCATTGCCTTCTGAAATTCTTCAGGAGCAGAACTCAGACCAAATGGCAAAACTAAAAATCTGTATCGCCCCCAAGGTGTACAAAATGTGGTTAGATATGAAGATTCTTTATCTAATGGTAACCGCCAAAAACCATTCTTTGCATCTAAAATAGTAAGCATTTTACCACCTTGCAGCTTTGTAATAAGTGCATCTGCAGTTGGTATTGGGTAATGAGGTCTTTGAATAGCCTCATTCAGTGACCTGGGATCAAGACAAATCCTTAATTTCTTAGGCGAATCGATTCCAACCATGTTGCTCACCCACTCAGTTGGCTCTTCAACTTTGATTATTATGCCTGCTTCTACCATATTACTTAGTTCTTTAACTTTGTTATGTATAGCAGGAGGCACTTAACGGGGGGCTGCTACATGAGGAACAGAGTTTTCTTTTAATTTAATTTTTACAATTCTTTTAAGGGGACTTGGCACCCTTTGAGCAAACTTCTTTATTTACGTATTTAAAAATTATATTTTAACATTTTATACAATGTTTCTATTCAAGAAAATGTTACCAGATGAAAATTTTCATATATTATTCACACAATTTTAAAAATTTTAATTTTTTGAAGAAAATTGGGAAAATTTTAAAATCCTACTCCTTTTGTAAAAATTAATTTTTTGACCTGAAATTGTTTTATAATATTCTTATGGATGTTCTTAACAACTTTAGGGATCGATTTTAGAATAACTTCATTCGTTTTCGAGAAAAAAATAAAATGTTGATATACAGGCTAAAAATCAACGAAAAAGCCAACATGTCTTACATTTTATTTTTTTAAAAAAAAAGTATTCAGTTTATAGCAAAACGGATCCCTAATTTTATTACATGCTTTATTTTTAACATGCAGGAAAAAAATGGAAGTGATTGGTAAATAATTGTCGAAGGAGTAGCATTTTGAATGCACTAAGGTTTCGAAAAACACAAACTGAGAAAAACCACTTTAAAGTTTATAATTCTGAAAAATAATTATTATAAGCTTAATTAAACTTAAAAATACCACTTTAAGATATTACTTATACGTTTTTCTTTAAAATAATTGCATTTTCATATGTTTTCAACCCACACATTTTTATAAAGGATCAACTTTTAGAGAGTACTAATTGCACAAGAAAACTCAAGAAAAACTTAAAAAAAATTTTTTTCTGTCACGACAGAAATTTTAGCTGTTTTTCTTCTTATAATGTTAAAGTATTACATTTGTATGGAAAATATATCAGGAATAAGAACTGAAATTATAAAATTATTAATATAAAATGCCTTAATTTAAAAATTTTACATGCACACATTTCACAAGGAAGAAAAATTACATTATTGTATTGCCTCGGAAATATTCTGCTTTTAATACTACACATTCTTTTTTATAGTTATTATTTCTATTTATAAAATAGATTTTTTTTTTTTTTATCATAACGCATTTTTTAGCTTTTTTTTTTTTTCTAAAAAGGGTGTGTGGCTGAATTGCCTAATTTGTTTTCAAATGAAGTTTTATTCAACTTCTAACTTTCCGACATGCACAAGTGATATATCAATCGAAAGATAATAATGCAAAGAATTAGATTAAATGAAAATAAAAAAAAACGATAGGTTTGTCATTTGTAGGGTACCAAGTCCTCTTAAGTCTTCCTGTACCAGTAAAAACATCAGCAAATTCTTTCAAAATTAATTCTAGAGTTTCAATAGGACTTCTATAGATCATATTCAATCTCTGGATCAGCCCTAATTCTCTGCAGGTTTCAAGGCCTAAAATTGGACATGAATTTAAGCTTGTAACTAAAAATTTATAAGTTTTTCTATACCTTTTAGTTTCACAGTTGAGATGGCACTCACCTAGAATTGGAACTCTGTTGTCACTGTAGTCAAGCACAGCAATTTTGCAATTTCTTACAACTGGCTTTTCATCCCATTTTAAAAGTTCTGACTTGGGAATTACATTCACTTGAGACCCAGTATCCAGTTTAAACATTATAGCATTTTTATTTACTAAATTTTTTTCATACCACACACAGTTGGTTTCTTTCGCATCCAGTTCATTTACTGACTTCAGTTCCCCAATATAAATAATATCAGAATTCTCGCTGTTTTCTTCCATAGCATTCACTCTTCGAGCAGCCATGTTTTCCTATTTACTTTGGGTTCTGCACATCTTTGCCCAGTGATTTCTTCCATCACAATTTCGACATTTTGTTCCGAATACCGGACATTTCTTCTTCTCATGTTTTTTTCCACATTGCTTTCAGTTGAACTCAATTTTCTGATTATTAATGCACTGCTTCCGATAATTTTTAAAATTCTTCAAAGCATTCACAGTAAAATTTTCATTCATGACTGATGCTTGTACCTTACTATTCTCAGCGGTTTTGCATTCACTCACCACCTCCTGTAGTGCCCTAACTTTTTTACTTGTTTCTCTAACTAATCTTTCTTGCAATGCTTTGTCCAACAGTCCTTGAATTAATTTATCCCGAAGCATGCGGTCCTGTGATTCACCATATTTGTATTCAACGACAGCGTTACGAAGCCTAGAATAATAGTCCGTTAATTTTTCTCCTTGTTCCTGTTTTATTTCCAAGAACTTAAAAGAAGCAAAAATTTCCTTTTGATAGTCCAGAAAATATTTATCAAATTCCTGAAGCACTTGTTGCAGTCACACCCTCACAACCATCGTTAGGCTGAAGGTCAAAAGCTCGTAGCTGTTTTTTCAATTCTTCTCCGCATAAATGACGGAATAGAGCAGTTTTTGTTTTCTCTGGCGTTTCACTGTATCGAAGGGCTTCCAAATAATCTTCAAATTCTTCTTTCCAATATCTCCAGAATTCCAATGGATTCGTACCCGCTTCAAATGCTGGAATCGTTGGTAAATTGTTTGCCATTTTTAAAACTATTTTCTAACAGTCTCTAAATTCGCAAATTTTAAGTATTTTTGAAGAAAATGCGTGGAATCTTTTTCTGACACCATATAATATTATAGTCAGAACCACAGGATGCTTTTAAGGACAGTTATTTATTAAGTTTGCTTAGGCTACGTGATGCTTCACGTTCTACATCGAGAATAATAATGGTGTAAACAACAAGTAACAACTAATATCTAACAAATGGTACAGCGTAACAGCAGGTTTTAAAAAAGCCTTGAAGACCTCGTCGCTAAGCAAATGACAGTGGGAGCGCCGCCGTATATATTCTATGAGGTAATGGTCGAACATACCTATTTGTCATCTCGGTTGAATAATTCGAAGCAATCAATCCTTCCTTCCTTCATACACCATTCAAACAATTATTTCTTATCTTTCGCATTCAACAAAGTAAAAAATTCTATGGTATATTTACTCACACACGCAGCTATACTTCCAGCCCAACAACAAAATGACGAAATTCGAAATGCCAGCCGTCATAATACGAAAATTCCAGAAATAGTTAGGTTTGCCATATCTAGTGTATAAAAGTAGGGTTGCCAAGATGGCGTAATTATCGCTAACCAAAATAATTTGCGCCAAGGGTGTGGGCTCTCCTAGGACCGAACCAGTTTTATAGAATATATCTTCAGAGATTTTTCTTCCCATAATTTTATGATTTACAGATTGTTTTCATAAGTATTTTCTCAATTCAAATTCAATGTCAATTTCAGCTTATATGCTCATGAAAGAGAGAGATATGTGTTAACATTAAATTTTTATTTTGCATTTGATTCAAGGTATATCCCATCATTCCAATACAACTTTTTTTAAAAGTTATAAAGGGCTGCCATCTTGTATCAACTGTAGAAGGTATTTTCAGTCAATGGTTTTTTTATTCTTAAAATTATCCATACTTATTTATAATTACACAATTTGCTGATTTGAAGATTAAAAAAAAAGAGAGTTCTCCCAACTTCTAGTGATGTTGAATTCCAATAGAGAAGGACATTTACTCTCACAAAGAAATTTAATAGTAACTTATTAAATAAGTTTCTTTTACCTCCGTAATAAAAAAGTATTTATTAAATCTTTATGAAAAGAAGTCAAGAATAAGATATATATATATAAGAAAAAACCAAAAGATCCATTAATTATTTAGACTTTTACATAGTGAGCTTATGAGTTATATTTTAAGAGCTAAAAAAGTTTTATTAAAAACAATTAAAAATATTATTTAGCGTACAATATAACATCATATTTGTCTCCTAACATTTGAACGAATTCAATTATGAACCAATAAATAAACTGAATACACTAACATGAAATCAATAATTGATAAAATAGCTGCATACTTTTTTAAAAAAATTAACGTTAATGCATAATTTTGTGAAATCAACAGTATTAAGAATTAATTTAAAAAAGATGTTTTTTTAGATACCCATCTTGGCGCGCATTTTGAATATTGAAAGCTTAAACTTTCTTTTTGCTTGTCCTTTGTTTGTTGTTTGTATGGCTCCTACTCACCTACCCATATACACAAACTAGGTTTATGTTTTAAAAAACCTTACATAAAAATTGTCAAATACACTGGCCTCAAAAAGTTAAGGTACAACCGGGTTTTTGTGTCTAATTTGCAAATGAATGAATGTAGAAACAAAAAATTTGGAGGATATGTGCATTAAATAGTTTTTTATTGAATGCGTCATAGAAATTTGTATAAGTGTATTGCAAAAACGATTTATAACAAAAAAAGCAATCTCTGCGGAAAAGTCCATTCTTGGAGAAAACAGCACATCACAGTGTTATGTGGTAAAATGGCATAAAAACAATACAAAAATGGGTTCTAATAAGGAATGTGTCCACCCCTAACTTGAATGCATTGGCGGCATCGATTTCCCATGCTGTTTATTAAGTTGTCGGACACCGGAATAGGAAGCGAAGACCAGACACAGAGTAAGCCTTGTTTCAGCTCATGTAACGACCTTGGAGGAGGATTTAAAGCAGCAACCTCTCTGCCAAGATAGTCCCAAAGATGTTCTATCGGATTCAGGTCTGGAGATCGAGCTGGCCATTCCATTCGTTCCAAACCGTGATCCTCCAGATACTCCTCAACAATCCGAGCTCGGTGAGGTCGTGCATTATCATCCATCAGAATGAAGTCGTTACCAATAGCAGCAGTATATGGGCGAACATATGGATCAAGGGTCTCATCCCGATATCTAAGACCAGTTACGGTTCCTCCATGGAACACATGCAGGTCAGTGTGGCCACCGAGCGAGATCCCTGCCCAAACCAGGATTCCACCACCTCTATAACTGTGTCTTTCAACAGTGTTGGGGGGATTGATGGTATCTAGTGCGCTGTTCCCTCCAGATCAGTAGACGCCCTGAATCACTCTCCATTGTAAATCTGGACTCGTCTGTGAACAGCACAGAAGCCCATTGTTGCTGCGTCCAAGAAACATGTTCTCTTGCCCAGCATAAGCGGTTCCTTCGCTGTCGTCCGTTGAGGGGAACGCACACAACTGGTCTTCTTGCATACAGACCTGCATTGTGAAGACGATTTCGCACCGTAGTAGCGGAGATTCTTCTTCCTGATGCTTGAAAGTGGTCTGCAACGAGCTGCGGCACAGTAGTGGTTCTTCTCCTTTGTGCCGAAAGAGCTAGAAAACGGTCTTCTGCAGGTGTTGTAGCTCGTGGTCGGCCTGGAACAGATCTTCTGGACACAGAATCTTCGGATTGGTATTGATCCCAAAGTCGCTGAACAACACTACGAGACACATTGAGACGTCTAGCAGCATTATCCTGCGACAATCCCATTTCCATTCATCCAACTGCCCGCCACCTTCACGAATTGGGTAAACGACGTCTCTGAGACATTTTCTAAACTCTATTGACTATTGTCACCGAAACTGCCAACAACTGTTGAAAATAAACACAACTTACACACAAAAGTACGAAAGCTTGATATTTGCATATTTTTCTCTCACTCATAAATATACGTTCTTTTCTATAAAATAAAAGTTGTAGCAATCTTTTTTGCATTAATGTTTTTAAAGTTCGTTATTATCATTCATGTAAACTATGCATTTTATTGTTACTGCCATTTTTTTTATGGTGAGCTTCGAAAACATGTTGTACCTTAACTTTTTGAGGTCAGTGTAGTTACAGAAAAGTTTTAATTAAATAAAATTAGAAATAAATGAATGTGTGAGCCAAAGAGTGCATTATTTCGTTAACATTTTTTGGGGACGTGAGAAAATAAAACAACTTTGTTTTTACCCTTTACATCGGTAATGTAAGAAACTAGCTAAGAGTGTTTTAGAAGCACTATTTGTGTGTGATTGTAATCAGTTTTTTTCACTCTCACTAGCTTATAGATACATTTTTATTCTTTTATTTATAAGCTCCTATTTTATTATTAATTAAATGAATTATATTTTGCTTTTAAAATGAAATCAAACTTTAAAAAAATCGAGTACCTCAATTCTCCTAAGATTGAAGATACAGAGACCCTTAAGGTATATGACTACTTTCACTTGCAAAAGTAAATACATGAATATTTTTTTAGATATTAAGTTTTACTTGAATTATAAAATGCATCTAAAATTGTGTACTATTCATCAACAGTATTGGCATGACGTCCCTTTGAGAGCCTGAGTCATCTCCTTGAAGTTTTTTCCATTCTACCCTTCTCCCAGCAAATGATCTCCGGTTCTTCACTTTTAGAATGGTTAAGTCCTCATTCACATGGTCTTTCTATCTCCTTTTGGGCCTTACCTTTGTTCTATTATTAGAGGGAGTTGTGTGCATTAAAAATTTTCAATGATGTTCGTTCAGGGCTCATTCTTACTATATGCCCTGCCCATCTCATTCTATTTAGTTTTATGGACTTAATAACATCATCACTATTAAAAATCTTATATATTTCAAAATTATATCTTTTTCTCCAATTGTTATTTTCGAGAACAGCACCAAATATGGTTTGCAGGGCCTTCCTTTCAAGTCGCAAAATCTTTTTTGTCAAGGTCCATGTCTCTAAGGTATAAGTCAGAACTGATTTAATCAGTACCTTATTTTTGCCTTTCCTTTTATTAAGTGAGACTTCAGTAATAATCTTAAACCCATGAAACAGCGATTAGCTGCAATAATTCTCTTTCTGATTTCAGGATTCATGTCTCTCATTTTGGTAATTTATTTCTGACCCAAGATAGGTAAAATTTTTACAGATTCAAACTTAAAGGAGTCTATTTCAAATCAATTAGGGATGGTTTCCAACCTACCACAATACTTATATTTTGTCTTCTCCATATTCAAGAACATTATTACAAGAAAAAATTAGTTAAATTGACAGTAAAAGACATATTTTCAAAAATTCTACTTTTATGGAAAATAATTCTATGATAATAATATTTTGTCTATGTATAGCTATCTGTGTACAGAGCCTGAACTAGGATTTTTGAAATATATAATTTGAGAAAGGATTTAGCCAAATTGTGATGTATTAGAGCAGGGGTCGACAACCTTTTTGCTGTGGCCTGCCAAACCCATCTACCCATAGGTTTCAGCGTGCCACATAGTAGGAAATTTTTGAAATGATTCGATTCCCGCAATTATGCATACAAAGTTAGAGAAAAGAGGTCAACAATACAGATTTAGAGTTTTATTATATATTAATTTTGCATCATTCAAAGATATTTAATAGCATAAAAATAAACAGCATAAAATACAACTATTTCTTTAACAAAAAAAATTAAAACTTTACATATATTATGTATTTTTTTAATATATTTATTAGAACTAGAAATAGACAACCTAAAATAGAAGTATTTCCCATCATTATAGTTAAATAAAAAGATAAATAAAAATTTTAATGTGAACCTAGTCCTTGCATCGCTCTATTTTCATATCACAAAATTAGGAGTATAATGTGTGACTTCCTATTAAATTAGATTCTAAGCATTCAATTGTTTAACAATTCCTTAGTGGATTTGAAATATTTTTCATGCGAGGAAAGATTTTTTACTAGATATGTAGAATCCAAAGCGGAAAGCAGAGTACATACAATTTTCTCTCTTCAAACAATTAATTCTCTACAACAATGACATTCAATAATTTACTAAATAACTAAATTTATCTTTAGAGTTATCTTTCAGATTTTTTCGTCAATCTGGAATTGTCCATAATTCTGAAGATGTTTATTAAATAAAGGTGTATTACAAATGTATCAATTTCCATCCTCTCAAAAACTGACAAATTTGTAGAGTAGTGCCGAGTGCCACTGAGAATTGTACCACGTGCCATAGGTTGCCGACCCCTGTATTAGAGTTTACAAATTTTATCAAAAAACACCAGTTATTATTTTGATTGACATTAACTCTGAAAGTAATGTGAATTTTTCAAAATTCCTAATACAGGTTCTGTATAGAAGTCTTAGCAATATATAGGCAAATTTTATTATTATAAAAACATTTTCCATAGAAGGATAAGGTTTTGAAAATATGTAATTCTATGTTCATTTTTTGCCAAAAATTGAATTTATAATTTTTTTATTGCAATAATATCATTAAAACAATTTTATACGTATATGCTAATCAAGTGACAGCAAATATAAAATTTTTTTTTCATTTAAGGCTGTTTTCGGTAAAAGTGCGAGAGCTTGAACTAAACACAAAGCACATTTTCAAACAGAAAAATGCTTCAATTTCCATAAAAATTTGCAGTATTATAACTCATACCTCTGTTAACAATATAGTGTTTTTAAAAATTTCAAAATATTCCATGAGTACTTTTTTTTCGTTTTAATACGTGAAGGAATAGCTCATTTAACATTACGGTATAGGAGAAAAAACGCGAAACACATTTTATACCAGAAAAAAATGAATCGACTTGGTTAAAAATGGGAAGTATGAAAAAAAATGCTACTCTCTCTAAAGGATAGTGAAGCCAGAATATCATATTAATTTTTCATTTCTTTTATATCTGAAAAAATGTTCCGAATTCGGGTCCTATTCTTTCACATTAACCGAAGACAGCCTTAAGCGTTTTTGTAAAATTGCGATTCCGAACACAGTCAGTAACCTTAAATGAAATTATTGAGATTGAAATTTTATTTTTTTTAAAGTTAATCCATTATTCAATACAGTTCAGAGTATAAAAAAAAATTTGATTCCTTGGCCGCGGTACCAGTCAAAGTCACCAGTATTGTATTTTCAATGAAGCATTTCCCAAGAGTTGAAGTTCTTGGCCTAGATTGAACAGACATGAGGGCATGAGAGGAGGGAAGAGGTGAATTTGGAGCGACTTGTATCAGTGGGTGTATGAAAGGAAGTGTTCGGAAGAAAAATCCTAAAATAAAAATTTAAAACGGAAATTGAGAAGAGATAAATTGAACGATATATTCGATAATTAGAGGCTGAAAATAAAGGAAAAGAAACCTGTTATGGTAGTCTCTGTGTGAATTGGCAAAAAAAGATTGTCTCTCTCTCTCCTTTTGCCTCTTAAAATATAATTTTAGGTCATAGATTTCAAGGCTTTGGAAGGAAGAGGAAGAAGATTGTTGGTAATGTCTAGTAATATTTTGAAGAATTTTTAAGGAAGTTGAATGAGGAAATTTTTGAGAGAGTAAAGACATTAAATATTTTGTAAAGCTCAACGTTGCGCCTGGAATTATATACGTTACATACCATGTGAATTACTGAATTAATTTTATTTATTGCAATGCAAATTTACACTTGGCAGGTTTTATTTATGATGAGTTGCAGAATGGAAGCATAAGTCTCCATTCTAGAGTTAAGGTGAATGAAAGGATAGATTTCACTCACTTATTCTTTGCATTTCACACACACATCTATTTTTTTTAAATGTAAAACTTTCCAAAATAAATTATCGGTATCATATTTACATCTTAAAACAATTTTAAACTACATCATCCAACGTATTTTAGCTTATTAACAATATGATGGATAAATAAATTAATCAAAGTAAATGATTTTTACAAGAGTTATCCGCGTTTAACATTAGTAGATCTTATTTGGTCCACCTTGTATTTGCAGTATGGAAAAAAACTGTACTAAAATTTTTAAAGGGAATATTAAGTATTCGATGAGATATGAGCATTTAAGGGAAATAATTTTTAATGCACATGAGGAAAAGAGATAAAAAATATTATTTTTCCTCCGCCCTTTTGTAGCCTATAATATTGTTTGTTAGTTTCCGGGCTGCATTTTGGCAGCTAAGCCATTTACAGACACGGCAAGTCCCCAAGAGGGGAAGCCATTTAATAAGTGGCACCATCCGCTACGAATTTGTGATGTGACGTTTGGATTTTATTCAATTAAAGCCCTCGTCGGATGCTGAATATTACCGTGATTTAATTTTGCCGAGAGTACCAGAAGCAAATTGATATAGTCAAGGGATCTTTTATATGCCACATTATCATATGGCATTCGTCTCAGCCGAGATCGAACCCGCAACCTTAGGTGCTTACTAAGTGGGCACGCTACCTCACAGCCACCGAGCAGACTGCAGCGAATAATTTCGGGCCCCTTATCTAAAATTTCATTTTATTATCGTAAAGATTGAGAGAGATATTCATGATATATGGGTCACATATTTTTGTTATCTGAAAATAGCTAGATGGTAAGAGGTTTACCTAAAGTGTTATTTTTACTCATAAGGAACATTATGATTAAACTGAATTGCATGAAATTTACTCATTTTCTAAGCAGACCTACAATATGTGTATTTCACACATTAGTAAATTTTTACAATTTAGCTTGATCATCCCGTTGCTCTAGGTTAAAAATTACAGTTAATGAGAAAACTATTGTCATCCAGTTACTTTCAGTGAGTAACATAAATATGGCTCACCACATCATCGGTATCTTTCTATATTTTCATGATATTTAACAGAGGTTCTTTTACATTTATTGCCCTAAATTATTAATTACAAAATATGAAAACAAATAATATTTTTTACGCTTGTGAAATGAAAATTATTTCATTTAATTGATTGATTGAATGTTTATTAAAGTCGCATGTGAAAACGCAGGAGCTATTGGCGTTTTATTTTGAACCGCGATCAAATGACGAGGACGACATCTGGGCTTCAAATTTCCTTTCAAAATGTAACAAAATCTGACGTTTTTAGCTTAAAAATAGAAATGAGTTGTGTTTATTTCTCTGGGCTCTCAGATAGTGCTTATTCAGATTAAGAACATGGATTTCTTCCAGGAAAATTTTAAGTGTTTAAAGTTTTTTTCTCACTTAAAAGAATGAAAATGTACTTTTCGTGTTTCAGCCCGAAGAGTTTAGGCGATAGGATGTGATTTATCCATCAATAAATTATGGTGTAGAGTTTGCAGTAAATAAAAATAACTTTATTCTTTTCCAAAAAAAGCATCTTTCTGTAAATAACTGTTGTTGTTGTTGTTTCTAACGTCACTTGTCTGGCGGTGTCAGATCGAAGCCCACGAAGTTCATTGCGGAAAAGGGCTAGAGATTTGCGTCTATCGTTAACCGTAGCTTTGAGCACCATGCAAGTGACAGTATGATTTGGCTCTGCTCCACCCCAATTTTGAGGAAGAACTTCTTGGAAGTGGTCAGAGTGGAAGTGGTTCTATGGAATGCAGATTGAAGACCACTGATGGACACACCACTGTGCTATGTAATCACTTAGGTGCGAAAAACATGCCCCAAGCTAAAATAATTTCTTTTTCTTTTGAATCTTTTTAATTTTATTGATTTTGTTTAAGCTCACCTTATTTTTTTTGTAGATTATTTTTTACTAAATTATTTTTTTAATTGTTTATCTACTAGAAATATGATGTATCTCTACAATGACATTGGAATAAGAGGATAAAAGTCCTGCTGAAATTTTTTCTGCTACTTAAAGAAATGCTGAAACCACGTTTCACAGTTATTTTAACTCTAGCGACAGCCATTATATAAAAAAATTCGTCCACTAATTAAAAGTGTTTCCAGTTCAGAGAACAGTAAAGCGTAAAAATGTCTAAATTATTCTTCGTCAACATACCTTAATAAGTAAAGTGGTGAATTATGCGCAATTGTTATAGATATATAAAGAAATTCAGAAAGTTGGGCCAATTTTTATGAATGAATGCTTCTTTTGCCGAATCGATTAACTTCATAAAATAAGAAGTTGAGAAAAATGATAAAATATTATATATTGTTCTTTAAAAGTTCTTTTTTTTAAATTGTAAATTCAAAAATACGATGTAGACTGTATTACTACAGACGTATCTTTTATCTAACGACTTACAGAAAGTATAAAATAGAATATACTTGGAGTATAATTGCTATTATTACTACAGTTTTTTCGTGATTAAGGCATTTAATCGAAAGTGAAAAAAAATTATAAATTCAGTTTTCGAATTATTTTTTTTACGGAACATTATATAAATAAATATGTTTTATAAAAGATTTTAGCAAAAATGAGTAATAACTATTCTGTTACTGTTACATAATATTACGAGTATTATTACTTTGTTTAAATAAATTTATCTCTCGTCAGTATAAATATGATATTTTCTTCGTTAGCTGTATTTGAGCTCCCATCATGTCGATTTGTCCTTAAAGTTTTATAATACTCATGTTTAATTAGGAGGAATGAATTTCACACCAATTCCATCACATTTTTCCTCTTTTATCTTGTCACAGTTCTACCTGCTGGGTGCAATAAAGGCTATTTTACATTTTTCAGACACAGTGATCTACCTACTGCACATTTTCTTATATTAATGGTATTAAATTTGGTATCTTCGTTAAAGTCACACTTGAATTGTAAGAGATAGGGTTTCGACTTTTCTATATTTATATCAAGTGCATTTGAGCCAATTTAATGGTATTCCTATAATTGTTATTTTTCTGTTATTGATAGAATTTTTTAAAGTAGTTGCATTTTCTTACAGTTTCCGGCTTTTTGAGCAATCTCTGTCTCCGTTTGAGCACTAAAAAACATTTTGAGTAAAACGCATTTTTAAGTATAACATCTTGTTTAATGTAGTGGCATCTGCTTTTACTGAAACACATGTAGTTTTTGTTCTAGTGAATGGAAAATAATAAACTTGGTATTTCTATAAAGCTAATAAGATGGCTTATAAAATAAAACCATAATTTTTTTTCTTTCAATTTTTGGCAAAATTCACGATTTTAGTGTAGTCGGATACCTTAAACGTCGAATGTGACATATTACGACATCAAAAAATGACTCAAAAACTATTCCTTTCTGTTATAAATATTCCTAAATAGCCTCAAAAGCACCGAATGCGAGTCGTTATCATCTTGAGAAGAAAGACTCTTAAAAGATGCTGCTCTCAAGCACGTTTCGGGATCTTCCGCTTTTTTCGGAACAAACAAGTAATACGTTTCAGGTCACGGGTACGCGGCCTCGAAAGCGTAGTAAAACGAGAAGTGTGTTTTCGGTCCTGGGAGGGATACTGGGAGATGCTGAGCCCAGTCATATCGATCTCTTCCGCCGCATCCCTCCCTCAAAGAGCTGAGGTCAGTGAGCCCAATACAACACACGTGGGGGACAAGCGATTCCTTGGCGCGGGGGTGGAAACGAATCCCCTCCCGTAGTAAAACAGATTTTCAGTTGAGAATTCATCGAGATTGAAAGCGTTTAGAAAGCTGCAGGGTGCTAAAACGAGTGCAAGTTCTTATATGTTGAAAGAATCAAACGAAAATTTGTGACCGGCATCTTCCTTTTCCTTTACAGTTTTTCATTTAATTATTACGTTTATTAATAGGACAAACACAAAATATGATTATGCATTTATTAATTTTAATAAATGTATAAAAAGGAATCACACATTATATGAAACGCATCATTTAAGAAAAGAAAGTTTATGTTATATTAAAAGTATTGGCAAATTTGCTTAGTTCCATGCTCTTCTAAGAGTATTATTTGAGTTAAACGAGATAATATTTACCAAAAAAAAAAAAATATATAATTAGTCAGTTTTTTATTGGTATTGTTATAAGTTTTTGAATAATTTTCAGTGATTTTTTTAATATATTTAAGCATTAATATATATTTTGTTTTGATATATTAAATTTTGTCTATGATGTCTCGAAAATTTGGAACTCAATTTGAAATTAGAAAAAAAATATTATATGCATTGTAATCCATATATATATATATATATATATATATATATATATATATATATATACCCCTGACTTCAGCTCTTTATGTTTCCTGTTTCTTTTTGTCAATAAATGCTACTTATTAGCATTATATAATCAATAGTTGTCTTAGGGTTGCTCATATTAGCTGTCTTATATTTATTGTTTATACTAAAAAAATGATTCGTAGTTCGAAATAAGCGAAAAATCCTAAGCATTTATCAAAGAATAATGTCAATTAACGTATTAACTCAAACTTAATTGTAAGACGATAAAATTGTTTAAAAAATATATAAAATACATTTACATCTTATTATTATTTTTTATTAGTTTAAAATTTAACAAAGGAGAATGAGTTTTCAAAGCCTGAAGAATACAGGCTGAAGGATGGATTGATTAAACGCAGCTCTATCTATTAATATTTTATTTTTAGTCCATGCATAGCCTCATCCATAATCAAGAAAATGTCCGACATTTTGCATATTTGTCATAATATACTATAGCGAAATTCACTTTTGAACGTTAAGATTTTATCGTAAATAACATTTTATTGTGTTCACCTCTGGTCGGATTTATTATTTTTCTGCATTTATATATAATCGTTTAACCCTTTAACTGGTTTGCCTCACACCGTACGGACTACCCAAAGCTAGTCACAACCAATCTGCCCGTACGCTGTACGAGCACTAATGTTTACTCTTTCTATCTTAGATTTGAACATATTTTTAGTTCTTATAGTGAGATTATTAGTGCTAGTGCTTTTAAGGTATCCGACTATGTTTGGAACCGTGATTTTAAAAAAGCACATAAATGAATAATTTTCATGATATTTAGTGTCACTTAGATTACAATACATGTATAAAATTGGTTTTAGGACATTTTGATAAAAAATTATTTAAATGCAATATTTCGGAAAAAGTTAACTTAGAATAATCTTTTTTCAACATGGTCTCCCTTTATAAAAAATGCTTCTAAAATGATAATATTTCGCTTATGTAAAGTAAAGACTTCTCCAGAGAGTCTGAAATAAGATTTTTGAAAAATTCACATTTTATTTTCAGAGTTACCACCAATTGAAATAATTATCGGCGTTTTTTTTCTTAGAATTGCTCCCTTCTGTTGTCGTAAAATATGGATAAACCCACTTCTAAGTTATATATTTCAAAAATTCTAGTTGAGGCTCTTCAGATAGGTTTGAGCTATATACAGGCAAAATATTATTACAATAGACGCATTTTTCACAAAAGGAGAATATTTTGAAAATTGTTCATTATATGTTCATTTTTGTCAAAGTATTGTACTTAAATAATTTTTTTATTGTAATAATATTCAAAAAGTAATTTTATATACATTTTATAATTCAAGTGACACTAAATATCATAAATGTTACCCATTTATATGCTTTTGAAAAATCACAGTTCCGAACGTAGTCGGATACCTTAAGAGATACAATTTGTCCATGGCACTGAAATACTTCTCTGTGATTTTCTTTGTGGTGAAGGCGGGAATTTTTTTCATTGAAGGCAGGAATTTAGATTCTTTAAAATATTCGATAAAAAACATTGAATGGCAATGAAATGTGCAACTTGTTGCTTGAGAAGAAATGAAAATGGAAAGATAATCCAAAAAAGCAGATATTATCTCTGTCTCCCCATCGCAATGTAAAACTTAATATTACATCATGCCTCAAATTGTGTGTAAAATCCTCAACCGTTTAAGGTATCCGAAAACGTTCGGAACACTTTTTAACAAAATAATATATTTAAACTTTATAAAGGCTTTTTATATAGGACTCAATACCAATAAATACTAATATTTAACTAACAATATTTAAAATAAATTGCCTAAATTTCACAAAAATCACAATTATAAGTGAAATTTTAGCAACATTTTTGTAAAACTTCAAAGCAATTAAAGAAAAAAGTAATAAACTTATATTAGTAAAAGTATTGCCAAAACAATCTAGATGCAATTATCTAGAGAATGTACTAAAATTTTAATGTTTAATTAAAATTTGAAAATTTTAGAGTTGATTGAGTAAACATTATAAGAAAAATCCCATTCTTTATGAGACCATTATTTAAATAACAAGCCCTAACTCAAACATATTCATACAATAAGAAATATTTTAGTACATTCTCTAGAAAATAGCATAAATGTCAGGTTCAAAAAGTTGTATAGAAATACATTTGTAATATTTTGAGTAATCAGACTCGCCATGATAGATTTCGAGTAATTTAAATGCCCACTTCTGGTAGATCAAAGACCCACTTCCGGTTTTTCTGACTTAATAAAATTGATTGTAGCTTGGCCTCTAGGTAGAGTAGAAACAAAACAAAATATGTTTTGTAAATCCAAAAGATAACTCTATTCAATAAAAGAGAAAACAAAAATATCTGTCTTGACCGAATTTGGTCATTTTCAACGTGTTCGGATACCTTAAAAAAGAGGCACGAGAAGAAAATTTTTTTTTTAAATATGACAGAAATTCTCTTAAGATATATGAAACATTTTCATTGTATGCAGTATGTACTTATAAAAAGCAAACATTTAAGGGTTTTTGTGTTCTGCAATTATATAAAACAAAAAACATTGTGAAAACTGTAAAATTGAAAATTAAAATAAAATTCTTCTATTTTCGCATTTTGTTAAGTATTATGCTTAGTTATATGCAATAAGAAAATGTGCCTTTTTTTGGAACATTTCAGGCAAGATTTGACTGCTTAAGGGGTAGAAAGAATTCTACTGAAAAAATAATTATCAAATAAAAATAAATAATTTTCTACTGAATATTATCCTCTTTCCGACTTGTCTTTATTACTCGCTTTTATAGCATCATGATTTGTATATGAATCTAATATCTTTGCTTTCAATATGTAATATATATATATATATATATATATATATATATATATAATAAAGGCAAAACCACGTAAAATATCTTCATTACATAAGATTTAATCGTCATCATTTCATCATTGTTTCCATCCTAAATGAATTTATAATTTTATCGAAAGTACTGCGTGGTTTTGTGTGTAACTATTCCATTGGATTCTCATAAGTATATCTTACAGTCATATCTGAAGAACAAAAAACAAATCAAGTATACATAAGGTACGATTAAAATTATTACAAACATGAATTAAATTAGGAAATTCTAGGGCATATTTTTTTCATATCTGATGACTGTGTTTCAGTAACTTTTTGCATAATGCTTTTCATTGGATATTGAATATAATTGATGATATTGTAAAGCATAAAAAAGTTGTTCTTCAGTTTTTAAGAAAATCAGAACTACAAAAAGAAATCGTAATGTAGTTTTTCAATTTCTGGAGTTTATTCTTTTAAAGAAAATTCCATATACTTAGTTCGAGTTCGTTGAGAAAAAGATGGTTTTAATTACAATATAAATCATATTTTTTCAGATATAATTTACAGTTTAGAGACTAATTTTCATAGAAAACACAAGAAATTATCGTTTTTTTTCAATGAAAGTTTTTTGGAGAATTAAATATCACACAGGCCATAAATGAATTTTAGAACCAAGGTAATAAATATTATTTTTTCAAATGGATCATAAATAGAAATTTTGGTGTCCAAAAGTTAAGAAGAATTGTTGCCTTTTTTAGTAGGAGGATGAATAAGAGACAGAATGGAATGAAATTTGTGGAAAACTTTGAATGCTAGTACAAATAAAGGGAATAGTCGAGAGAGACAATATATATATATATATATATATATATATATATATATTGTTTTATGCAAAGGACATACAGTTGAGAAAAAGCAAAAGTTTTTTTTCTGTCATTGAAAAGAAAGAAAAAAAAATTGCTAAAATATGTTACGACGAAATACGATAACCTCTTACTACGATACAAAGATCATAGCCATATATCATGCTACGAGTGAGGATCTTGGATCACTTGTGATGACAAATTTTTCCACTCCTGTCGCAGAATGGTTTTCAGATCATCAGTGTCCTTTGGAGGAGCTAAAATCTTTCGTCCAAGTACGTCCGAAATAAGTTCGAGCCTCGATTCCGCGATCCTTTCTGTCTATTACAAGCACTTGATATCTTTACTTTCAAGATATTCCAACATGAATTGATAATAGTGGGGCTTCCTATTGTCGACCATTGAAACCAGCTATGGACCCGTGGTACCTATAAAAAGATGAACATGAGGTTCTAGAACCTCATCTCTGCATCTTGTTCCATTGTCGGATATTCCTTCTCTTCAGATTGTTCTGCGACTAGAATAATTCTGTTAAATTAATTATGATTCATTGAAGAGCATCACATTACTCCATTGACTGTCTGCCTAATTACTTAATACCCATCCATCGCAGAAAGGCTCTGTCTTGAATCTAAATGAACGACATGGAAACAGTTGGACATCTGGCATGAAAGCCCTTCTGTCTGAGTCTTTTAAAAATCGCTTGCCTGTGGATCATTGTTTCTGTGGTTGCAGAAAACTCCGAAGATAGGAATCTCGCAAACATTGGCTCGATTACGTCGTGCAGTTATAGGCAGAAATTAGTCTTGTCTAGTTGTTACTTTTCATCAATGTGTTAGAGCTTGTCTATGAAAGTATCCGATAGTTTAGAATTGTTTTCACGGCTTAAAATTTCGCACTGTGTAATATTTACGACACTATATACTGCTCTGTTTGTGATCGCCCATTTTCTAATATTCCAAGGATTCTTCTTTTTAAAAAACGAATTGATATGGCTTTTTTGAGCCATAACGAATACCTTTTTCAACAGCAAATATTTACGAACTCACTAATTACTAAAATAACTGGAATCTCGAATGTACATTTTCAGCATTTTACTTGAATCATTCTCAATAGCCGCTTCCATCGTCTTTTTATGTCATGGGCAAAAAAAAAAAAAATTACATGTACGCAATCCCATTGATTAATATCAATAGATCATGAATGTGTAATTGTAGGAATTTCTGTCTCATTTAACGTTTTATTTTCAGATAGTTTCCTAATTACTCTCAGGTTTGGGCGTAAGTATATATATATATATATATATATATATATATATATATATATATACACACATCCTAAAACCGGTTGTGTTACCGTTCCTTTTGTGACACCAAAGACTTACTTTTCAACACGATAATGCCCGGCCACACACAGCACGTGTTGCTATGAATTGTGTTTTCAAGTTTTCCCTACACTTCCTTTGCCAGCTAGGTCACCTGATCTCTCTCCCATAGAGCCCATTTGGGACGTTATAGGAAGGCGAGTACAACCATCCTGGAATGTTGACGATTTAGCCCAACGGTTAGAGACAATCTGGCACAAAATTCCGCAGGACACTATCTGGGAACTTTATCAGTCTATGCCACACCAGATGACAGCTTGCATTTATGGCTGAGGTGGACCAATGTCTTATTGACTTCCTCCCTTTGTAACAGCCAAACTCTGAAATAATCATTCAATTATTCAGAAATTTTTTTCTATATATGTTCTTCATATCCACCAATTTTTATAAATAAGTATTATTAGAAATATATAAATGGTAAAATTGTTTTTAGAAGTACATAATTTTTTTTGAAAGTGGGTTATTATGAAGGGATGAAAATGTGTTGCTGCAAAGATCTTACTTAAAACAATGCAACGACAAAAAGTAATGAAGTATATACAAAAATAATAAATTCCGTTAAATGTGAATTCCTTGTAGGAAACAATTAAATTTGAATTCTTAATTCTCGGTTGTGTTGAATATAAGTGGAAGGGGGTTGCACAATAAATGAAGCTGCATTTCGTAGTCTTCACTTGCGTACTGAAGAAGTTGAGTGAACGATGGACCAGAGGTCAAGTACCGTAGTCAGCAGTTTTCAGTAAAGGTGATTTGTTATGTAGATTATTACTGACGACTATCAAAATGAGATAAACACTAAATGTAGTTTAGTTAGTTACAGTTTCCTTAGTGTCTTTTTTGTAATAAAATTGAATATAATGAAAACTACTCATCTAAAATGTATTTTTACTATTCTTTACGCTTTTGAATTAAAAAGCTCTTTTCATAATTTGCTTTTTTTACATTTTCTTTTAGTTCTTTCCTTTTCCTTCTTTATCTTATTTTCCATCATTTATAATACTCCTAGTTAGATTAACTTTATTCCCTGCATTTAACACTACTGGATTCAAACGGATGTCTTGGATTCCCGGTGAATGCAATCGTGCTTCACAAAACATATTTTTCAGAATGCTCATTCTTCTTGCAGTTTAATGGAGAGGGAGTGGAAAGAGCAGGTTGCGGTAGCCTAATGGTTAGGGTGAACGGAGAGTCATGAGTTCTAGCCTTGGTGCCTCTGGAGACCCACCGTGGGGAGGAATTGATGCACTTTAAATCAGTCTTTGCTCAAAGTTCTCTCCTTGGCGTGTTGTGTTAGTTTGGAGAGGGGGATGTCAGCTCAAGCGTCGTTTTCAAGGCTCAAAATTACGAGGTTCATTGCCAATAGCACTCGTGTTGTTTTATACAGCAACGGTAATAAAACACTTACTCGGTGGAAGGGTAGTTTTATTAATTAGATGCTCATCTTTCCTTATTGTTGAAATTATGCATTTGATATTGAAATAAATAAGCCATTTTGTTCCTAATTATTAGTTTTTAAATTTGAGTTTCTCAATAGGGAAAAAATTAAACTTATTGATAAAGTGGAAAAAATTCATTGCTTGTGAAACATAATAAAGATTCCTCTCTCTATAAAATATTGATAAAAACTTACAATAAATTGTGAAAAAGGACAATTACAGATCATAGGGAATATCTTTGATCAAAAGAAACATGTTTTTATTTTTAATTCATAATATAAACTCACAGATTAATAATTTATTTTTACTTTTTATTTGATTATAATGCAAGATCTTGCGTACAATGCTTGAAAAATATTTTGCCTTAAATGGCAAAGAAATGTCGCTACCTTCGATTTCATACGTTTTATAATTTGGGGGTTGTTCGCAGTATAAAACGAGTTATTCTTTAGAAAAATTATCCGAGAAAAATAAATGAGATATGTTTCAGTTTAACTCCACTACTATAGGTGCATATTAGCTGATTATACGTTTCACATTAAATTTAATTCATTATCAATTTTGGCGTATAACTTGGGCACTTTATTGCAAAATGAGATTTTTTTCTGCTCACAAATACAAATTTTTTTTTATACAAGGGAAAAGCACAATATTCAAGTTGCTTAGTGTATATGACAGTCGAAATGTTTTCACCTAGATAAATGTATTCAGGGAATATTGCTCTTTGCAAACAAAGTAGGACAGTTAAGGCTGTTTTCGGTTAATGTTAAAGAATAGGACACAAATTTGTGGAACATTTTTTCAGATATAAAAGAACTGGACATTTTATATGATATTCTGGCTTCACTATCCTTTAGAGAGCAGTATTTTTTATCATTCTTCCCATTTTTAACCGAGTTGATTCATTTTTTCTGGTGTAAAATGTTTTTCGCGTTTTTTCTCCTATACCGTAATGTTAAATGACTATATATGCCTTCACGTATTAAAACGAAAAAGAAAGTATTCATGGAATATTTTGAAATTTTTAAAAACACTATATTGTTAATAAAGGTATGAGTTATATTTTTGCAAATTTCCATGGAAATTGAGGCATTTTTCTGTCTGAAAATGTGCTTCGCGTTTAGTTCAAGCTCTCGTACTTTTACCGAAAACAGCCTTAAATTTTTTAAAAAATAGTAAAAAATATTTATTTTTACTCAAAAATTCTTTTATGAGTATAATGTTTTGATTAAATGAACATAAGAATACACAAATTGCGAATTTTTAGAACATTTAACAATTTTTTTAAAGTTATTTTTATTAGTTCTGAATAATTTGTGTAAAAAGCAGAACACTTAGTTTGAACAGGAAATCCCATAATTTAGTAATACGTTTTCTTTTCATTTGATTTGATCAGTTTAAAAACTTTATTTGGCATAAAAAAATAGAGTGATTGGATTTCAATTTGACAGAAATAGCCTCAAACGTGATTGAGAGCATTATTATGCTCAAGGGTGGTTTCATACATCTTTCCTTCTCTATATATTAGCCGAACGAGCTTTGTTAAGATATTTTCTACAAAGTTTTTATTTTAGGTCTTTGGGCTGGACATGGCAAACTCAAATATTGTTCGAAAAGAACCAGTTTTTCGTAACATTTCCGGTGAGAATGAATACACCATCTTGTTTGTATATGTGCAATCTTCTCAACGTAATTGTGACACATACAGAAAAAACTCAGATTCCAATACTTGAATGTAATTTTGATGGTTCTATCTTAACTTAAAAACCTTAGATTAGTTTTTCCCCTATAGCCAACGGTTAACCCCACCATCAAACTTCCTCCTTCCTCTAGGAGAGTTGAGTAAAACTTTTCGCTTTATCCTTGAGATTATGCCAAAGTATTGATAGCCATTGGGACCATCTAAATTAATTTTTTTCTAATTTGAGAATATGACAGAATTCTATATAGTGGTTCGTGAAATACTTTTTTTGTTTTGTTTTATCCATTTACCTAACAATGTGTGTTTTGACCCCTTTTCGGAAGATGTTTTCTCTTTTTGAACTGGAAAATTTTGGACTACTTTATATTGATTTACATAGTTTTTCTGGAGACATTTGTTAGTTCTTCTAGCGTTTGGACCTTTGAATTGGCTACCTTTTTTTTTCTAAGCTCTTCGAAAAAAGTATCTTTCAGAACAGACAGGATTCAGTTTTTTGTTCATCTTGTCTTCTTTGGGGATCCATGACTGTTTGGTTTTCGTAAACTACTATAAATCGTATTGTGACTAACTTTATGCATAGTGTCAATATTTTTATAGGCTAAAGCTTGCCCTTTTTGAAACTAATTCAAGAGTATACTTCTAGGCACTCTGTAGAAAAAAATTACAATACAAAAATATGATTTCTAAAGGAAAGGAAAAAGGAAAATAATCTAACAACCCCATTTTACCTTATATCACGGGTTGTGGAGGAACATTGCACCGATTTATCACAAGTGTCATTTTACAATTTTTGCAACCGAAAAATGAACGTAGTAGATATTAATTTCTCATATGTATCATGTAAAACTACTAACAGAAGAAACACTAATAATATTAATCCCATAAAACACAATTTAGCTGCAAATTTATACAAAATTTTTTCGAGGTGTCCTTTTACTTTTTTAAAGAATGTATATCAGCAAATGTGAAGAACGAAATCGACTAACAACAACTAATTATATTACCGCTTTGTTTCTAATGAGAGATTCATTTCTCATTGACACCATCTCATGAGAGGGTAATAGCTGCATGCCTTTGTAAAACAAAAGCTGATTGGAAACTCTACCAACCACACGCGAATACAATACTCATCTGCTCCAAGGCTGAAATGGATGAGTGAGTGAATATTAAAGTCGCAATGTTCAGCTACGCGAGGGCTTTTGGCGACGGACCACGTAATTTTGAACCATGGTCAAGGAACGTGGACGACACCTGAGCTGACACCCCCTCTCCTAACTACCACACCACACCAATGGGAGGATGTTTGAGCTCTCGACATATTTAACGTGCATCGCTGCCCTACACGGTGAGTCTTCAGTGGTACTGGGCTCGAACTCATGCCATGCCTGCCACGATCCAATACCTTGACCTTTTGGGCTACCGTAGCCCAATTTAAGAGTGGAAAAATGCTTTAAAATGAAACCGAAACCAAAACCTAAGTTCAGTTAACTTCAAATATCTTAAAAACTAACTTATTAGCGGGAATGAAATTTTGTGGCAAGCTTCTCAATGATATGAGTCACAAAATAATGCACAATTTTTTTTTTAATTTGTAGGGTATTGTGTAACCTTAATACACATACATTGTTAACCTTAATACCTTTTATTACATTTTTATAAAAAAGATTAAAAAATTATAACAAAAGAAAGTTAAATTATGTATAAATAAAATTTTCAGTTTTAAATATGGAATAAGCTTGAGATATTTTTGGTTATACAAACTTCAAAGATAATGTGAATCCGTTATGCATATACATTTATAATTTTCTTTTCGATTTTTTATTATGAATTGGGAAGCCTCAGGGATCCGTGAAAGACAGTTTAAAGACCACTGGTTTCATATAACCAGCTGGGCATCTCCGCATCCAAATTATTTAATAACAATCGAATTCCTCCAATCTGTTATAAGACCTCCGACAGCGTCGTAACGGTATTATTGATTGTGTCTCCAGGGAACTGCAATGCAGACAATGATAATAGGTAAACCGTTGACAATTCTTGCTTATGTTATACAATGCTAATATTTGTGCTACAGAAACGCAATATTTCTCTGTAGTAACACGTGTTATGACCGAAATCTACATTCATTGGTCTTGAAAGTTTAATAATTGGCATACTTTTTAAAGGGTACTTATCATTTTCTTGGAAGAAATGTGTTATATATTTTCAATATTTTATGATCAAACATATAGTAACATGCATATTTTATATATAGAGAGAAGAATTATTCGAATTTTTTAAACAATCAATTTAACTCATTTCATTTTGAGTGAATGATATAAATAAACAAACCTCAGCTTATAAAGATAATTTATGTGTGTATTTCAACACTCTTAATTTGTCTCTCTTGGGGATATAATTTAATCTTTCTTCTCTAAACGTGTCCTGAACCCTTTAACTGGTTTGTCCGTACATCGTACGGGCTACCGAAAGCTGGCCACAACCGATTTGCGGGCACTGATATTTTCTTCTTTTTATCTTTGATTTGCACATATGTTTGATTCTTATTGTGGGATTATTTAGTGCTAGCGTTTTTAAGACATGCAATTTGTCCATGGTACTGAAATATTTCTCCGGTATTTTCTTTGTGGTGTAGACGGGAATTTTTCATTGAAGGCAGGAATTTAGATTCTTGAAAATATTTAGTAAAGAGCAGGGATTGGCAAGGCAATGTGCAATTTGTTGCTTAAGAAGAAATGAAAATGGAAAGATAATCCAAAAAAGACGATATTATATCTGCCCCTATTCCAATCCAAGATTTAGCATTACACCTTGTTTCAAATTGTGCGTGTGTGCTTGTGTATAAGCCCACGCGCACACAAACCCCTCAACCGTTTGAAAAAGAGGTACGAACAGGAAATATTTTTGTAAGTATGAGAAAAATTCTTTTAAGATATATGAAACATTCTTCATAACATGGAGAGTGTACTTATAAATATCAAGCATTTGGAGGTTTTTATGTTCTGCAATTATAAAATAAAAATAGTGTGAAAACAGTATATTATATTAAGTATTATGCTTAGTTTTATGCAATAAGAAATTTGCTCTTTTTTTTAACATTTTGGGCAAAAAAAATTGAACTCTTGAAGGGTTAAAAAAAAGGGGGGAAAGTAACTGGGATTTTTTTTAGTACGATCAGTTGAATCTCATGTAAGCTGACAGACCGTAAAATACTAAATATTAGAGCAAAATAACAGCGCCTGTTATCATTAATGAGAAAGATACAAAATTTCACTTAAAACACAACTCCTTCCTTCCATCGTCTTCTGTTCCATTTGATTCTCATCAGTTTCTGTGAACGGATGAAGCATTGAGAGAAAAGAGACAAGCTTAATTGAGTTCCACCAGATGGCACTGTTTATCCCACAGCATCATTTCAGAAAAGGCGGGAGAACGCTGAGGATGCGGATGGAAATCCGGGAAGCGCAAGAGTAAAAGAGATGATCTAGAAACCTTCTTCCTTCTGCAACATTGAAAAAAATCGATTTTTTTCCTTTCTTTTTCTGCAATTGGGAAAACATTTCGCTACCAACCTGGGAAAAACAAAAACTTCTCGTGAACAGCAATGCCCTATTTGGAGCGTTGATCAGGTAAATGAACGTTTTGAGCATATTTTTTCCTAATGCCCTGAAATGACAAAATTTGACCTGCGCACCTGCGATTTGCCGAAATTGACCCGAATAGAAATCTAAACATGCATAAATGGGTTATTAGTTGTGAGAAAAAAGATAGATTTGTTGCAATTTCCTTTAAAAAATAATCGAGAATTCCGTAAATGTGCAGCATTTGAGAGTTATGAAAAACTTTTATTCAATTGCACTTCATTGCTATTCTTGCAACTTTTTAATAATGGATAGTAGGATCGATCAAATTTAGGTCATTGACCTAAATACGTGTGTATTACTCTAAATGTACTATAAATTGTGAATGAGTGTAAATTCAGACGGAAGTAAGCCTACTACACTTACTAATTTTTAATTTAAATTCGTTTAGACCTGTGAATCGTTATGAGCGTAGTATCGTTTGCTTAATGTAGTTAGGAGAATTGTAAAGAGATTAAGAACATAAGAAAATAAAGGGCATAACTTTGAAAATAAATTAAATTATTCTATGAAATGTCATTTTAGCTATTAGGCATTTTTTTCAAAAAGGAATAAAAAATAAAATCGATCAATCCCCCTCCCGCCCTCATTTTTTGATACTCTCACAAATTTCTCATACGTTATGCAAGAAAATGTTTTTTTTTCGAAAACTTAGTTTTTAGATGAGAAAAAATTTCTAAACATAATACGCTAAAGAAAAATGACGAAAATTGTATTCTATTATTCCGTCTTTCTTCACAATTTTTATTTTTAAGGAGAAGGAGAGAGATCGTACAGTGATAATTTAAAGAGTCGGTTCTCACATTATATCATTTTCAAAAATATAACGTGAAAAAGAAAATCAGATAGAACAAAATAATATCTTGGTGAATTTTTCCTGCCCTTCAAATATTTAAAACTAAAATTTTAACTATGATTTGACTTTTCTTTTGGAATTTTTCTTCCTATTTTTTAAAAAAGTAAAATTAAAGAACATTTGACTTTTTCTATTATTATGCTACTAACGAAAATACACATATAGATTATAATTATGTTTACTAGCATATTTTTCAACAATTTATTTATCCTTAAGGTATCCGACTACGTTCAGAGCCGTAATTTTGCAAAAGCGTACAAACGAATATATTTTTTTAGTATTTAGTGTCACTAAGATTGGAACACACGCATAAAATTGTTTTCAGAATATTATTACAATAAAAATTATTTAAAGGCAATATTTTGGCAAAAAATTAACATAGGATTATATATTTTCGAAACACTGTTCTGCTATAAAAAATGCTTCTATAATAATAATATTTTGCCAATATATAGCTAAGACTTCTTCGGAGAGCCTGAACTAGAATTTTTGAAAAATTCACATTATATATTTTAAGAGTTACCACCAATTGAAAAAAACAATCGGTATTTTTTTTGTATAAAATTCATTTTGATGTATTAAAATATTGATAAATCTACTTCTAAGATACATGTTTCAAAAAATCTTAGTCTAGGCTCTGTACAGAGGTCTGAGTTACATATAGGCAAACTATTATTATTATGGAAGCATTGTTCATAAAGAGAGAATGTTTTGAAAATAGACGAACGAAAATATAACATTTAAATAATTTTCGATTGTAATAATATTCTTAAAACAATTTTATACGTGTATTTTAACCTAATTGACACTAAATATTAAAAAAAATATTCGATTGTATTCTTTTACAAAATCACAGTTCCAAACGTAGGCTCTCTCTCTCAAATACCTTAAATACATTTTAGAGAGGGAAGTCAGTCCCTAACACACACACACACACACATATATATATATATATATATATATATATATATATATATATATATATATATAATTTTAAATTCCTTCAGGAAAAACAGAAACATAACGTTTTCTTCATTTTCATCTACCTATGTTAGAGTTACATAGTTATATATGTAGCTGATATGCATATAAACAAAAACAACAACAAAAAAACCCCTTTTTGCTTCGTGGTCTCAAACCAATTTAAGTACATTTTTGTACCAAAAGGTAAAAATGTGTGTAAAATTGTTTCCTTTGAAAAACTCTGACTAAGCTACAACTATTTACATAACTATGTCGAGAGAACAAATATGGCGTGTCTTTAATATAACTTTCCTCTACGATGTACCGTAAAATTCGGTGTATAACGCGAACCGGTGTATAAAGTACACTTATACTTTCAAGCTTCATTTTTTAATTTTTAAGTATATTCGCCGTATAATAAATCTCTGTAATGAATGTCAATAAATCTCTGTAAATGAATAGTAACATTGATGACGGTTTTTTGATATAGCAGAGGTATATACATATTCCAAAAGAAAAATTAATTACAGCTTTTGGTGCATTATTTTAACTAAAATTTTCAGGAATTATATTGTTCTCTTTACTTTTAATCATTATTTTAAGTAGCCTCAGTAGCCTAGTGGTCGTGGTCAGGGTCATCGACTCGTGGCTAGTATGTCGTGAGTTCGAGACATAGTGCCACTAAAGACCCACTTTGTAGAAGAGCTGATGCACATCAAATCTGTATTGGCTTCAATCCCACGTGTTGATGTGATGTGGTAGTTTGGAGAGGTGGGAGCCAGCTCAAGTGTCATTCTCGTCACTTGACCGTGATTTAAAATTACGAGATCGGTCGCCAATAGCCCTCGAGTAGCTTAAAACTGCGACTTTCATAAATACTCACCCCTGTTATTTTTTAGATCTGTAGTCGGACCTCTATATAACGAAGTCGCTAAATTCCCCCCTAAAGTTCGTTATATGAAAAATTCGTTACATAGAGGTTCATCTTTTAATATACTTTATAAACCCCATTAAACAAATTTTAAATTCATAAACACTATATATTAAAAAAAGTAATTAATCGCGCCCTTTTTTTAAATTAATATGTTTATTTTATATATCTTACCCATCAAAAAAGAAAGAAAGAAAGAAAAACTGCAAGGAAAACAAGAAAAAAGAATGTCGAAGAATTCACTGTATTTTCAATATCAAGAAAATAATTTTATACTAAAATTAATGAATTTAAAGACATTTTATAATTTAAAGCATTAAATATACATTTTTTTTATAATTAGAACACAGAGACACGGCACACTTGGATAATCGGATAATAGGACAAAGAGGATATCGAAAATGTTTCTCGTGAACTGGGCAATAGGGGGTTAAAGGTTGTACTTCTTGGATGAAACGTCCAGAACTCTATTGCTCTCTGCGAGTTAGGATCTAATAAAACTAGTTAAAGATTTACGAACACCATAAAATGTGTTAAAGAGAGAACAACTTGAAATTTTTTCAGAAATACTTTTAAAAAAAGGAGAACAAAAATTGAATCACAAAAGAAAAAGTTCGTTATATAGAAAATGCACTTCTCTATAGAGAAGTTATTTTACGAAAAAAATCGTGAAATGTTCTAAGTTCCAGGAAAAAGTTCGCTATACAGAAAAATTCGCAATATAGAAGTTCATTATATAGAAGCTCGCGCGACTGTATTTATCTAATGAAGTAAAGTTATATTCTTGCATTTATATATCTCCTGTACTTATAATTTTTGATATTTTAACACTAATGTATGCTTCAAATCAAATCAAATAACGTTCATAACGTAACGTTTGTAAACATTTTATGTCCGGAATCACTCGTTAAACATGCTGCTAACGAACATTTTATGTTTCCGTTAATGTGTTTTTTTCTGTTTGTGCTGCAACGCTGCACTTCCGTCCATTTATTCCAAGGCAAAAATTGTTTTAGTTAGCTGTACCGAGCCTCAAAGCTTGTCATATGATTTTAGAATCAGCCTGTAGAATACGATATAAGCCAAACAGTCAAAAAATAAAATCTTTATTAAGCGTAAACATATATTTGTAAGGTTATGAGAGCTCACGGGCTGTGTGTATCATCTCTTCATCATCCACACGATCTAAGTTTGAGGGGATAAAAGATTGACCACTCATACTAAAATTAGTTTATTGTTATCTCAGTTTATATTCAGCAAAGCAACAAAAATCTAGGAGGCTTATGATCAGGAGTGATGAGAAATAAACTATAATTCTAACAAATAGCGTAATAAATCACCGAATCTATATTTATAGATGATTCCCTGACTTTACTAGAATCCGCTCTAGTATTAAACCTTAATATAATCTTTCTTACCGCTAATCCACGGCGAACAGCTACAAGTCCTTATATCGTCAAAATAATTCTTGATCCAACTTGCTCCGGCAAATGGACGATCTTCTGGCTTCGAACTCACATAGAACTCTCCTTCTAAGAACTTCGCTAGCACTATTAGACCTCCTCATAGAATTTTACGCGAATACTAAAGCTCCAATATATACACAATTCCTAATCTGCATAATCGCGTTCTGTTCTTGAGTTGGTTGGAAAGAACTGCCATTCTGGCCCCAAAGATTTCCCAAGAGGTTTTAATAAAAGACGCGATAAAGCCCCGTCACAAGGTATTGCTTCTAAAAAGTTGATTCTCATGGGTGAAAGTTTTAAGAGTACACGAGAAATGTGCGGTGTTTATATCCAAAAAAGAGATACAATTATATGAAATCATGGGAATAATAAGTATTACGAAGAATATAAAATAGATTATGAAAAATTAAATTATTTGTTAATGCAAACTAATGAAAAATTGTTTTATTTTTAGGGCTTTTCAAATAATAATTTACGTGCCTTCTCCTAAATGTGTTATTACGTTATCTATCCATATATATATACAAAGAAGAAAAGCGACTCACTATCACGGTATCTACCAAACTATTAGGCCTACATACTTGAAATTTATTTGTCATGTTTCTTTCATGAAGTATAGATCCGCTGCAAACGGGATTTTTACGGAAATCCACTCTTACGGCGGTAGGTGCGGGGAGTTACTGAGGCATAAATTCCCGTTTTCGAACTATTAGACATACAGTAACGAAATTCAGTATGCGTGTTTCTTTTGTTGAGTTGAAATCCGTTAAGAACGAGTTTTGCGGGAATCTACTCTCAAGGAGGGATAAGGGGCTTATTGATAAAAAATTTCCGTTTTTGAACTATTAGACTTAGACTAGAAATTTGGCAAGCATGTTTATTTTCTTGAGCAGAGATCCTCTAAAAATGGGTTTTGCGAAAATCTCCACTTTGGGGGAAGGGACTGCGGAAGGGTAAAATATAGTTCTTCAATATTAAAAACTCGAATTCCTGTCCTTTTAAATCAAGAGGTGAGGGTAGTAAGGGTTATAAGAATGTTTTTCAATGCAATCAACGGCTTATTGCTTGGACTTAGATATCAATAACTTGTGCATATATGTGTGTGTGTGTATGTATGCATGTATATGATGTAACTAATTATTCTCTACTATAGAGACAGAAGAACTTTAATGGTCAATGAAACATAAAAAAAGATATTGGATTTTTTTTAAAAAAAGGAATGCTGTAGTATTATAAACATCGCTGACTTAGGACAGCTCTTATATATAAAATAATTTATATAAAAATAGCGTTTAACAAGTTTTTTCTGGGTAGACAACCTTCTCTCTTTCTGTTTATAATACTGAGCGAAATCCTCTCGAAAATAATGGATAGAATTTCTAAATGCATTACAATAAAAAGATAACTTACCTAAAATTGCATTCAAAAATGCATAGCTCATGATGAGTCTGTGCATAATAAATAAGTTATTACCAGATTCTGTACCCAAATAGAAATTCAAAGAATAGTATTATTGGCTGAATTGCAGCCATTTGCAAAAAGTAGAGTTATTATAGTACTAGACAAAAATTATATAGTACATGCATAAAGATAAATACTACTGTTACTTGAGGGACGCTAGGAATATATTTGTATACAAATTATTATTAAAGTTGCAAAATATATAAAGCTAAAGGAATAAGTAATTTTTTAAACTGTAATTTAAATATGTAGGTAACTATATAAGTATATCTAACTGTGAAAAATAATACAATCTATAATAATAAATTATTAATCTTCCAAATATTTAGCACTTACTATTTAGAATTTCTTTATACAAATAACTATCAATAAAACTAATTGGGTATTTTTGAATTAAACAGTATTTAATAAAATATTGATAATTTTTATTTTTCTGATTATTTTAAACAAGAAATTTGTTAAGCTATTATGTAATTAATAATAATAATATTACTGCATATATCATTTTTATTCATACTACATTATGGAATATCCAAAGAAGCGGGTGGGTAACGGCTGGTATTTTTATAAAGACTGAACGAAACTTTCCGTATCATTGAATATCAAATGAATTACATCCTTTAATAATTACAGTAATGTATTTCCCAACCAAAGAAGAAAGAAATTCCTTTATTTGCTAAGGGCATGCCAGAATTAACCTCAGCAAATAGAAGTGGAATTTAATAGTGTTTAGTTGCTTTAAAGAAGGAAATCCAATCTGGGAAAGTTAACCCGAGATTGAGAGTACATAGTAATAAATGAGTTTATATATCGCATAGAACTGTATGGAATAAAGTAATAGGGTCACAATTGTGTCGTGAAGTGGTAAATTGCTCTATGTGTACGAAGACAGGAAATCAAGAATTAACAGTTTTTTTTTCATGGCCACTTTTCTAAAGGGAGTGGTATATTTCTTCCAGATGACACGTGTAAAAGGATTTTCATTAGAAATTTCTAAGCGTTCACATCTTTCTGAAGATTTATTGCTTTAATTAAGAAAAACAACAGCAAAGTCTCCTCATATCCCGCTGCATTTCATATAAATTGAATAAAGTTTATTTATACTTAGAGCATAATTAATAAATGATGAAATTAAAAACATATTAAAAAGAGAAAAAAGAGAGATGAAATAAATATATATTTGCAATTAAAAAAATTATAGCTATTTTTGCGCATTTTTTTAAATATATATTTTTTAAACTGAAGGAGAAAATTAAAAATATGCCTTGTAAATCAAAGCTAATCAACTTGAGATTTAAAGCTAATTTTAGTTCTCAAAAATTCTCTTGTAGGTAGCGGGTCCCTGGTCCTCTCCACATGAAAGCATGGAGAGAATATATTGGAGAGTACCAATTCTCACAGCCCCATTAAAAAATGTATATATTGGCGAGAACCAGGGACCCCCCCCCTACCTACCATCCATTGTCCAAGAAATTGATCATTACAATAGCGGAGGCTTGATGGCTTGGGTAGGCCTCACGTTGGATGGCTGCATACACCTCCCTGTCTTTGAAAGAGGTACTCTGACTGCTGTGAGGTATAAGGATGAGTCTTGGAGTCCTATGTTCGCCTTTTCATGGTTGTAGTCGGCCCTGAATTTATTTTAATGAATGACAACGCAAGGCACATAGAGTTTATCTGGTCGATGAATTTCCGGAAAGTGTGGATACTCGCTGAAGGGATTGGCCAGTTAGACCACCAGACCTCATCCCTATAGATCATGCCTGGGACGTTCTGAGGAAGGCAATTGCAACTACCCTCTGAGAACCATCCAAGGAATAAAAACAGAGTTGCTGAACGAGTGGGATTAATTGCCAAATAAATAAATAAATAAATAACCTAATTTCGTGCATAAAACCACGGTGTGAGACCTGTTTATCTGACAGAGGGGATCAAATAATCCCTATTAACCAATTTTTTTTTGTTTTGTTATATTCTGCAGCTGCTCTGTTTCATACCTTCCGACTTCGAGAGTGTTATGCACGATCATGTGTGTGTATTTTAACTGCTGAATGATTTTTTTGTCCTATATCAGCCCTATATACAAACCAAATTTTATTAAAATCTGTCGGGTAGTGCTAGAGATAATCGACAAAATATTGAAAATTCTCTTAATTATGAGCCCCAGTGTATAGAACTAAAAAAATGTCGGACAACAACTGTAATTGATGTCGTTGTCTAATAATTTTATACCATGATGTACTTTTAAAGTAAAAATAAAGAATATTCAAATAGTTTTATTCGACTTCAATCTAAAACTTATAGCTAAATAGCAAATTTAAAGAAAAAAAATATTTATAGAGAAATATCACTTTTTTCCAACAAAAACTTGGAAGAAAGTAACACACACACACAAATTTAAAAGGAAACAAAACATCTAATACATTTTTTGCTGCTATTACAATTTGTAGCCTCTTATTCTTTAAAAGGATCAAATTTTTAGTGTAATCTTTGTTGGTACATTGTTCTATATATTCTTAAAAGGGTCTTTTGTGTTCATTTTTATATATTTTTAATCTTTTTTCTTCGCAACATCCCCATATTCGCTTGATGGTTGTGGTCCCAAACCAGTGGCCGAAGTGTCGCGGTTTGAAGTCTTGGTGCCACTAAAGATCCACCGTTAAATCTATCCATGTACGTTAAATCTATCGAGGTTCAATGTCCTCCAGTTGGCGTGAGGCGCCAGCTCAAATGTCGTATCGTCACTTGAGCGTGGCTCAAAATTCCAAGTTTCGTCGCCAATATCCCTCGTCTTTTTCACTCTCTCAATTTCCGCTCATAAATCCTTTATGGGATTTAAATCAGGAATTACGGGAGGATTTTCCAGTATTTTTTGCACTAAATACAACAATCAAATACACCATTTTGTCTCTTGTACATTCGATGAATAATATAGTTCCAATATCAGTAAACTCTTATTGCACCTCCATAGCACAAATCATCGTGACCGTGGTAGCCCAGTGGTTAAGGTCACGGACTAGGGGGTCGACGTGTCATGGGCTCGAGCCTAGTACCGCTGAAGACCCGCTATGTAGGGGGTGATGAAGTTAAATATGTTGAGGCTCAAACGTCCTCCCGTTGGGTTGGTGTGAAAGTTATGAAAGAGAAGTGCTAGCTCAGGTGTCGTGCTCGTCACTTGACCGTGGTTCAAAGCTACGAGATCCGTCACCAAAAGCCCTCAAGTAGCTGAATAGAGTGCGACGTTAATATTCACTGAACTCACAATATATAATGCATCCACACCCATATTAAACAGTTACTTTTATATTCAAAGAACTTTCTGCTGTACGTTATATCTTTGCAATACAAAATACTAGTCATTAGATCTAAGTTAATAAAATTTTGAATCACTTGTAAGAATAATTGACTTTAAAAAAAATTATGATTTTTTAGCATTATGTTTAGCACATTCAAGATGTTTGTTTTACATGTCTGGCAAAAAAGTATGATTCCTTTTGTGGGTGTGAAGGGTGTGTGTATATATACTCTATAGTCTATGTTATGAAAAAAATTTATCTTAGTTTGCGAATGCATATTCACACTATATTTCTCCTTTAAAGCCGCATTCACACCAAGACAGTCAGCGTTGAGCGTTGAGTGTGTTCAGCCAATCAGAGACTATCTCGGGTGAAATGAAGTCTCTGTTTGGCTAGACGCTCAAAGCATTACGCTGACAGCCTTGATGTGAATGCGGCTTAACTCTCGTGCGATTTTCACTACAGAAATTTTGGGATTCTCTTTAAACAATTTTACAATTCGTCCTTCTATTTGAGACGAGGAAATTTTGTTGAAAGCTTATTACTTCAGAAGTTCTATATATTTGCAAAAAAGTTAAAACTACTTTTAACATTTTTAAAAACTTAAATCAAACAAAGAAATTCAAACACGTTTCAATCACCTAGCTTTGATATTGACTCATGTCAAAACTCAAAAACCTCCTCACACTTTGGATAATGGCAGTATACAATGCATACTCATTGATTCTTAACATTACATTTTAAAGCAACACGAAGGCTGTTGGCGACAGGCTCCATAATTTTGAGCCTCAATTAAGTGACGAGGATGATACTTAGCTGACACCCCAATCTCCAAATTTCTTTTCTACGCCAATGTAAGGACTTTGAGTCTCTTCAGATTTAAAGTCATCAAACCCTCTGATTGGCGGGATCTTTAAGCCGCATTCACACCAAAGACAGTCAGCGTTGAGCGTCTAGCCAATCACAGACTTCATCTCGGGCGAAATGAAGTCTCTGATTGGCTAGACGCTCAACGCTCGACTCTGACTGTCTTGGTCTGAATGTGACTATAGTGTCCCCAGCACTCAATTTCATGACACAACAGAAATAACGCTGGCTACGAGTTTGTGCGAGTGAGTGCGAATGAGTTATATTTAGGTCGCCCTATAAAGATGCACTAGGGTTGTTGGTGGCGGTCCTCGCAATTTTGAACCATGGTCAAGGGACGTGGACGACACCTGAGGTCAAGTAACGAGGACGATACCTGAGCTGTCACTACACCACACCAATGGGAGGACGTTTGAGCCTCGTCAGATTTAGCGTGCTGCGGCCCCCTCTACACGGTGGTTCTTCAGCGATTCTACGCTTGGCCTCATGACTCGCAAACCATGAATCCGTTCCATGACCACTACGGTGGCTGCGGTAGCCGAGTGGTCAAGGTATCGGATCGTGGCTGGCCTTGTCACGAGTTCGAGCCCAGTACCACCAAAGATCCGCCGTGTAGGGGAGCGATGCACGTTAAATCTGTAGAGAGCTTAAACGTCCTCCCGTTGGTGTGGCGTGGTAGTTAGGAGAGGGAGGTGCCGGCTCAGGTGTCCTCCACGTCACTTGACCATAGTTCAAAATTGCGTGGTCCGTCGCCAAAAGCCATCGTGTAGCTGAACAGTGCGACGTTAATATTTACTCACTCACTCTTGTCTACTACGAGATTGTGAGCTTGAGCTCTCGACTACCTCGGATGGCCGTGGTAAACTAGTGGTCAAGGTAACGGACTCGTGACCGGAGTGTCATGAGTTCGAGCCTTGTACCCCTAAGACCCACCGTGTAGAGTGGTTGAATCACGTTTAATCTGTCATAGCTGAAATTCCAACCGTTAGCGTGGTGGGGAAGTTAGGAGAGTGAGATGGCAGCTCGAATGTCGTCCTCGTCACTTGAACTTAATTAAAAATTACGAAGTCCGACCCCCAATAGCTCTCTTATTGCTTCAAAGTGCGACGTCAATAAACATCCATTCACTCTCACACTAATAAACAATCCTTCAACGGTTCCTTTTTAATACGCTTAATTGATGTAGAATGTTTCTTTACAAAATTATATAGAAGGCTCCAACATATATAGTGAGGGGAAAAAGATTTCAGGGTACCAATTTATTTTCAAGCAGTAAAATGTATTATCTTCGCAATGCTATTTTTACATATCATGGATTCTCCTTTGGTGATAAAATCATTGCTAGCATTTAAAAGCCTAATATATTGCGTTTCAAAAAGGTTTTTACACAAAAATATTTAAATACAGTCGGACCTCTATTTAACAAAGTTGCTAAATCCCGAAAAAAAGATTGTTATATGGAAAATTCGTTACATAGAGGTTCATCTTTCAATATACTTTAGATCCCACATAAAACAATTTTTAAAATCATAAACACTATATAATAAAAAAGAGTAATTATTCACTCCTTTTTGTAAATTAATATACAGGGTGTCCAGCCTTAAAGTGACCCAATAGCTAATTCCCGAACCGTTCAGTTTAGACATGCACTTTCAATTTGAAAAATGTTTTAAAAAAGGTCAAGAATGTTTTTACGTGCTTTTCGAACCAAAAACCCATTTAGAAAAAAATTACAAAAATTAAATTTTTATTTGGTCCCCAGGTCCTATCACTTATACTTAGGAAAGGATGCATTACGCAAAAACAAAGTAAACACAAAAAGTTTCCTTTTATTACGATAAAAACTGGCCGAGTTATGGAACTTTGAAAATCATACATTTCATGCATTTCTGGGCAATTTTCAAGAAGCTAGTAAGGGGCCGTCTCCAAAGAAAATTTATTGGAACTTTGTCAGGAAACTTTCGCTCTTGCACGTCACTCTTATGTAAATCGTTTTTAAATTTAAAGTTAATATTACAAAAATTGAGTATTTCAGAAATAAAATTTATTATGTGTTAATGTAAAACATAGACAAAATAAAATATTTTAGATTAAGAAAACATTTCAAAAGCAGTTCCAAAAATAGATTTAATTGCTGCGGCTTCAGACTGCTTTGCTGCGGTATTGATCATGGCGAACATTAAAAATCTGTTGTATAGTCGTTTGCAATTACATACAGTCGTATTCTAATGTTACGAATTCTAGTACGGGAGAAAGAGATGTATACAAATGAAGAATACTGCGAAATGGTATTGTTGTATGGGCAGTATAATCGAAATAAAAGAGAAGAGGCAAGACTTTATGTCATTAAATTTCCCAGTCGAAGACATCCATCTTATTGTACAATTGCCAGTGCTATTCAACGCTTGTATAAAACTGGGAGTTGTCATAGACGTATTCCATTATCTCGTGCCACACACCTTCAGCGGAAACCCGCTGAGGATGTTCTAGGATATGCCCTGGCTCATCCTGAAAGTAGTGTCCGGGATATTAGTAAGGCTTGTTCCTACTCAAAATTGACGGCGTGGAACATATTGCATACGTACGGTGCATATCCTTATCGTCCAGTCCTGGCGCAGGAACTAATGCTCGGAGACCAGGATTATAGTTTTGATTTTTGCAATTTCGTGTTAAACACACTGGATGAAAATCCAGATTTTTTCAATGAAGTTTTATGGTCGGATGAATGCCAGTTCTCGAGGCAAGGCACTATTAATACACAGAATGGGCATTATTGGTCCCTCGAAAATCCACCTCTAATATACGACCGAATCGCCACCAAGTGCGTTGGTTGGTGAATGTGTGCTGCGGAATATAGAAGAGCATCTTAATTCGCCTAATATATTTCGATGGATCTTTAACATCAGAATCATACACGAAAATTTTATCTGGACAGTTAGCCGATTTTTTAGAAGATGAAGTTTCCTTACGGAATTTATCACGCATGTGGTACCAACATGAATGTGCCCCCACACACAAATCTGCGCAAACATGTACATTTTTGGAGCAGACATTTAACACTCGAATAATCGGCTACGGAGGTCAAGAGGTTGCAGAAGCTACAGGCGGAGCTTCTGACGCGGGTTTGGTACTGCATTTCTGCGGAAGGCAGTCATTTTGAACATTATTTTAATTTGATCATTCTGATGTAATAAAGTCCCTGATTCATGATTGGAGCATCATTCCACATAATGCTATAATTTGAACGGCAAATCATGTATTCTTTTGCTGCTATTTGTTTAAACAAGCTGTTTAAATCTTTTCGGTACAAGTTGTATTTTTTTAATTTAACTTTTATTGTTTACCACATAGCAATGCAAATTATCAATCTATGATGTTTACTACGATGTTTTAATATTACTATGATGTTTTTTGATCTTTCTGTAGTTAGTGAATTACTGTGTTCTCTAAACTCAATTTGTATACGACCCTCTTTTCTGAGCAATTCAGATGCTTCAACTTTATGTAGGCATACCTCGGTCAGTTTTTATCGTAATAAAAGGAAACTTTTTGTGTTTACTTTGTTTTTGTGTACTGCATCTTTTTCTAAATATAATTGATAGGACATGGGGATTGTATAATAATTTAATTTTTGTAATTTTTTTTGTAAATGGGGTTTTGGGTTCGAAAAGCACGTAAAAACATTCTTTACCTTTTTTAAAACATTTTCAAATTGGAAGTACATGTATAAAAAAAAAAAAAAAAAAAAAAAAAAAAAAAAAGCCGAACGGTTCGTGAATTAGCTATAGGGTCACTTTAAGGCTGGACACCCTGTATATTTATTTTATATATTTTACCCATCGAAAAGAAAGAAAAACTGCAAGGAAAGTTTCTTGACGCCTTTATCCACTTCCTAAAGCATTAATTTTTTTTCATTTTTTCTTTGAAGCTCAAGCTCTTACGTTTCGACATTTTCGAGCTACAACAAACGAAGTTACCATTTCGACAGATCAACACTACAAATGAACGGAGACTAGTTCTAAGATATGAGGACACGAGATAACTCCACTAAGGGTGAAAGGGGATATCAAAGATGTTTCCAGTGAACTGGACATTGGGGGTTAAGGGTTGAACTTCTTGGATGAAACGCCCTGAATTCTATTGTTCTCGGTGAGTTAGGCACCTAATAAAACCAGTTCAATATTTACGACCACCATAAAATGTGTTAAATGAGAGAACTTGAAATGTCTGGAAATACTTCAAAAATAGAGAAAAAAAATTGAATCACAAGCGATAAAGTTCGTTATATAGAAAATGCATTTCGCTATAGGGAGGTTATTTTACGAAGAAAATCATGAAATGTTCTTTCATTTTTTGAAAAAGTTCGCTACATAGAAAAATTCGCAATATATAGGTTCGTAATATGGAGGTTCAACTGTGTGTGTGTGTATATTTAATTGAATTATTTGAATAGAAATTTGTAGAGCACACAATTAAAGTTTAATATATTGCACTTGGAGCTCAGGAAAAATGGCTGCTAAATATATCCATTCGTCATTGAAGTAAAAAAAGGGGGAATAGTATTCTGAAGTAGCTTGATGGATTATTTATCTACATCGTACTTAGCAGGCACAAGTGGAAGCGGTAGCTTGGAGGTCAAGGCAAAGGACTTGTGGCTGGCGTGTCATGAGTTCGAGACTTGTACTGCTAAAAACCCACCGTACTGAGGAGGCCGATGCACGTTAAATCTGTCGAGAGCTCAAACGTCCTCCCGTTGGTGTGGTGTGGTAGTTAGAAGAGTGGGGTGCCAGCTTAAGTGTCGTCCTCGTCACTTGATCATGGTTCAAAACTACGAGGTCCGTGGCCAAAAGCCCTCGAGTAGCTGAACATTGTGCGACGTTTATATTCACTCATTCATTCCGAAGCTTACAGCACAATTGATAGTAGAGAACGGATGCTTCAAAAAGTGGCTAGAAAACTGGTTCTACAGCCCCAATCAATTTATCTAAATCCAATAAAAAAAAGTTTTGGCAAATTTTAGGGGGAAAAACAGGGTAGAGAGCAAAAGGTTATAGAAGGCAAAAATTCTATTAAAAAATTGTTAATCATCTTTGAAAAATATATCTTAATTTTTCTTTAAAGTAGCGATATGAATGCTTTGAAGGTTGAAAGAAGTCATTTAAAAAAAAAAAACTGCATACAAATAATTTACATGAAAACGAAATTATATAGATTTAACTTCTTTTATGAGGCTTAAAACATGTAAGCAGATTTTTACAAATAATTAATGTACTTTTTCATAAAAGGAAGTTTTTTTGTTTTAGATTTAAGATAATTGTTTATAATTTCTACAAAAAAATTGTACACCCCTGTGAAGGTTTTGGAAAATATATGAGTAGTGGGAGAGTTAAGAAATTAAATTATTGATTTTTTCGTGTCTATGGCTATTAATTACCACATTTACTTTTAGTACAAGTTATTCAAACTATGAAGTATTTCAATGCAACAGAATATGTTATTCGTGAAGTAGGAGACAAACACAACATCTCTTTTCAAGTGTTTCAAATAGACTCCCATCTCCATTCTCCTGGGGTGGGGCGGTTCCTTCTTCCACCTCGAATTTCACTCGGGATTCGGCTCGCAGGTGGAGTGTTGTTTTTCTCACGGCCATCGGTTGTTGGCGTGATGTCAGATGAAAGAACCCGCAATATTTCAGAGGTGCACGAGTGAATGTGAATGGCGTAGTGTTATCTGCATAAGGAAGTTGATCTTACAGTTGCGAGGTGGGAAAACGTTACCCCTCCCCCCCGACCATTAAGAACCATCTCCTCGAAGAATTACCCCTCCACTGGTTAGCGCGTCGTCTAATGACCAAACAAACAAACGTATGTGTTGGCTAACATTAGTTTTCTACAAAAATGCTTCGTAAAGCATAGCTTTGCCTTAATTAACGTATCCAAGTACATTGTTCGTAAATATATAATTGACAAGATGTTTAAATACTATTTTGATAAAAGTACATCCCGAAATTTGACCTATTTTTTTATGTCAGTTACATTCCTATAGCTAGGAAAAGAAGTTTGCAAAATATGACCTAATCCATTTAAAATGAAAGTATTTTGATTCTACAAAGTAGATAAAATGTTTAATTTCCTTTGAAACTTTTCTGAAATGTTTTCCAATTAAAAAATTTTTTTATGAATTTCATCAACATATTTGTCATTTTTTAAATATCTTCTTTTAATATATAAAGAGAAACACGTAGTATATTTCGCAGAGCACTTGGATTGATCTAAAATTTTCATATTCTCTTAGTATTCTTTTAAAATAACGTGTTTCGAAAGTCTACTGTACGTATTGAAAATATCTTATTCTAAAATAGGACAACCTAAAAATTCTTGAGAATATTTAATTTTTTTAAAAAAAGGTAATTATACCATTGTCATTGTGTGGAATGTTTATAAAATTTTGTAATTTTCTGTTTCACATATAAAGGCATATTTAATTGTAAAATATGGTAACTTCTGAAATTTTTTGGTGGAACAATATTTTCGAATTAACCCCACTTTCAAGGGAAATAAAAAAAATCTACAGGCAACAAGTATAATAAAGTCAAAAAGGAACGTTAATAAATATAATGCTCGAGTTCAAAAAAATTGTAATTTATCTTTGCTGTTAAAAGGATTGTGAAGCTACTTTAATCGTTTTTATCCAAAATCATACAATGAAGAGTACCTGTATCTTCAAAAATATACAATTTTTAGCATCATAAATATTCATTATCTAATAGTTTAAATTTTATTTTGACAAAATAGAAACGAATGCAAACTTTTTTACCACATCAAGTACTTTCCTTTAATATAATGTTTTATTGAAATTGTTTCGACAAAATGATTTTTTACACGGTTTAAGAAAAATTATTTATAAAAAACAATCTATCAGAAGAATACTTAGTCTTCAACGACACGAAAAACATTCTAAATGCTTCAAGTTTTTAAACTCTTCTCGGGGTTCCAAATGTTATTTTTCATATCACCGTTATCAAACGAACATCTGGTACGAACACTTTATGGAGATTTCGACATTCTGACTATTATAACTAGTTTACTCCCCAAACTTTCGCATAAAAAGACTAAGCGTTATACTATGAATTGTAGTCATTTAACAAAATATGCTATGCACATCAGCCAGAATATTGTCAAAAAAAATTATCACAAAGTTTCAAATCTCTAAGTTTTTCTCTAGCAGATATTGGTTTGACAACGACGATGTCAGTTTTCGCCAAAAGAACATAAATACATTGAGACTTTTCTTTGAGTTGCCGTTATTTCTATCTTTTAAAACGCAATAAGGATTAAATCCATTTGGTACCTTGGAACAAATCATATTCATATGCTTCAAACAACCTTCGGTTCGAGTTGAATTCACTGGCACGAGTAAAAACTTCTGGAACTTTATGACTGGGCTAATCTTCAGAAGTTCATTTTCTACGAAGCGTGAAATCCAGAGCAGCGGAAAATTACATATTTAGGTGATAATGTTTATAAGTATCAAATAGCAATCAGACTCTTTTTGCTTTTAATTTCTTCAAAGAGCCTTCAGAGTTCACTGTCCACATCTTCTGTAAAGATCTCATGTTCAGTCAGAGAAAACAAATTAAAAATTATTATCCCTTTCCTGGTTCGCACCATTGCGTTCGCCAAGTTGTATTGCTACTTTCTCCATTAAACAACATTAGCTTTCATGCACTGCTTCGTTTTGCTATTCAGAGTCGATATGTAATATGTAAAGGTAAAATAGACTTGAAAAGTTGGCTAACTTGGTAGCATTTGCATTCTCAGGGGCACAAATCTCTGATGACATTTAAAAACATATTCGAGTGCATCCAGCAAATATCAGACTGCTAAGGGTTCCAGAAGAAATTTGACAAGTAATTCGACGGATGGTTTAAAAGGCCGGTAATTTGTTCTTCATGGTAAACAAAAATGTAAAGTAGAGAGAAATTGTGGAGTTTCACAAAAATTTGTTTTAAAAAGGTAAGTTTTCTTTTTTCCAATTTTTAGTTTGGATTAATTTGCTGATTTATTTTTCGAATCTAACACAGAGAAGCTTAAATATATTTTTTACTTTCTAATTAAAATGTGATGTATTGTTGTTGTATTAATACTGGATGCAAGTACTGCAACTTTTTTGAAAGATTATCAAATAAAGCCTGGTAACTCAGATTAAGATGATGAGTTTTTCATTTTTTATTAATACTATTGTGCCGGAAGGAATTAACATTGCTGTAGAACTAATTACTAATATAGATGCCCCTCGTATAACACGGTTAATTCGTACCGTGCTATATCGGTATCGTGTTATACGAAACTTTTTTTTAATAAATTAAAATTATTATTTTATTTATTTATTAAATTCATTATGTACGTACATGATAAAATCAGGGCAATATGTACCGTGTTGTATCGAAACCACGTTTCGTGTTGTATCGAAACCGCGTTTTGTGTTGTATCGAAACCTTGTTGTATAAAACTTTGAAATAATATAAATCAAGGCAATATGTACCGCGTTATAACGAAATCAAGTCTAAAGGAGTAAAATTTAATCACAGCTGAAATTTAATTCCAATAAAACACACAAATGAAAAAGTAAGTTAACTTCAAGTTTTTAATTAAATACAAAAATAAATACAACAAAAATTATAATCAAAAAATAATAGCTATTATGAAACAAATGTAAAAAACGGCTTATTAGGATCCCAAAGTCAAATTTCATCATCTCTCTCATGAGAAATTAGAGCTAATCTATTTTTTTTCTGGAAGTTGATTGAAGCTCCTCTTCACGAATTCTTTCTCTATTATTACAAAAGTTATCTGAGAGACGTAGTTGCAATTACCTGTCTGTTTCGATCTTGCAATTTTTTCAGAATTTCTCTATAAGGAGCTAAAGAACTTTGCAAGAAAAGAATGACTTAAGCTAAAAATTTAGAATTTTTTTTGTTGAAAAAGATCCTTCAGTAGTACGTAGCAGAAAATTTAAGAATGAAGAATTGCAAAGCATCTTCAATTTTTTTAAAAATCGTGTTATATCAAATCCGTGTGATATTAAATTCAAGTTTTGTGCCTTGTTATATCAAATCCGTGTTATAATAATCGCACATTTTGTACCGTGTAATAACGAAACCGTGTTTTACAAGTACTGTGTTATGCGATGGATGCCAGTATGGAATAAATTACTAAGGAAATTCTAGTACACATTGTATACAACCAATACTTTAATATACTATTTAACTACTGCAAGCTTTATAAGTCTAATAATTTAGGGACTTTGAGTAAAATAAAACTGAAAAATTATTTCTATAACATATAACATTTTATTTTATTTTTTCGGCTCCAAGCTTATCTGCAATTAGAGGGTTGATGTTTATCTGTTAATGATCAAGGGCTTAAGGGCAATAAGCAAAAGGTTTCAGAATTCGCAAGATCAATTTTTGTCCATAAATTTTGTTGAATTGTTTGTCTGCTGTTCCACTTGAATTATAATCACAACGTTTATATGAATCAACAGAAAAAATAACCATGTTTAGCGGAACTTTGAGATAGGAAAAATTCTCAACCGAAAATGTGTTGAATAAACCAAACAAAAATTTTTTTATGGATTTAAATTTTTAATCTCCTATTTTAATTATGTTAACTCAGTATACGGACCTACATTATTAAAATTACATGAAAAAACAAGCTCGAATATTTTATTTTAACGTTTTTAAACTTTATGAATAAGAACTTGTAGCTTTTGGTATGTAGTATTTTCTGTCCAAAATTAAAGAATGTTTATAAAAAAAAAGTATGCATATTTTTCTTACGAAATCTTAATACTCACCGTTTAAAATATTACAAGCAGCTGCTTATTTGAATGTTAAAAACATTAATTATGTTTGAGTAAAAAATATGATTTAGACATCCGGGTTTTTTTACTGTCGTTGATAAAATGATCTGGGAAAACAAGGTATTTTCGTTTTGATAAGATTTTGATGCGCTTGTAATAATGCATCTAAATCATGTTTGTAAGGTTTCTGAAAGAAAATAATACTTTTTGATAGTATCCCTGGTTGTTTTTTTTTTTGTGTGTATTTTCAAAGTGTAAGCAGGATTCCGGTAAACATAGGAAAATGCATGTTTAGTAGGGAAAAGTACTCTAAGCTTCGAAGATATTATATATAATTGCCATAAAAAGTTAGTTTTTGTATTATTTTTATTTTACTTTTAAACTCTGAATTATCATCTCCATAGATTATTATATTTGATTTCAAATCGTACATAGATGTATTAATTATTTTGGGGGAAATGTATAACCCTCTTTCCTTAAATTGGGATAGAAGGTTCGAGTCCAAAATTCTAATAAGTGAATTCTAGTATGTTTGTACCACCAATTAATCAAAATCATAATTAAATTATCAAAACGTTAAACACAACTATTCAGAGATAAATTATTTGAAGTGGAAAAAAAAATGTAGAATAAATACTACTTTTCAGATTTTAAGATCCATGGTAAGATATAAATCCTACAATTCTGAATACTACAAACTTATTTAGAAAAGTGTCCTGTACAATTTGGTATTAAAACAATTAAGAATATGATATAAATTCCCCTAACATAATTCTTCCAAAAATTTTAATGATTACTCTAAATTCCACGTTGTAACAACTTTGCGATTGCGTGTTCTTGAGATGCATACGTTATATAGGTGAGGAAAATTTTAAAATAAGACGTTATAAAATCTAATATTCAATGAAGAAATAGCTAGATATTAATATTCAATAAAAACTTAAATGTGCCTGCTGTTATGAAAGAGAGTATCACACCATGAAGATTTACACATTACTACTTAAATTTTAAAAGTATTATTTTTCATTTACAGCATTAACAGTTTCATTTCCGTCACGATATTTATCGTTCATTTACTTTTGAGAAGATTTGTAAAGGAAGGACATGGATATTGGTCGATATGATTTAGTTTCTCAAGCTTGACTGATCTTGGAAGAAAATAATGACACTTTTTTTAACCGTACAGGAAATATTAATTACCATTAATTAACTGATTTCGTCACGTTTCGATGGGAAAAATTGTACAAAATATAGGGAAGTAGGAGGTGATTTGTCATTCATTTATCGCAAATGTCAGAATTGACGTTAGGTATGAGGAAATATCGTAATTAAAATTACATATGCACTGAGTAAGGAAAGAGTATTATAAAGGGTGTTTTTTTGAGAGGTATATAACTTTAAATTGCAATAAAACAACGATGTATTATTCGATTGACATGAATTTTTTTTTATTCGAAAGATAATCTTGTGGCATTACATTTTAAATATGATTTCTGGCATAGGACTGCCACGGCTGGCTCGGATGTAGTCCAATCTGAACGTCCAATTTTCGATGACTTTTTCCAACATTTGTGGCCGTATATCGGCAATAACAGGGCGAATGTTGCCTTCCAAATGGTCAAGCGTTCGTGGCTTATCCGCATAGACCAATGACTTTACATAGCCCCGCAAAAAATAGTCTAGCGGTGTTAAATCACAAGATCTTGGAGGCCAATTCACAGGTCCAAAACGTGAAATTAGGCGGTCACCAAACGTGTCTTTCAATAAATCGATTGTGGCACGAGCTGTGACATGTTGCGCCGTCTTGTTGGAACCACAGCTCCTGGACATCATGATTGTTCAATTCAGGAATGAAAAAGTTAGTAATCATGGCTCTATACCGATCACCATTGACTGTAACGTTGTGGCCTTCATAGTTTTTGAAGAAGGATTCCACCAGCCCATAAAGCGCACCAAACAGTCAATTTTTCTGGATGTAACGGTGTTTGACATACACTTGTGGATTAGCTTCACTCCAAATGCGGCAGTTTTGTTTGTTGACGTAGCCATTCAACCAGAAGTGCGCTTCATCGCTAAACAAAATTCGCTTATGAAAATCGACCATTATTTTCGAAATAAAATTGTACAATTTGAAAGCGTTGTTCAGGCGTTAGTCTATTCATGATGAATTGCCAAACTGAGAATAAATCACTTGACAGCTGTTAAATCGGTAGCCATCTTGGAAAGTAATGCCAACTTAAACTTCTATACCTGAAAAAAAAAACACTCTGTATATCTGTAAGAACCAGCATACACAGTAATTTTCCGGGGGGTCAGGGTCGAAAGTCCACCGTTCTCGCGTCATGCTTCAATACGCTACCCAACATATTCTTTTGTTTTTGTGATTTTGTCAATTTTTGGGAACAAAAAACAGTGCAAAATTAATTATTGAATAAATAATTAACATTAATTAAAAAAAAATAATTATTTAATAATGAATACTTAATTAAATTTTACGTACTATATGCATAGGATTATAATCAATCGGAAAAAAAATCAAGGGCCTTGAGGGGGGTAGTACCCCCTCCTAGTGTGCGCCACACTGTTAAGAACATTAGCTCATATGTGACTGACGAGAAATATATATTTTTACGGAATATAAACAAAAATCATTCCTTCGATTTCTAATTGTAATATTTTCTAAATAACTACTTTTTTGTGGTTAAAAAAACAAAAAATTATAATATATACATTCAATCTATATATACATAGGAGAAAAGCGACTCACACATTCATAAGATCTTCAAGCCTATTAGACCCTCAGACTCGAAATTTAGCAGGCATATTTCTTTTTTTTTTTTTGCTGAGTAGAGATCCGCTAAGAATGGGTTTTGCAGAAATCCATAACCAAGCTGTGTTGTTGGGGGGGTATGGAGAGCTTCAGATAAAAGTTTTCGTTTTGAAATAATATGTCCTGAAATTTGACATGCAAGTTTCTTTTATTGAAATCTATTTTTGGCTTTCAGGTGGTTATGAGGATGATGACGTCATTTTGAACAATAAGTTCTACAGATTTGAAGTTTGACAAGCATGTTTCTTTTGTTGAGGAGAGATCCGCTAAAAAGGAGCTTTGCGGTAATTCACTCCAAGGGGGGATAAGAAGCGTAAATATATTTTCATTTTAGAAATTAAAATCCTGTCCTTTTTAAATCAATAAGCGAAAGTTTAATGCTAGGGCTCGTATATGAATAACTTTAAGTAAAAAAAATAGCCATGCAACATCATGAAATACTCATGGAAACTAGTGTGTAAGGTCTAGTTTTATATAAACGAAAATAGTTATTCAGTTCTTTTTTGTATCTTGCAAACACTTGTGGATACATAAATTTTGCATTTTTTTATTCCTTTTAATTTATTTCTTATGTATAATTATTCTTGTAATAAACGGGATATGGACTTTGGGTCTATATCTGTCAGCTCTAACGAGATTTTAATCAGATCGAAAAAATTAAAAGCGTTCGAAGAATTTTCATTTTCTGAGGAATCATCTAATGACAAAAGTGTGAAAGAGTAGAACGCTTAAACTCTGAAGTTTCTGAGATTTTCTTTTTGCATTTTATTCATACCTTTAGAAACAATACACTTTTTGCTGATCAAACTGGTATTGTACCATATTTAGAAATAATTTTCAATTCATTTTAAGAACCTGGGAAAATATTGAGGACTCGATTCTCATTTTGCACGATTTCCCTATCAAGAAAGGATTGATGGGTGCTGGATTTTCTTTCTTTATGTCCTCACTCTCCATCAAAAATAACCCAGTTGTTACCTTCTCAGTTATATTAATCTTACAGACCAGTTAACATTTTTAGAGCCTTTATAGTCCAGTTGATGGTTAATTGCCTTAGTTGAAGGTTCAAGGCTTGCTTTCACCAAAGACCATCGTATCCAATATGAAAGCTGTTCCAAGCACAGTAGAATTGGTTGAAAAAGTCTTCACATAGTGTGGCGAAAAGGTTAGGAGAGTGAAACCTCGCGCGCGCGGATTATATTTCACGCTCGTCTTTTGAACACAGTTCAGAATTCAATGCAAGGTCCATCATTGATAGCCCACATTATGAAGCTAATTCTAAATAAACAATCCTAAAATATTTTAACAATATGTAACCGCGTAGTCAAAGACGCGAATTCGTGGCCGGCGTTATCGAGTCCTGACTTCGAAACCTAATGCCACTAAAGACCTGCCGTGTATTGGCCGATGTACCAATATTTCCTCTCACAACATCCAATCAAAACGCTCCATTCAAGAAGCCGAGGTTCTTCTCTGGTATTCAGCCCCCATTGGTTTTTCTTCCTGAAGCCATGCTTCCACCTAACCATCCAAGTTGTCAACACAATGCCACCTCTCAGTTCCAGATAGGGGATTGAGGGTTGCTAATGCAGTCAAGTTGCCCTGCGAAAACATCAAAGTCAAAGGGCTGATGCACGTTTTTTCTTTCGAGATTCAAAATCCTCCCGTTTGCGGGGTGTGGAAGTTTGGAGAGCTGGCTCCGGCTCAGGCTTCGATCTTTTCAACTGACCATGGTTCAGAATTACGAGGTCCGTCACCAAAAGCCCTCTAGTAGCTGAGCAGTGCGACGTTAATATTCACTCACTCACGCAAGGAAGTACAACTGAATTTTCAACTGTATAGCAGCAACATATATCTTAAATTTCAAGTGAAAACACTTATGGGTAAAATCGGTTGAACTTACAACTAACTTTCTAAGCAACCTGGGAAAGATTTTTTAAGTTACTGTTTTATTTGTTAAAGAAAAAATTAAGGTTTTAAAGTGTTTTTGAATTGAGTTCAAACATTGAAACAACTTTATGTTTGGTAGGGCTCGTGGCGAACACAAAAATTTTCCAAGGGGAGAGGGCTATCCAGTGTAGAAAGTATACCATTATCATGTCATACCCAATACGCCGTTAAACATTTTCTTTATTGTTTTGATTTTGTCGAGAACAAAAAACAGTGAAAAAATTATCTAATAATTAACTACTGTTAATTAATAAAATAAATTATTAAAAACGAATTGTTAATTAAAATTAACGTGCTATATACATAGAATTATAATCAATCGGGAAAAAAATCAAGGGCTAGGGTAGTGCAGATATTTATATTTTCCTGAGACATGCTGAGAAGAACTTTAAGATATTAAATACGTTAACCCGTTATTAACGTTATGAAAAATTTGCTTAATTTTAGAAATTTACAAGAGCTCTGAAATGAGAATTCTATTAGATAGAAAAATTGCATTCTCTTTTGATTTAGTTCGGAAAGGGTTTGTTTTGAGTCTAAGTAACCCTTATATAACTTATATCTCTCAATTTATTTTTATTTATTTATTTCTTGTGCAATAGTTCGTTTCAAAATCATTCTGCGCATCAGTTAAAAATTAATGCATCAATTCTCAGGGGTTGTATGTATATATAATTGCTAATATTTACTTTTATAATATTTTATACATGATTGTTTTTGGGCCTTGGAAATGAAGGATCCATTTTAATTGGGCTTGAGTTTTACTTGCAATGTGTCCAGTAATTGGTATTCAATTATTTCTAATGAATATATTCATAAGTAAGTTAAATTGCATTTTTAAGTAACATATACCTTTCTAAAACAGTCTAACTGCACGCACACACAGTTTGGCAAATTTCAACAATCAATTCCATTTGGGAAATCATTTTTGAAAATAAAAACTTTATTTTCGATAGGTAATAAAAAATATAATCAAAAATAAATTAAGAAATAAAACGCGTTAATAGCAGCTCATTTTTAAAAACTGGAAATTGAAAAGTAAAACTAGTTGTATATGAGAATATTTCAAGGGTTAAGCCCCAGCGCTTTATTGTCTTCTGAGGAATTATATTATTTTTTTAAAGTCTAGTCTGAACGAAAATATCATAATGGGATTGAACTCCATTCTGTAGCTGTAGAAATTTTAGTTCTTTTTCTTCAGTTGACCTACAGACAATGCTTCTCATATCGATTTTTATTTTTCACCTTTGCTGTCTTCATGTACTTCAAAGCATTTAAAAAACTATCTGAATACAGTAAAAATCGTGTAACACGAAACTGAAGGGTATTAAAAAACTTCGCGTTAAAAGACATCGCAAAAAAAAAAGGCCTTCATAAAAAAATTAAGTTTATTATAGTTTATTTCATTTTTACATAGATATGTATATATGCATGTATTTCATAAAAATCAATGAAACAAAAAACATTTACAAGAATTTAAAGAAATTTAATATCAATTTTTTTGAAAAACAAAATATTTATTGAGTTTTTGGCTAATAATCTGATATTTTCATTTCCTTATTTCTTAGCATCAAATTGTAAACAAATTATTCAATATCATCTATTAAGTCATTCCTCTCACAATAGGAATATGCGTCTAATATGCGCATTCTTTTCATGATCCTCATTTGGGGTGATGTGGGAACATCAGCTGATTTATTCATTTTATAATCATCGTCGGAATCTTCATCAATGATATTTTTAGAGCTTTGAACAAACTCCTAAATGTCTTTGTCTGCCATAATTGGGGCTGTACACACATTATCATCTGACATCTGATGCAGTGGTTCGCAATGTGGCCCCTACGGACCCCCAGGGGTCCTCAATATTGCTCAAGGGATCCGTGGAAAATTAAAATTGATTTGAGGGTCCTTGAACAATGTCAGGGATACACGCAGGATTTAATATAAAATAAGAAAATTTGATACATTTTTATTTTTATGGAAATTTAAATAAATAACAATAATTCACTTGGATATTCCCGACTGGGTGGTGAACCCTTTTGCGTGTGAACTAACACAGATGAATACATACTAACACAGGAGCATCTTATTGAAATATCCATTATAATGAGCGACTTAAACCAAAGTTTGAACCTTGATACCACAAATTCTGGTAACAAAAACAGGTTCCTTTTTTCATATCCTGCATTATGGGTTATCATGTAAAGTTGTGTACTACTTTCTACTTTCCTGTCTTCCAATTTGGTAGAATGCGTAGATTCAGTGCTGTAAAAAACTCAGCACACACACACAAAAAAAATAAAAAATAAAATAAAGATCCAACTAAAAAACCATTACTCGTGGGGATTTGTGGTTGCTACTCACAAACATTGAGACGGACATAAATGCATTCATAACATCTGATTAAGTTCATCTAAGTCATTAATTTTTATTTTATTTTAAACAAAAGTTACAATCTCAATAAATAATTTTTCTCAACAAAATGTTTATTTTAATTTGTAATTTTTTTATACTATGCATTTATGTAGTTTTTTCACTTGGGGTCCGTGAGCAAGTTTTGACTATAAAAAGAGGTCCAAGGTTTAAAAAAGTTTGGGAAACCACTGATCCAATTTAATTTCTCTTCCAATAATACAACAGGACAGTCCAATCCAGCTGGTGTTTTCCATATTTTAAATACATAGTAATTTGTCGAGATCTTTGTATTATTTCGTGTTAACCGATATTTCGTCTTAAGTGTTTTTGCGTTAAACTTATTCACTGAACTTTCAAAAAAAAAAGATCCTCCAATAATTTATAAATTATTCAATAAATTTTATTAGGGTATAATCGTTTCTGAATAACATATATATATTCCCATTAAAAAAATGTGGCTGCGATAACAAATAAACATAGTCAGTATTATCAAGTCATGAGTTGGACTACTGACGTCACTGAAAATGTAGCATGTAGTGGAATTGATGGATATTAAATCTGACGAAGCTCAGACTCCTCACGGTGGTGTGGTGAAGAGTTTGAGAAGTAAGGTGCCATCCTCGTAATGTCACCGAGGTTCACAATCCGAAGTTTATTAAAATCAAATCAAATCCTTAAAAAAATTCAAAATAATTTTAGTAATATGATTTTCTCCAAGAACATGTATTTTAATTTTTAAACTTATATTTAAAGTATTAATGCTTCTTTACAAGGACAACTATTTGTGTCTATTGATACTTCCATACATCCTAAAGGTGTACGTAATCAATATTTTAAAAAATGCTTAGAATGTGTATTTAGAAAATATTTTCAATGAAATATGTTCCCTTTTCGAAATTTTGATGAAAAATAGAAAATGCAGCGAAGCATATTAAGTTTACTGTATAAAAAAAAAGCCATGGAATCTATCAATTTCCCTTATCAAAAGTTTTTAAGCATATTGCTCATCGATGTTTTTTGAAGCTTTAAACACGGTGTCCCAGAATTATTGGACAAACTTTAAGGGAAGGTAGAGGAAATCACAAGGATTCAGATTTACATAGCAACACATAGTCGGACAGCCGGGAGTTCGAGTCACTCGTATTTTACCCTCACTATGCCAATTACCTCATAATGATCCGCAAATTGCTAAATCTGGCGGTCCGGTGCATCTCTCTGTGGGCATCTTTCGCGATACAATCTTTCTGCTGATCGCGCATTTCCTTCTGCCAATCCGTAAATCAGGTGCATATCTGCCAGTTCGGTATTCGCAAAACGTTCCATTCTGCTCTGCGGGCGATGATAGTTTAAATGACCTCGGTCATGCAGGCCTGTTTGCTCCAATGCTTTCGTGCCGTTTTCTAATAGATAATTGTGACCATGACCAAGTGGTCATGGTTACAAGCGTCGTGTTTGGGGATGTTCTAGTAAAACCGTATATGTAATTTTGATTCCACTAAAGGTTTTTCGGGAAGAATAAAGGGAAGTTGGGGGTGTCAAAGTCTTCATGTGATATGGTGTAGAAGTTATGGTTGGGAGATATAATTTCATGTGTCGCCTTTTCTTGATTATGCTTCAAAATAAGGAAATCAACAAACTCTAGCCGTAACACAATGAAAACTCAAATAAAACCAAATGTGTGCTATTTAGTACAATTGTGAAATAATAATAATTTTTAAATAAGTTGTTTAAATAAAATTATAAAAAGGTATCTTCTCATTATCGGATAAAAAATGAAATCAGAAAAAAGAAAGTATAGTTTAACAGAGAAGTTTGGGGAATATATATATATAAATTGTTGTACACTGTATTAGTAAGAAAAGAATCTTTGCGTCATATTAAACAAAATAATTATTTTATTAAATTACATAAGATTTATTTATAATTATTTTTTCATATATTGTTTTTAAATAAATAAAAAAAAGGTACTTTTCCGTTTCCAAATCTCGCCAAGCAGGCGTTTTGGTGACAACATACAATATACACATAAAAAAATGCTATAAATGTTGGTTCTCATTGGTTTTTCATATATTTTTGATGTATTAGGAAAAAGGCGTTACTGATTAAGAAAAGACCTTGACTTGTTTTGAAAATGTGATGGTAAAAGATTACCAGCGGGAATATTCCTTTGGGCGTCGGTCGTATCATTTTTGGAAATTTTATTGCTTGCGCTGGTGAAACAGAAAAGTACCAAAAAAATTACTGGAAAAATCACTTATGTATTAGTTCACCATCTGAGTTTTGCAATACTGATTAAGATTTGTGGACTTTGAATTTAAAAAAAATTGGAAACTTTTGACTTTTTATTCTAAGACTGGAAGTGGACTATTAAAGATAGATATCATTAAATTAATTCAGGGTAACATGTTGATGAAAACTTTATTTGTGTGTGTGAAAAGATATGTATACATTTTTACATCATACCATGTGCAGATTTTGAGATCCCGTTAGATTTAACATGCAATAACTTCTTGTTACTATATTTGAAAAGCAATAAAGGAAAGGAATTAAATAACGGCAGAATTGTTTTTCATAATTTTGCACAGCATAATATATTTTCTCTTAAATTTCCCCTGTGCAATAAGTGTTTATTTTTATTGTAACTCCAGAAATGAAAATAGATATTTTGTCAAAAGAGAAATTTACCCTGCTCACGTTAATTGATCCCTTAACACACACATTTATTTTTTGAAAAAAACTGGCAAAAAAATCATTTTTTTTTTTTTTACTTAAGAAAACACATCTTAGAACCTTGCATTTGGCAAAACATAAAAAAAATTACAAAATCAATCTTAATTTTGAACAGTCGAATATTGCATATTCTTGCAAGTAGATCGACTTTTTACAATCTTATTTTCGAATTGCTGTTTCAATATATATATATATATATATATATATATATATATATATATATATATATATATATATATATATATATATATATATATATATATACACACTCAGGAACATTGAAAAAAGCGACCCAAGAAGAAAGCTAAGTACAATCGCGAAACTTTGGAAATAAGTACAGCGTAATGTGATATGCAAATGATCCAAGTTTTGCTCCAATACGCATGCTCATACACGCCGAGGTGGCGCTACAATCAGGAAGAGGGTGCTATATAAGCCAGAGCAAATTCGAAGATTCATAAACGTGACGATTGCCCGCCGACTGTAGGAAGACTTTGGTAAGCGAAACATGCCAGGTAAACGTGCTAGAAGACATTTCTCACAGTGAAGCGAGTTTGAGAGAGGCCTGATCATCCGGATGAAAACTGCAGGCTGGTCGACGCGCCATGTTGCTGGCCAGGTGGATTGTTCGGAGTGTGCCGTTAGAAATTGTTGGGAACAGTGGACACGAGAAAGTACCCACGTGCGGAAAACCGGGTCTGCAGCGACCAGGAAGACCACGAGGAGTGAGGATCGAAGGATCGTGCAGCAAGCACTTGTAGACCCCACAGTGACTCGTTCAACTATACGAGCAGACGTAGGCGTAGCAATTGTTCCACAAACAATTTCCAGACACCTTGCAGAAGCAAATCATAAATCCAAGCGCCCTTTCCGTGCACCCCCTTTAACACCAGAACATCGGCAACTGCGTCTACAGTGGGGCCAAGCCAGATCAATGTGGAATGCACAGATTGGCAAAAGGTTGTGTTTAGTGATGAATCCCGGTTTGTTTTGGGGACAGATGATAACCGTGTACGGGTGTGGAGGCGCCCTGGTGAGCGGTACAATTCCCCCACATTGTTCTACGTCACACTGCCCGCACAGCTGGTGCAATGGTCTAGGAGGGACATAGCCTATGATAGCCGGTCCACTTTAATTGTGATGCGTGGAACCTTAACGGGCCAACGTTACGTTGATGATATTCTTCGACCCCATGTACGACCTTTCCTAAATGGTCTCCCAGGGGCAATTTTCCAGCAAGATAATGCTCGTCCGCATACAGCAAAAGTTGCTCAAGACTTCCTACGCCATTTTCAGACTCTTCCATTGCCGGCTCGCTGCTCCGATTTGTTCCCTGTAGAGCACTTTGGGATCAGATAAAACGGCAGATGCCATCGTGTCACTCTGTACATGATTTAGAGTTGGCTGTTCAAGATTTGTGGGCCCATCTGCCTCAAGACAACATAAGGTGTCTAATCAACTCAATGCCGAACCGTGTGGCGGCATGTATTGCAGCTGGAGGTGGTCCAATGCGCTATTGATGTTGCCCAGTATTTGTGTCGTTGCACACCCTGTATTCGTTTAATTATCTTGTTTTTGAGATCAAGTGAATCTCTCATCTGTGTCATTATGTGTATTAAATTTCATATCAATCCGATGCTTTCTTTTTGGGTCGCTATTTTCAATGTTCCTGAGTGTATATATATATCAGTAAAAATATTTATTTGTATTTTTTCAGCAGAAATAATAATAGTAGTATTTATTTTTAAAAGAATTATTCAAAAATTTCCTTCTGTGTGTATTTATCAGCAAGATACAGAGATACAACACATAATGCGACATTGCAATTATATATTACGCACGCGTATAAGGACTCTCCTTTTTCCTTCGTTATCCTTTTAACACAACATGCAGCGCAGTCTCTTGAGGGAGCTTCTTTTTTGATGTTGATGGAACAAAACTGGGAAAATGACATTCCATTCTGATCAACGCAATTTTTTTTTTATATTTGTATCATTGATATTTTTGTATGATTCTTTCTACAGATTTGCTTCTGAAATCTAAACTTTCTTTTCACCTCAATATTTTATACAAATATTTAATAAAAGTATTTGATATTTAAAGACTCTCTAAATCATAAAATAAAAGAAACAATGGCGAAATCATGACGATGGATCGCAGTCAGTATCACGAGTGCAAACGGCACTTACTTTTATCCGAGTGGGAAAATTACAGTAGCATAATATATAACCCAGCTCGAATTATATCAAGTGTGTACAATTTGGCCTGATTAGCTACTCGAATTAACTCGACCGCACACGTTAAGGGGTTTAATTTGTTTCTTTTTTATTCTCTTTTTTTAAGTGCAGATGCTCAAAATAAATTGCCGTTAATTACAAAGTTCATTAGTAGTAAGAAAATCACAGGGACACTTTTTCTAATGTCAATAAAAAAATCAATAATGATTTTACCATAAACTCTGTTCCTATTCTCTCTCTTCTAATTTTACTAAGAGCTTCAATTGTTTTAAATGGAAATTCTGAAAATGAGTAGGATAAAAAGGTTTAAAAATTGTAGGAATGCACTTGTTTTTCCTGTTCATAAATTTTATCTGCATAACTATTCATCGATATTTCTGGTGTAAAAGAACAATTCAAAAAATACATAAATGCACATACATACACGCACATACGTACACACATATATATACATACAATCATACATACATATACACATACTCATACATACATATACACATACTCATACATACATATACACATACTCATACATATATACACACATACTCATTCATACATATACACATACTCATGCATACATATACACATATACATACATATACACATTCTCATACATACACATACTCATATACACATACTCATACATATCTATACACTTACACGCATACATATATATACACTCATACATATATATACACTCATACATATGTATACACTCATACATATATACACACTCACACATACATATATATACCCACAATCATACATACATATTTAAATATATGTAATATAAAATAAAATGTGTGGTACACGAGAATTATTTCTACAGCTGGTTTCCTATACATCTGTAATTGGACTCGGAAAGATTTTTTTTTCTGTAATGCTCCTTTCAAAGCACAAGGCATGCGCAAAAGGCAAAACTCCGTTGCTCTGTTTTTAATCAATACATAAACAAATAATTCAAAGTCATAGAAGAAAGAAGGGAATCCATGCGAAACAATACATGTTGCAATTTATCTTTAGGTTCTTTTGTACGAGTATTTCATTGCATTTGACAATAGGAATAGATCGTTTAGAGTAGGATAGGAATCAAGACAACTCACTACCCCCCGAAATCCATATCAGAGAAATTTTTGTGATGATTTATGATATTTAATCAAAGGAGGGAGAGTCAGACACAACACATTTCGTTCTTCATACTTAATTAAACAGATTTTGCTGAGTTGGGGGAAGCTGCTGCTTGGATTATAATGGTGGAGAATCAGAGGAGAGGAGGATGTTAACGAGACTCTAAAGATTTTTTATCCACTTTCAGTAATGTAATTTATTGATATACTAGATATGGCGGTGAATTTAAAGTCTTCGTTTTGACTTTCTGTAATGTGGCGGTGTTTTATCAAACCAAGTTTGCAAAGTTCTTTTAAATATGTATAGTTTCTTTATTTATTTATTAACGTAAAATCCGGAGTGTAGCGCGCAACGGCGAATAACGCACCTATATTTTCAAGCTACACTTTAAAAAAAAATTGCGTATATTCACCCTATAAAATGCATTCCTTTTTTTACGAAGAAATCTGAAATGTACATATGCAATGCTTTTATGTTTTTAACTAATTTATTCGACGTATTATTCCAGGCTTTTGAAAAAATAGTACACTTCTGGAAATACAATCCTTTAAATTCATAAAATATTTAATTTCCTTTAAATAAACAGTATTTTGATACATGCAGAAGTCTAAAACTTTTTTTATGCTCATCTCTCTTTTATTTTAAAAGCTGTTTTTATACTTGGCGTATAATCTGCGCGCCCGTAAATTTCGATCTTATTTTTTGTGTTAAAAGTGCGCGTTATACGTCGGATTTTAAAGTACTTAATTTTAAATATGTTTAAATTACATCATAAATTGCTCATTTTTTTCATTATGAAAAGGAAATTCACGTATCGGGAAATCTAGCGTAGAACGCGCACTTTTAACACAAAAAATAAGATCGAAATTTACGGATGCGCGCCATACGCCAGATATAAAAATGGTAGCTTTAAAAAAAAGAGATGAGCATATAAGAAAAATTAACTTCTACGTAAATCGAAATACTGTTTATTTAAAAGAAATAACATCTTACGGACTTAAAGAGTTGTAGTTTTAGAAGTATACTATTTTTTCAAAAGCCTGAGCTAATACCTCGAATAAATGACTTAAAAACATAAAAGTATTGCGTACGTACGCGTGTTTCAGGTTTTTTCGCAAAAAGCGGGTTGCACGTTATATGTGTGTAGAGAATATACCTAACAATTAAAAAAAATGTGTCTTGAAAGTATAAGTGTGCATTATATATATACATATATATATACGCCGGATTTTACGGTACTTATATTTATACATTGGCATATACACATATAACCTAGAACGTGAAAATATATTAATGTAAATTACTGTAGCGGACACACACACAAATAGAATTGATGTGTGGGGTTGTTATTTTTAAATTCATCCATTTATTTTTTTTAAGGTGAAAAAATACTTGAATTAGTAGAGGTGGCATTTTTGTTTATAATAAATCATAATATTAATACAATATCTGGGAAAAAAATATTGGATAATAAAATGTAAATGTGAAAAATTGTCTAAAAGATAGAAATTATCCCAATTTAATTAATATGCACAAACTGAAATGATTATGATCATTAGATGCTAATGCTTGTACTGTATGAGGTATTCAAGGGGGAAGTGACTGGGGTAGCCAAGTTGGCATGGTCACGAACTCGGGGCCGAAATTGTACCTATCGAGCCGTGAGCTTGACTAAAAAATCGCCGTAAAGAGGGACTGATGCACGTTAAATTTGTCGTGACTCAAAGTCTCCACGTAGTTTGAAGCGAAAGTTTGGAGAGGGAGGTGCCAGTTAAGGTTTCGTTCTCATCACTTGACCTTGGCTCAAATTAGGTAGTCCATCGCCAATAGCTCTGTTGTTGATTCGAATTGTGAAGCTACCAAACACTCAATTAATCAAAAAATAAAAATGCGCTTTATTAAACATTAACATAGCATATGTAATATAATTGAATTCCGTAACTAACTCTCTGTAGTAAAACAAATTATAATAGCTATGTCGTTACTATTAAAGCCTAAGATCTCTAAAACCAGGAAGGTGAAAAAGAAGTATTTAGCGAACGTAGTCGTAGTACAAAATATATAACGTATTTATTAAAAATTTCTTCAGTTTATAAAAATTAATATTTTAGTCAAATTATACTTTATTCTCACACATGAAGAAGAGTGTGAAGAGAAAGAAGGATGAAAAGACTTGGTAACGCTTAGAAAACGAATGTTTGTTAAATCCCCAGATGCTTCCATTTTTCAATTTTTACTTTTTATATACTCTTTAATTTTCATTGGAAAATTATTCCGACTGATCTCTTTTTATTTAAATGTTCCTCTACTATTTTTATTCTTGATAGTATATTTTTAATAGCTTTTAAAAAAGCTGTTTTCTGTTTTATTTTCAACTACTTTTTCGTGATCCTAGCTGCATTCCCATTGGTCGGTTTAGCCCCACCCACCCAAGATCGAAATTTTAACTTCATTTTCGGTGCTTTGTGCCGACTTTGAAGCTTCTTTTCTCAATTTTAATGCATTTTAATATTTTAAACTTTTATTTTCCCATAATCCCCAGTATTTTTATTTTTTATTTAAAGTCTTTAATCTTAACAAAGGGCAACAGTCAATAATGTACAATCACTCAAATACCTACTGATATGAGGTTGTAGCTCGAAAGAGCTGGGTACTCAGGTCATCCACCCAACGATGAATGTTTGTTGAATATAACAAATAAAACAAGTAATATATATTAAAAAAAATTAGGTCAATTCCTACTTAGGTCAACAAAGGAAAATTTTATTTTAAGTACTTTTTATTAAATAATTACAATTAATATAAATATGTACATACATAGATTACAGAATCATAACATTAAGTGACAAAATAGAAAGCGATTTTCCTTGCAATTTTCCATTTTCTTTTCTATGCAGGGTGTTGGACTATTATTTTTGTTTTTTACTATTTATTTATTAATTAAATTTAATTATTCCAATAAAATAATATAGTAAAAAGAAATCACATTCTCAGAAATTAGGCCATCCTAGATGGGATTCGAATCCACGACTTTTGGATTAGAAGTCCAACACGCTATCTATTGCGCTACAGGAATACAACAAGCGATTTTCCTTTTTATATATGGTGTTGGACTATTATTTTTGTTTGTTACTATTTATTCATTTTTTATTTAATTAATGAATTAATATTTGAAAAAACTGTATTAACATCAAGTATCATTCACTACAAGTTTAAAAAAATGTATTTGAACTTGAGTGGATGAATAAAAAGTATTTTATTAACGATTGAAAATTTGAACAAGATATATATGTATACAGTGAGTCCCAAAATTGAGTATACACCAACACACCCTATATACTAAATACTTTCTTAACCGGCTAAATTATTCATTAAGAAAATCGTGTTTTTTAACTATTTAAACTTGTTCTTACCCCCTTCATCTATGTGAAGTAAAAATTACGCAATATGGCTTATTTTTATACAAAAATAAAAAATAATAACAAAATTGGAAGAAAAACACCACCACACACAAAATTAAGTATACACTTTTATTCATTTTGTTACAGGAAGTAAATTAATATTTATTTGCAAAACCTTTTGCCTTGATCACAGCTTGTAATTTTTTAGGCATGGATTCCACTAGTTTTTTGGTGGTTTCCACTGTGATTTTGGTCCACTCTTCTTTTAAGACATTCTTTAAGTCCTCTTTACTCGTTATGGCGTGCTCATGGACGGATTTCTCCAACTGAGACCATACATTTTCGATGACATTTAAGTCTGGTGATTGGGGTGGAGTATGTAGTTCTTTCTTGCAATGGTACCATAAATACAACTTGACAATCTTCGCCATATGTTTCGGGTCATTGTCCTGCTGAAAGATGATATTTGATCCAAGTCCTACATTAACGTTACTTTTTTGCAAGTTATTCTTTAAAATTTCCAAATATACCATTTTATCCATAATGCCATCAATGAACACAAGTTCTCCGATTCCTCCTGCAGACATACACCCCCAAACAAGGACGGATCCACCTCCATAATTAACCGTCTTTTTATGGTGTTTTTAGAATCCAGTTCTTTCCCAACTTGTCTTCACACTTTATACTATCCATCGCTCCTGTAAAAATTAAATTTGCTTTCATCAAAGAAAATAACAGTGTTCCAAAATGATTCCGGCTTTGAAATGTGTTCCTTTGCAAAAGATAGTCTTTTTTTTTTTCTATTGACGCAATTAATGAATGGCTTTCGTACTGGAGTACGACCATGAAATCCTGCATTATGAAGAACACGTCTGCCAGTTTCTGCTGAATTTTTTTTCCCAATTTCTGATGATATCGATGATGCAAGTTTCGGGCCGCTTAACAGTGGATTTTCTTTACTAAGCGTATAATATTCTTCTTTGCAGTAGCACTCAAAATTTCTTTGCACCCTCTTCCTGGAATATTGGCCACACATCCAGTTCTACGATATTTTTGTAGTATTTTTTGGATACAACCATGGCTTTTCCCAACCAATGAAGCAATTTCTCGAAGAGATTTGCCGTCTTTCGACCACTTGATAACCAAAGCCCGTTCATTTTCAGACGTTTCTCGCCTAGAGTTCATCTCAAGGGTTTTTACATGTGAAAAAAAAAGTAAATTAGAAAACGACTGTTATTACGTTTGTACTCTTTGAGTTCAACATTATAAATGGTTTGAAGAAAAATCTCAATAATAAAAGTGGTGTTTAACTTTTAAATTCTTTTGGTGTATACTCAATTTTGCGACTCCAAATGTCAGTTTTATTACGAAAAATATACATAATTAAAACATATTATTTGGATTTAATATTTATTTTCTGATCAATGCACTTCTTAAAGTCAATTTTAATGTTCCTATAAGTATTAGGTTTTAATGGTAAGTTTGCATTTATTTTTTACAGCTTTAAAAAAAATAGTAAATGGTGTAAACTCAATTTTGGGACCCACTGTATATATATATTGGGAGAGTGTGAACTAATAGTAGAAATTGAATAATTTATATCCTGGAAAATACAGGCATCATTGGAAACATAGCTTCAAATTTTATTTTAATCAACTCTCATTTATTCTTAATTAGTGTTCAAATACATTCTTATAGGAAATACAGAAGCGGGATTTTCTTTGCGTGTATTATGAAAGGAAACTTCGGGGTCATTCATGGAAGCAGATAATATTTAACAACAAAAAATACAACAACCATTAAAAGAAAAAATTAATAAGCCCTATTAAAAGGAAAATGTGCTAAGAAAAAGAATCTGTAATCCCAGATGATTCAATGAACTTCTTATCATTTTTTCTTCATTACATCTAATTTGTCTTGCGTATTCGGAAGACAATGAACTTGAAAAAACATGAAAATAGCAATAAAAAAGCTCGATAGCTTGCCATAAGGATTATGTGTGTTTCTTTATTTCACGTTTTTCCCTTTTCTCTATGCGACTTTTGCTTTTTATTTTACTTAAAATTAAAACTTCTAAGTTGTTGAACTCATTGATTCCTGCATCGATTTATATTTATGTAGACACATAACGATGCTTCATGAACACAAAAAGGAAAACTCTTTAAAAAAGACACATAAATTTTCAGTTTTTATTTATTATCGTAAATGACTTAATTAATATCGTTCTTAATTACGAAAATGGTTTGTCTATAGTTTTATATCATGCCCTTTTAAAGTCCTTAAGCAACATATAAGTACAGAAAATTGTGCAAACGCTTTATCTATTTAATTTTAAGAATTCATCCACTCGCAGTATTTTAAATTTAATTCTGTCTCTACAATATCAATGGTCGCGGAAACTTAGTAGTTACGGTCACGAGCACATGACCAGCGGGTCGTGATTTGATTGATTTATGATTAACGTCGCACTGTTTAGCTACACGAGGGCTTTTGGCGACAGACCACGTAATTTTGAACCATGGTCAAGTGACGTGGACTCCAGCGGGTCGTGAGTTTGAGCCCTACTGCACTGAAGACCCGCCATGTAGAGGGACTGATGCACGTTAAGTCTGTGGTGGCTCTCTCTGGTTTGCGTGGTGTGGTAGTTTGGAAAGGCCTTGTTGTTTGGACGACGTTAAGATGTCGTCATCGTTCACTCGACCTTGGTTCAAACTGTGATTTCTGCCACCAATAACCTCGTGTTGCTTTATAGCGAGACATTAATAAACACTCCCTCACTATATACAGGGTGAGTGCAGATGATGGATCCGATTTTAAGAAATCATATTATCGAAACTACTGCGCATATTACAATAACTAATACACGATTGTAAAGAGAAATATACCAAGTTTTTTTCTGTTACTAATGTTTGGTGTGTGACCCTCTTGTTACGCCACGTACGTCCAATCTGTAATCCAGTTCGTTCCATACATTTTGTAGCATCCCTATATCAATGGTTCGTAATGCTGCACAAATGCTTACTTGTCCTCCTCTGTTATTTGTTGTGTCAATAACAAATGATACGGCTTGAAATGTAATTTCTTTCGTCAAATTTTCCATGCCGTTTTCTTGGACATTCCAAGTTCACAGGCGGCAACACTCGCAGGCTACCGTGCAATTGGAACAAAATTCTGCCTCACCCTCACCACTGTTTCTTCCGAGATGCTTGGCTGTCCGCTGCTTTTCCTTCTAAATAAGCAACATGTTTCTTAAATTGATGATAGCATGGCAGAATGCTCTTATTGGTCGGTGCTTCTTTTCGGTAGCGATTTTGAAATGCACGTTGCACCGAAATAACTGAAAAAACCCATGCATACTCTAATACGCAAAAACTCATCTTTGTCATTGTCGCCATTTTTGGATTTCAATTACAGTGATCTTGAATGTGCTGTTGATTCTTGGTGGAAAAAAAACTTGGTATATTTCTCTTTACATTCATGCATCACTTATTGAAATATATGCAGTAGTTTCAAAAATATATATTTTTAAAATCAGTTCCATCATTTGTACTCTCCCTGTATAATATCTGATTTTCAGAACTCTGAATAAGAGCAGATGTTTTTGAAGATTGCTAGATCTTCAATTTAGTTAATGGCGGGAATTTTTTACATGTCTTCTTCGTGGTCTTTTAATCAAATCAAGATTCACTCAAGAAATATTCACTTTGAACTCATAAACATCCAATGATTCACTCGAATAACGCAGTCATTAGATTTTTCAAAAGCCATTTACTCTCAATAATCTCTAAAATGGCTGGACACGAGATTCACGGATTTAATAAAATTAGAGTCTGATATATAACAGACATTTTTCTTCGTTCACGAAAATGTATTCTTATAAGCTGTTCCTTCGAGAGTTAATGACATAACGCGAGCAGGGCAAACAAAATCAAGGATTTTGTTATTTTTTTACCGTGAAAAGATAAGAAAAAAAGCAGAGAGAAATCATTTCAAGAAAGTAGGAGGGAGCACAAAGCAATGGAAGAGCAATTACCTCGGTCAATTTTGAGCCTCAAATATCCTTCATCAGCAATTCGTTGAATTTGAACAAGGACAATTTTTTGGTGGATATTCTTTTAGTTTGTTTATTGACCACCAAGGTCATTTTATGTGTGAAAGAATATTTTTTCTACTTATAAAACCATTTCTTTTTTTTCTCGTGGCTTACTTCAGAGCTCGATTCGAAAATGTAATATCTTAAAATGTACGGTAAAATTTTGAAAGCAGAAAGAGTTGAAGGAAATGTTTTCTTTTTTTAAGAAACATGCCAGAAATTGCTTTAAAGATTTCATGCAGCATTAACATCAAAATCAAAGAAAAGAACTTATTTTATGAATGTTACTTTTCTATATGTTGCATAATTTTTTTCATTCAAGCGCGAATGCAGCTCGAAAAAATATAATTAAAATTTATTTTGTATTCACCAACAATTTTAAGTAAGTAAATATTTGTAAGTTTTTTAAAAATAAATATTTGTATGAAAAGGAAGCAAAAATATCATCGCTTGGAGAAAGAATAATGACACATCTTAATTTACATAACTGTGAAATCTTTTTTGAGCGATTAAATTCCTAAGCGATTTAAAAAAAGATGAATATAAAAGAATATAATTCCTTTATAATGCTGCAAGCAAAAATTTTAAGTGCTTCTTTTACTTATTTAACAGCTTATATAGTTCAACATGTATTCATCTCTAATCTTTTTACCAAAGTAATTCCTTCTTTATCGAGCTTTTGGGAGTTAATATTTTAAATTTTAGAACATAATAAAATAAATTCGATAACTTGATGAAATCGACAGCAAAAGTTAATACCTGAATTGATGCATAATTTTCACGCTCTTGAAACCGTATAAAGAAAATTTGAAAAAAGAATGAAGCTCTAAAGATTGTAATCGAACTAAAATATGTAACCCATAAGCAAACTTAATGTTTTTACATTATCTCATTTATTGTAATGAAGTAATATTTTTTTAAACGCATTAAAAAGAGAGATTTTTTTTTAAAAAATCTATTTATAAAACATTTATTTGAACTGTTCCCATTTTAAAACCGTCAAAGCACTTGCTTTTAAAATCAAAAGCTCATATTTATAGTTTTGTTATACCGAATTTTTCTTTGAGTCTCCGTCACTTATGTATTTGATATCAATTATTCATTTTATAACAATTTAATGATAAAGCTTGTTAGTAACCAGTAAAATATATTAATTAAAATTAATTTTTAAAGAAACTATGAGATTATTGAATTAAGCATTCTATGAATCCACGCATTTGTCAGCTAGTGTTATAAAAGTACATGAAACAAATGCATATACAGAGTTTTGACATAAATTATTCACTTAATTTAAATATACGAAGTCAATCTGAAACATTTTTTTAATGGTAAATAAAGATGTCATTTTAATAGCATACAGTGATTCATTCTTTAAATCATATTCTAAACTATTAAATGAAATTAAAACTAAAATTATTAAACTAAATTACATTCCAGCTGTTGCGGTACTTGAATATACATCACTAGCATTCATATTAGAAAGTGTGTTCATTTTCACAAGGATTTTGAGACCACACCCAACGCAATGTTATTTCAAGGGATTCTATCGATGTGTAATATATTTAGTAGAGCAACCGGAAATTAAAAACACGAGTACTTTTTCAGTTTCCGATAAGACTGTCAAATCTGATCAATAAAATGGCACCATTTCCGATTGAAATTTCATGACTTAGTTTTTTTTAACTCGGCAGTTAAATGTATAGGAATAGTAAAGTCAACCTTTGTATTTTTACTTCCTATAAGGTAGGAGTCTTCAACCCGTGGCCCACTGAAGGCATTTCAGTGCTCCCTCATTTGAATTTGAAGTAATTTCAAAAAAAGTTGCCTTGTCTGTTTTTGTCGTAAAAACGCCATTTTTCTGTTATTCTTGTTCTTTAAAACATTTCTGTGAAGTGTTTGATATCCATTTGAAATAAAAATTTTCTGACGAATTTTTCAAAAATTTAAGTGTATCTTAAGGTATGCAACTACGTTCAGAAAAAGCAAAAAAAAAAAAAGCACATAAATAGATAATTGTCATGATATTTAGTGTCACTTAGATTATAATACATATATAAAATTGTTTTAAGGACATTTTGACTAAAAAAATTATTTAAGTACAATATTCAAGCAAAAAATTAACTTAGAATAATCTTTTTTCAAAAATGTTCTCCTTTTATGAAAAATGCTTCTAAAGGGTGTTTTTTTTAGAGGTATATAACTTTAAATTGCAATAAAACAACGATGTATTATTCGATTGACATGAATTTTTTTTATTCGAAAGATAATCTTGTGGCATTACATTTTAAATATGATTTCTGGCATAGGACTGCCACGGCTGGCTCGGATGTAGTCAATCTGGACGTCAATTTTCGATGACTTTTTCCAACATTTGTGGCCGTATATCGGCAATAACACGGCGAATGTTGCCTTCAAATGGTCAAGCGTTCGTGGCTTATCCGCATAGACCAATGACTTTACATAGCCCCACAAAAAAAGTCTAGCGATGTTAAATCACAAGATCTTGGAGGCCAATTCACAGGTCCAAAACGTGAAATTAGGCGGTCACCAAACGTGTCTTTCAATAAATCGATTGTGGCACGAGCTGTGTGACATGTTGCGCCGTCTTGTTGGAACCACAGCTCCTGGACATCATGATTGTTCAATTCAGGAATGAAAAAGTTAGTAATCATGGCTCTATACCGATCACCATTGACTGTAACGTTGTGGCCTTCATCGTTTTTGAAGAAGGATTCCACCAGCCCATAAAGCGCACCAAACAGTCAGTTTTCTGGGTGTAACGGTGTTTCGACATACACTTGTGGATTAGCTTCACTCCAAATGCGGCAGTTTTGTTTGTTGACGTAGCCATTCAACCAGAAATGCGCTTCATCGCTAAACGAAATTCGCTTATGAAAATCGACCATTATTTTCGAAATAAAATTGCACAATTTGAAAGCGTTGTTCAGGCGTGAATCTATTCATGATGAATTGCCAAATCAAACTGAGAATAAATCACTTGACAGCTGTTAAATCGGTAGCCATCTTGGAAAGTAATGCCAACTTATACTTCTATACCTGGAAAAAACACACTCTGTATTATAATAATATTTTACCTGTATATAGCTCAGACCTCTTTACAGAGACTCAACTATGATTTTTGAAAAATTCATATTATTTTTAAAATTACAACCAAGTGAAATAATTATCGGCGTTTTTTTTCTTAAAATTTCTCTCCTCTGTTGTTGTAAAACATGGATAAACCCACTTCTAAGCTATATATTTCAAAAATTCTAGTTGAGCCTCTGTATAGAGGTCTGAGCTATATACAGGCAAAATATTATTATAATAGAAGCATTTTCCACAAAAAAGGAGAATATTTTGGTTATTCTATGTTCTTTTTTTTTGTCAAAATATCGCACTTAAATAATTTTTATTGTAATACTATTCTTAAAACAATTTTATATACATTTTCTAATCTAATTGACACTACATATCATAAATATTATCCATTTATACGCTTTTGCAAAATCACGGTTCCCAACGTAGTCGGATACCTTAAGCAATTTTAAATATAAAAAAGAATCTGACTATTTAAAAAAAAATCTCAGATATTTTTCATTAAACAAGTGGAGTTGTGTCTTTAACAGGTTTGAAATTTTTAATTCGAGTTCCCTTTAGTATATATATATATATATATATATATATATATATATATATATATATATATATATATATATATATATATATATATACAAATCTTTAAACGCCATCCTTTCTTTTAGAATCAGTTGCAGTCTTGTAAAACAAACCTACCCTTTTTTATATAAATCTCCTGACTACAGTATTTTTTTGACAGTCATGTGGTCCACGGATCACTGTGAATTTATTAAAGTAGCCCGAAGATCAATGTAAGTTTAGTAATTTGGCCCAAGATCAATGTAAATTTATCAATTTAGTCCTCTAGCGTAAACGGTTGAAGACCCCTATTTAAAGGGAATAATGTTTACTCTTACACACTGAACATCCCTAGATGTAGCTCTAGTGTAGGGATGGCGATTCTTTCCGAAAAGATCGATTTTTAAATCGATTCAAATCGTAACCTGATGAATCGATTCAGAAAAAAATCGAGGTCTAAAAGATTGATTTCTAAAAAATCGATTTTTTTTCAAGTCTGCATTTACAATGTAAATATAAAACCATTTTATGAAAAACAAGAAAAATACCATAATAAGCGATTACTTATAAAATCAGGGGATTTTTTTAGTTCAGGGAAATCGACAATTACAATTATTTTTATTACCATATCAAAGTATCAGGTATAAAAAAAGATATTTATTTCCTAAGTGTATTTGTTGCATTAAAAAGTTTGAAAAATAGATTATAAAGATTAGATTTCCAAGATTAATAGATTATAATTCCCAATGCTTAATATCTAAACTTTTTAAAACAGTCTCTCAAGTCTACTGGGATCCAAGGGGTTCCGCTCATCACTTGCGATGTTGCCGGCAATCGAAAAAAGGCGCTTACAAGGAACAGTTAATCCCACGATACTCATGGCTATTGAATGAACGTGATGCTAAACATTTTTTTGTTCTTGCCAGTAAAGTACAGGATCATACTTCAGGTGTACAGCTGCCTGCGATAAATAGTTTATTGTTTTTACCAACTTTATGGTTTTTACCAAAACGGGAAAAAATCGAATGCCAATTTTCTAGGATGAAATATCGATTTACTGAATCGATTCAGTGCTACATATCGATTTAAAAAATCGATTTTTTTGGTTCGAGAAATTGATTTTTCGATTAATTGATCTCAGATCGCCATCCCTACTCTAGTGCTACTATCGATTAGAGATGTGTTGTACAACAAAGAAAAATTGAATAGGATCATGTTAAATAGGATCTACTGCAGTGACCGGCAAACCGTCGATCGTGAGCCATAGGTATCTTGCGGGGACATTTTCGGTTGATCACGTAGTAGAATTGAAACTTATTGATTTTCAAAATTATTTGTTTGTAAAATCGCTTTATACAAGCTCTCAAAATATTTTGCCTCTTGTTCCTTAAGAAAAATACCCAGTATTGGTTCAGGTTTGTCTCAAAGTGAAGGTAATTTTTTCAGCTTTACTCATCTTTGTGAAATTTCTTCTTCCAGTATGAAATTTATTTAAAATAAGTAGAGAAACAGACTCACACAGATGAACACTTGGACAACTATATTCGAATGTGGCAGCCACTACCTGCTCTCCGGATATGAAAAAAACTTGTTCATGAAAAGAGTTCCATACTTCTCATCAAAGTTATTTGTTACTAACTACTCTTCAATTTCGTTCTTATGTGGAGTTCAATTCCAGATTCTTTTTGTTATAAACAGCTTAATTAAAATTGATTTTATATGCACTAGAAATGTAAGTTTACATAGAAAATAAACAAATGTATAACATTTTTAAAGAAAGTTGGTAACTATTTTTTTTTCGATTGTTAGTATTCAGTATGATTTAAAAACGTTTCAGTAGCTCAAAAGCTTCTTAAGTTTGAAAACCACTGATCTATTGAATAATTAATTTCGAACGAAAACGTTAAAAGCCGATGTGGATTTTGTGCTTTGCAAATTTAATCTTTTGCTTAAAACTCACGCAAGATACCGTATATATTTATAACGATCTTCTTGTTCTTTGAATTGAACTATCCTTCTGAATTTGAAACAGAATGTGTTGCACCGATTTGTGATTTAATCTGTTTTTTTGTTGGTAAACAAGCTGTATACGTTTTCAGACATTTTATCGCTTATATATTTTCGTTCTTCCTTAAGTGTAACAATATATTACATATTGTGATAGGGAAAATGCTGGTAACATAAAACCTTTGTTAAAACTAGATATTTTATAAACAAATCTCTTACCCAATCTATGTATATTTATACATTTAAAGTTGAAGAAACACTGCCTCTTATATCTAATTTTAAAGTCGAAAGTTATCACAGATGTCAATTCAAAGAGTTTTTTGTATGATCTTGTGTATGAGGCTTTTGTTTTAATTAACATTATCGTTGTGTGTGTGTGTGTGTGTATTTCATTCTTCCCTTCCAGAAGATTTCTTTGTATAGGAGATGGGCATTAGTTTAGTCCATAAAACACTTGACTGATTATCGCATCTGACTTTTTGTTTTAAATCATACAGATTTTTAAAAGTTCTTCATCCTATCTTATTTGATATAACATATCGTAAATTCCTTTTACTACATTAACCTGTATTACCACTTTTTTTCAGTTACATCAGAAAAGATTCTTCTAGCACACGTTCATTCCTTCAGTTATTTGTATCAAAACATTACTTTCACACTTTTTACGTATGTAGAACATCCAAAATTTTATTTGCTTTCAGAATATTATATTACTCTTGGCTAGTCGTGAAAATTCACAATAGTCTCGTATAATAAGAGACCTTGAACTCATAAAACAAGAAAGTATAACAAAAATACATGTAGGCTAAATAATGCTCACATGTTGTATCGCGAAACACTGACCTGTATCTAAAATTTTATTGCCATACAGATATAAAGGACTCAAAGTTGTTATGAATAGTACAATATTGATGTTCTGTTAATATATCTAATATAAATAAGTTTGATGGACATAAAAATTGAAAATATTTTATCAGGGGTATTAATTTGTTTATTTAAACAGAGAAGCCTTATTGAACGTATTAAAATTAGCTTATTAATATATTTTTCTGTTTAAAAGAGGTACTATAACTGACCATAAGAAAAAAAAATCTTTTTAAAAATGCACACACACACACACACAGAGATATTTCTAGCAATGTCATCTGAATTAAAAAAAATACCTGTATTGATACGAGAGAGAAAACATGTAAAAGAAATTAAAATTCATTAATTGTTAAAATGAATCCCATTTTGGAAAGTAGATAAATTTTTGAAAAGAGCTTAAGATAATTTCGGACGATCGTAAAACTAATCCGCGCAATTATTTTTCTAATGATTTTTTTCGGAATATAATGCACCGTCTTATAACATAATTACAATGTATTACTTCAGTAATGAATTTATATCCCTTGCTCTCTTATTTTTGCCTAATACGAAAGCATTTGGAAGGTAGTAATACATTTTATTTCCATTTATTTTTCAAAAAATTATTCTCATAAAAATATTTCTCACAACTCAATTTAACAGCTTAGGTTAAAGAAATTTTAAAATATTATGTGAGGGAATTTCAAAGCATTATTACACATACATTATATACAGTGGCGTACAAGGGGGGCGGTCCTAGGGGTCTGCCCCCCCCAAAGCCCTGATTTTCCCGATTGATTATAATTCTAAGTATATAGTACGTTAAATTTAATTAAGTATTTGTTATTAATGATTAATTTTATTAATTAATGCTAATTATTTATTCAATAATTAGTTTTTTACTGTTTATTGTTCTCGAAAATCAACAAAATCAAAGGGAGCATGATACTAGACACTCCCCCCCCTTGAAAAATTTCTGTGTGCGATACCGTTTATACATATATATTTAATAATAATATCAGTTTGTGTTAATATTTCTTAAATTAACGGATACATATCATTATTTATAGATATAAAGATTATTTTTTAAGTTTTATTCATGTGCGTGTAGATTTATATTCTGAAATACATTTAGACTTCCATATTACGAGCCTCTATTTTGCGAACTATTTCCTGGAACCAAGAACCTTTCATGATTTTCTTCGTAAAATAACCCATAAATAGCGAAGTGCATTTTCTATTTAACGCATTTTTTCTCTTTTGATCCGACTTTTTTTCTCCCTATGTTAAAAATATTTCTGGACCTTCGTATGAAGAAATGATAAAATTACTTGAAACAATTTGTGTGACGCGGATTACAGTGTAGAGAAACTACGCCTGAACGGTATTGGGTGCGTTGAAAAGATGCGAGGCGCGATATGGGAAAAAAAAACTATTTTCAAAGGAAATTATGAGACTTTTACCAGTAATTAAATTTAAGGACGCATGCAATACACATGCTTAAAATTACTCGTTATTAAAAAAATTGCTTAAAACTGCTTGTAGGTCTAAAACTAGAAAAAGTCATCAAAATTCATCAATTTTGATTTAAAGTAATTTTTTTAAAGTTGAAAATACACTGCATTTATGGACAATGTTTTTTCCCCAAGTTTTCCTTGCAAATTTCTTTTTATTGGATAAGAAATATATATTAAATAGGTATTAATTTACAAAAAAATGCGTGAGAATATAATTACTTTAATAATAATAATAGTTTTTATGAATTTAAAATCTGTTTTAAGTGGTTTATAAAGTATATTTAAAGATGAATCTGAATTTAACGAATTTTCCATGTAACGAATTTTTTTCGGGATTTAGCGACTTCGTTAAATAGAGGTCCGACTGCGTTAACTTTTGGATTTTTTTCAACTGGAACACACACATAACAAATAGGAATAATACAAATCAGATACCAATATCTAAGAACTGTAATTTATAAGGCTTCTTTTATGGTGTGGGGAGGGAGGATATAAGAACCACAAGTTGATGTTTTTGCGTGCAATCGAACGCAATAGAGCTGAGAGGCTCTTTGTTAAAAGAAATCAGACGAATCCTTATTCTTTTCTTGAATGTCGAGAGCAAAACTTTCTCATTTATAATCCTCTTTTCTAAATATAATAACCAAAACTGGATATCACTTGCGTCAGCACTTTTAGCTCTGGAAGTGACTGGAGCTTTGGTTCCTGTTAGTCTGAAGTTAATTGGATCAGATAAGATTCGTGAACTGAGATAAGAAGAAAGTTTATGCTTGAAAGTTTGAAAAATACGTCTCGGTTGTTCCATATCATAAAAAAATGCGAAAAAAATATTTTTATAACTAAATTTAAGCATTGTATTTCGGGGGCAATAAATATATATTACAACCTATTTCTTAGTCTATTTTTTTTATTTAAAAAATGAAGCACATTAAAAATCATTTAATGACATTCTTATGCTAAACACTGACCCAAGCAAATGTAAAATCAACTTTTAAAAGTGATGACCTCTAAGCTAGTTTTTTTTATTTGGAAAAATGTTTCAAACTCTGGCGATGATAATCACATCGCTTTTAAAAACGTTATGCACAATTAAAGCAGTGTTCTTCCTCTACTTGTTTATTTTATGAAAAGTTGCGAATAATAACATTGAAAACTATAATAAGTAGTTTATCTTTTAGTTTTCTCAAATGCACAAGAAGTTTCCACACCTAAATTATTATAGACCACTTAAACGAGTTGTTTAATTAAGTTTTGAATGAAATGCTCAGTCCTATATCTTTTTGTGTCATTTAAATTTTATGAGAAATCCAAAAAAAAAAAAGACTAGTTAATCTGTTTTAGAAATAAAATAAAGAATTTTAAAAATAATTTTTTATTTTAACCAGACATGATCTCGTAAAATACCGCTTTTCTGAGGCGTTGTAAAAGGCGCCTTCAATAAATAATTTAGAGTTAACAACTATATAATTAACAAAACTATGTCAGATTACGTTAAGATATCTATCAACTTCTGTTTTGAGGAATTTAAACTAAGTTGTACTATGATTCACAAATTAGGCATGGAAGAATATTCAACGGATTTTCGGCTTAGTTTAAAAATGTCTTGTAATTTTTAAATTTATAATAACATAAATAATCAGACGGCCTTAATATCAGACGAAATTTTAATAACATAAATAATCAGACGGCCTCCGACTACTTGCGACAACTTTTTTTTTTTTGAAAAAATGGAGATTGGGATTTTTTGTGATTTTTAGATGTATTTAGTATATTTTAAGAAAAAATTCTAAAATTGAAAACAAAATTTTTTTTATTACTATTAAAATGTGAAAAAATTGGTAAAAATGTACAAAAAATTACACAAACGGAGCCCGCTCTATACAAAAATTTTATGAACAAATTCTCAATTTTTCAATTTTGATGTGTTACTTTGTTATTAATGTTTGAAATGACCTTCAGAATAAGAGATATTTTAATTTTTACAAAGACTAGAGCACTTTATCTTTGTGACTACAGAAAATTACTTAAAAAAAAACAGTGATTATATTCACATAAAGGACTGTAAATTTTGAAATAAAATAGTGATTGATAAATCTGAAAATTAAAACACTTTTACTGTTATACAGAATATGCACAAAAAAATTCAGCAAATTATTTTTAAAACTTTTTGAGCAATCAATGTCCCCGTTTGAGTTTTTCGGAAAAAACACATTTCGAGTAAAACGCATTTTAAAGTTTGACATCTTGTGTAAAGTTATGGCATCTGTTTTTACTAAAACATTTATAGTTTTTGCTCTAGTGATTGGAAAATAAAAAACTTAGTATTTTTATAAAGCTAATAAAATGGCCTATAAAATAGAACCATAAAAAAATTTGTCAATTTTTGAAAAAATTCATGATTTTAGGGTAGTCGAATACCTTAAGAATACATCTATATTTTCACATACAGTGGTATGAGCTATAAGAATGAAATTTATTCTATATTTTCTCTATTTTCAATTTTTTACTTTGAAATCCTACTTAAATTACTTTTTGAAGTGAAACTTTTTGGGCTCGAGAGTGAATGGGAAAATTGCCCAGTTTTGCGTAACAGTGAAAAAGCGAACGGAAGTAATCTCCCCCCCCCACCCTAATCGTCACCGTGGTAAGGAGGGAGCCAGATGAGGAAAAGGGGGAGCGGGGACACCGCGTGACTTGTGTCATATCGGTGAAAAAAGTTGGATAATTGCCCACGTCTCCGACTGGTCAACTTGCCCACCTTCCGATTAGGGGTCCTTTCTTCAGACCCGAGAACATTATCAGCGGTCGTATCAGTTGCAGTGTGAGCATTACGGTGTAGACAAAATAGCTCTGGCAGCAAAAGCGTGTCTTTTTGAAATTTTCTTCAGATTGTTGGCTGCATGGCAATGTATTCATTGGCTAATTTATTTCTTTAATTTTCATTTGCGTTGAATTATTATTAATTGTAGTCAGAATGCCTAAATCAAATGCACAAAGAGGAAAAGAGTTTCATGAAAGGAAAAAAAAAGAAAAACTTGCAGCAAGTCTCTCCTGTCAAAAAAGTGACAAAAAAATAATGCAAATTCATCAAGTGCTACTGCAAAATCTCGATCAGAGTACATGAGAATATCAAGCCCGAAAAAAAACATTGCGAAATACTCTCTTAATGCCGAGTTTAATGACAAACAGAAAAATAGTGCAAATTCATCGAGTGCTACTGCCAAATCTCCATCAGAGTACACATGAGAGAATATCGAGCATGGAAAAAAAACACTGCAAAATACTCTCTTAATGCCGAGTTTAAGAGATGGGAATGCTATTGAGACTCTTCTTATGACAGCACAGATTAATACGGACTTTGGGAACCACCCTGTGCCGCGTCAACTACAGAACCCTCAACAAGTCTAGTGCGTGTTGGAACTGATGCATGTGAATCAATAGTATATTCTATCTTACGTTACAAAGACTATGTTTCCATAAAAAGGCGTGGCCACGGTCGGTAGCCTAGTGGTCAAAGTATCAGATTGTGGCTAGCGTGTCATGAGTTCGAGCCGAGTACAACTTAAGACCCACCGTGTTGGGGAGAGATGCACGTTAAATCTGTCGAGAGCTCAAATGTCTTCCCGTTGGTGTGGTGTGGTAGTTAGGAGAGGGGGGAGTGCTAGCTCAGGTGACGTCCTCGCCACTTGACCATGGTTCAAAATTATGAAGTCCGTCGCCAAAAGCCCTCGTGTAGCTGAACAGTGCGCCGTTAATATTCACTCACCCAAAAAATGCTGACAAAGATTTTCAAAAGCGATTCGTTGATAATCCTTTCGGTCACGGGTCTTCGATTTGTGATAGATAATGGTTTAGAGATGATTTGAGAACGCTTGCTGCTAAGCAGAAAAATATTTTACTGGAAATTAATTTAGAAGACATTAAAGAATGTTACAATTGCCGACAAAGTTTAAGTAGGGAAACTATACCAAATTTATTCAAAATATAATAGTTTTGTATACCCAGAAATTCCAGCATATCTTCCAACTTTGGATTTGGTATCAGAAAGACTCAATTCGCCCCGAATACTTTTCATGCAAATTAGGCGATTGAGACATGTGCACTGTTAGTTTGGAATATTAGAGCAAATAATCAATGTTCCAACGTTGCCAAAGAAGTTTCACTTCTATCGCGTGGCGTTCCACGCGGACCCTTTTTTAACTTCTAAATATTTTTCCTAATACGGGAAGAGACACAACATTGCCTGGAATTTTTCTCTAACATAAATGAAATAACTTTATTAGATATATAATAATAAATTCAATATATACATATATGATAAAAAATATATTAAATCTTTATAGCAGTTAGTTCAATTCTCCAGAAAAAGAAAGGGAAGAAAACAACTGAAATAATCTAGGTATTTTGTTTTCATTTTCATCAAAATAATAATTTGATATTATTAACTATTTAGATGTGTCAAAAGAACACTCTTTATGTTTTATTTTATGCTCATTCGGTGCGTTAGACTTAATAGAAGATTGCTCCATTTCAAAAATGTCCTCTTCCCTGTAAGACAGGACCCGTATGAATTACCACCACATATAGTTTTACACCTTATCGTCACTCAGTTATGTTTATGCTGATTCATAACGTGAGTAAATTTAACAGAGCTTACGAGTAGAAATTGAGGAAGTATCAAACCTATGATTGAAGCTGCATTCATTTTTATAATGAAGAACTTCCCCTGTGAGTTCGAAAATGATGTTCCTCCACCATTATGTATCACCACCGGCTGTGGACAATCGAATGCCCCCATGAGCCTCCCCCTTCCTCCCACATCGTTGCCTGGGGAAGGAATCGAAAAGGAGGGGGGTGAACAATGAGCAGGGCGGCTGGATGAGCCGTTTGTCACGTG